>WOFM01000580.1:855488-939596 GCA_011428145.1 Ericerus pela | reverse complement strand
GCCCTGAGAGAGAAAGATGCTGTGATGCCCCTAAGTTTTAAAAAATGTTTTGGCAGCGTGAATATTTTTTTTATGTTGATTATCCATGCTCGATATTGAAGAATTACTTGTTTGTATTAAGAACAAGTATTTTTGAAAAAATTTGCATTTTGTTGGTAATTTTTTTTTGAATGTGAGACTGTTGAAAGTATCCTCTGATAATGTAAGTTTTTTCAGCTGTGTTTTCATTTATTCATCTCGGGTGAACATTCAGCTCCGCTTCATGATATTTCTCTGACCTTAGCTGCGTCAACAACACTCGTCATGGCATTAATTCACGCGTCAGTTCATCGATTAATAACATTTTCGATGTCATCGATTGGTACGTGTGTCATTCATTAATGTCATTCGCCTATGTAATATGTTTTAGCCATTGATTCTTGTCTTCCGTGCATATCGCAGTGTTACCTGCCCAATATCGACGCCTTCTACTATACTATATTACACACTGCAGTTCGTAGCTTCTCAGCTGATGTCACACACGTAATTTTCATTAGGTCACCATAAATTCAATATTTGTCACCTCACCTATATTATTCACCTTTCCCATTAGCGATCATCATCTTCATTGTTTTAAACTGGGTACAAATTTTTTTCTTCTCAGCAAAGTTTTTCATCGTATTTCGTGTTTGAATGTTTCGCTCCAATGTGAGCAAAAACCCTCATATTTTCGCCCTCTTCCCGTGGAATATTATTGGATGAAGATACTCGTGTTGAAAATCTTTATCTTTGTAATGAGTCGAATGTTGCGCTTAGTTTTGGCTTTATTAAATAAACATGTGTTCTGGAGACTTACTTTCACAAAATTCGTTGCCATTATAGTTGGCGATAAAAAATTCAGTTTTGTCAATTTGTGGATTCCTACCCAAAATATGAAAGGAAATTACTTCGAATTCTTGAAATTGGGCTGAACCACTGTCACGTTGTTTACGTTATTACTCTTCGCATTCCTTGTTTAACATTCTCGAAAATTATTTTTATAATTATTAAGTGGAAAAACAAACTTTGTTTTTTTTTTCTTTCTTTAACTTCCTGCTGTATGAATGAAACTCGTCCACGTTTCGTTGATAAAATATGTCTTATACTTGTTTAATTACTTTATTATAATATACAGTTGATTCAAGTCGCTGAAAGAGGGATTTTTCTGGTTTGATCACACAAATACATCAAAAAATTTTTTTAAGAATTCCGTTTCTTTTTTGCCTTGCAAACCTCATTCGAACTAATGTGCTCGTCTTAAAAATAGAAATTGATAACGGTCTGATTAAAAATTAAAAATAAATTGTAAAACTGTTGTGTTTTTGATTTTTATTCATTTATTAGCTCGTGCCCTCTCATGTATGAATCTATATTTAGTTCGACGTATTTCGCTATAGTGGAGACATCTAGCTGTTTCATTTATTTTATAAACGTGGTGCAAGTTGTTTTTGATATTACTTTGCATGTGTATTGGGTTGTGTACTCGGATAAATATTTAAAAAAAAAAAAAAAAAAAAAAAAAACTCGTTTAGCCTAAAATATAAGTACTATAAAAATTATGATTTGGAGAAAACTTCAGGTAATAACGAATTAATTGAAAAACAATACACTTTATATGGCGCTGTCTGTGTGCTCAGTGAAATTAGTAGTCTACTTTGTCAATGACTTTTGTGAAATTTTATTCGTTTACGAAAAAGGTGAAATATTTTCGTATTGAAAAGTTAACAATGGTGAAAATTTCTAGTCTGTAAGTGTTTTTCAATAAGAACGTTAACTCTTTTTTTTTCTTCACTGGGTATGAGGTTTTTTATAGCCTAAAATAATCGAATAAAGTTAACTCTTCGAGAAACACGTAGTGTGAGAAAACGGAAACAAAATGTGTTTTTATTCAGTCCGAATATTTAAAATGACTAGTTGGAAAATGATTTTCGTTCAAAATTCGCCTTCCTTCTTTACGAATTCAATATTTGGTACGTTATAGTTAGATTACTTTTTTTGTTCGAAATTAAACTTGAAAAAAATTTTTTTTTGATACATCCTTCTCTGATTAATTTTTTTTTTTTGAAAATCGTGTAAGCAATTTTTATTTATTGCCGACTAGTCAAATTTCCGCTTCAGCAGATAGAATTTGTATTTTATATTTATTTTATTTTGTGAAAATTGGTTATTCTTCTTTTGGTAGGTACTTTACACTCGTAATAACTAGATTCGATGATGAAATATCTTTAGGGCTCGAAGTTAAACTATAAAGCAGAAAGCTTTTAAGTACCTACTCGACAGAGAATGGTATGTTGTTTTCATTTTTCTAAAATCAAATTGTAATTAACTCATTGTCTAGACTACTTTCCTGTTTATAATCGTACTATTCGTATACGTTCTAGGAACGAGGTAAATGTAATGATAATGTTGGACTGTGTTTTTTTTTTACTATTCATTAATGATTTGAGATGCTAATTCATGTGGATAATGTAGAGATTAATTATTTTGTTAACTCTTTTTATCGACGAGGTACATTGGCCATTTCATCATGATTTATTGCGTTTATATTCCTAGTGATTAAATTCAATTTTTACATTAGGTTATTTCCATTTTCGAACGTACCTTGTACAATACTCAAGAATGCGTCATACGTGGCATGGTTAAGTACCTTGGTTTTCTAATCGAAAGGTTGTGAGCTTGAGACCGGCTGCCGTCACATTCCAGACCTCAAAACTGTGGCGTATTCGATTCAGTTCTTTTGTACTCCAGTATATGACTGAAAAGTTCTTGCTGATAGACCATTAGCCGCCGAATACGGCCCATCACTTCCTCCATTCTGACAGCAAATATATCCTCCAGATTTTGGGTAAAATGGCTTAGAGGATGCTAGTAGACAAAACTCAATTTAAAAAAACACAATGTAGCCTGAACTTTGATTATTAATGAAGTTTTACTCAAATGTTTTTTATTTTCAACAATCAATTCATTGTTTTAAAAAAACTCAAGCTCAGCAATACTTCACTAGAAAACCCAGTTTCAGGAGATAGAAATAGAGATGTAAATGGAGAGAGAGTGAGTGAGTGAGCTTACTTGAAAAAATTGTTGGGACTACCAATCCTCTTCCTCTCACACTCCTGTGAACACTTAACTATCTTTCTGTAAACACTTTATACTTTTACACTCATGGCTACACTGATACTTGTTCCGCGCTCATTCTTTCATCTTTATGTATTTTCGTTTTTAAACACTTCTAAATCTCAGTACATTACTTATTTCATTCTGTAATTACACATTTCTAAGACGTAACTTGTAAACATCTTTATTATTTTGTTTATAACACTAAATCTGTCTTCTTAACCTATATAAAAATTACAAAATAATATCAATAGGATCGATATATCAATATTTCATTGATAGTTTCAGGTTGAGAAATTACAAAAAACTATCGATAGTTATCCATATCTTTAACAAAAAATCGTTATTTGCGAAACTGTATTCCTAAAGACTGACCAAATTTACTTTGCAGGCTGCTGATTACTTTTTAGGCCACTCAGTTTACTATGCAAGCCGCTTCGACTGATACATTGTATTTCTATACAAATTTGTTGATTTATTTGAATGTTCGATCTATCATTTTTTTTTTACATCTTTTTAAATAAAAACAGATATAATTGAAAAATTTCATTGCTTTAACATAAATTGAAATAAATAATTGATACTTCAGATTGTAAATCACAAATTTGTACACCTCCGGAGGTAAAAAAAATGTTCAACCAGAAAGAACAGAAGTTCTTTCAAAAATATCCAAACACAGATACGAATTCATGTACAAAAAAATTTTAGTCATGGCGAACAGAAAGGAAAACAGTTGGTTTGTATTCCGAAAATGTCATACTAGCATATTTTAAGAACATATTTTCCACAAAAGCACCAAATACACTATAGTCAACTTACTCCATGCTGAGATCAGTGATATACTTGAACCAGAATATAGACATATGAAAGTATAGAAATTTAATTGCAATCCTCAAGAATAAAGCCAAAGGATATACACCTACGAAATCAAAGGTCTTCACGGACGAGCAAGTTGCCCAATTCTTAAACAAAGTTTCAGATAAATAGTACTTTGATGTTAAAGTAAGAAGGTATAAAATGCCGATTCTGGCGCACATACAGGGTGTCCGAGTTTTATATTTTCGTTCGTCGACGAGTTAGGGGGGCGGGGGTAGGAGGGAAGAGGTTTGAAAAGGTACGTTCGTGTTTTAGATAATTATGATGAAGAGGTGGGTAGGAGGGACAATCGAATATATGTGGTGTCCGAGAATTAAAAATTACGTAGACTATGAATAAAACGATCAAATTTAAAATGGGGAGATAAAATTTACAACGGGGGCTGTTAAAATTTAAAATAGGGGAGATAAAATGGTGGAAAGAGGTGGTATATGATAAGAGTAATAATAAGAGTGAAAAATTGACGTAAGATAAAATGTAAACAATGAATAAAAATTTTCTAGCCCTATGATTTTTGCTGTAAAACTGGTCGACTAATATAAATTCAAATTTCAAAATATTTTTTCTCCCCGAATAAACATACCTATATACCTATAGCCTATATATAAAATTCGTACTACCAGGATTAATTTTTACTTGCGTAAACTATTTATCCAGTAACTCGAGCAGGTAATTAGCAGCTTGTATTTAGAAAGTGGATATCACCTTAATGACTTTAGCACACTTTCATCGGCAGAGTTTACAATGACTATTGATACATTTCAATCCGTGGGTATCTAGTCTATACACGTGCAAACTTTCTGTTTTGTGTTTTAATTTTTTTTAAATAAAATATTCGCAAATATTCTTCTTAAAGTAAGTAAAATTATTTAAAATTTTTATAAAAAATCACGAATAATATTTTTTTAAATTAAATCGCAAATCAATTATAAAAATTAAAATTTCAGATGGAATCTAGCAGCAATAATTATTTCGAAGCAGCTGGAGGCAGTGGTGCAAGTGGCAGTGGTTACAGAAATGTAAGTTACAATTTCATATATGAAATAGAATCAAAATTTATTCATATTTTTACCCAATTTGCAAATATTCAAAATTTTTTTAAAGAACACAACGTCCAGTCTCTCCATAACATTCAATAAATACTTTATAAATAAATTTTGGGGGTATACATAGGTAGTTCAGAATAAATAGATTGATAGATAGATAGATAAATAGTGTAAAATATTTGATATATATACAAATTTCAAAATATTTATCATTCTTCTGTAATATTTACAATGGACGTTTTATTATTATTAATACGTAGGTAAATCCGAGAAGAAGAGGAGCTGAGGACAAAGACAAAGATTCTTGCCAGAATGATCTTATTAAATGTATCGCGTGTGGTTCAAGTCATATCAAAACATTTTGGTATCGCCACCTCTTATCAAAAGTGCATAAAAATTCAGTTTGCCAAAGAGGTATCAATGGTGATAAAGCTTTTGAATTTGGTGTAATTCTGCATAAGGTGGCAACTCAGTGTACGATATCTTATTCGCATCTAGCGATGAAAATGGTTTTGCTCGTCCATTACTCACATCAGTTGAGGAAGCAGGTCTGGAGGAGACCCTTCATGCTGTTCAATCAATGATTGAAATGTTCTTTGCTCATTTCCATCGAGGCATTATTGGAAGATTAGAAGAGGCTCTTGTCTTCCATGATGCCATTAAAGTTCACTGTTCGCTAAGTCTCAATATTCAAAAATTTACTTCTGATGGTCAAGTCATGTATGATGACATTTCACTCCGAACAACTGCCTAAGAAATTTTTGTCGATTCAAATTTGGAGCAATGGTTTTCATCCCTAATTGAACGGATGTTAATCAAGTACGAAGAGAATGCACATCGAGGTTCAAATTGGACTTTGCTCCGAATCAACAACCTGGAATTGCGTGTAAGCAAATTTTCACCTCTCACTGCTTCCTCATATATCGTGTTACCTCTAGAAATTTTGCAAAAGAAGGCCGTAATAAATGTACAAAATTTTCATGATGAGTTTTGTTTCCAATACGCAATCCTCTCAAAAATTTTACATGAGATACGACCAAAAATTAAAGATTTACAACGAGTTAGTCGATACACAGAGGAATACAAAAACTTGTTCAATTTTGCAAATATCCAATTTCCTACCCCAATATCTGACATCTCAATCTTTGAAAAAATAATCAAGCATCTGTAAATCTGTATGGGCTGACTGAGAAGAAAAATGGTGGTTTTGACAATAATCAAGGAGAGTTGTTAGTATATCCAATACGAATAACTGAGAACTATGTGAAAGAAAAACATTTCAACTTGCTATACATACAAGATGAACAGTCTTTCTCTCATAATAATGATATTGTCAATGGCCATTATTGTTATATCTCAAATTTGATTTGACTCGTCAGTACTCAAAATAACGAACACGGACATCAGGTACACATTTGCCATAGGTGTTTACAGTGTTTTTATAGAGAAAAAAGTTTGACTGATCATGAAAAATTCTGCGAAACACATGAACCTGTGAGGTCGCTGATGCCTAAAGAAGACGGTGCAATCCAGACTTTTAAAAATCACCGTTTCCAGCAGAGGATACCTTACATTGTCTACGCAGATTTTGAATGTGCTCTTGTCCCATTTTCAACAGCAAATTGTGATCTGAATGCAGAAGGAGCCCTTACTGAGAAGACCCATGTTCATCTACCAACATCTTACTGCTACTATATCGTTTGCAGCAACGAGGCTGATGAAACAGTGTACATATCTCAATTATATCGAGGTCCAAATGCTGTTCAACATTTTTGGAGACAGCTTCGTATTGACTTAGGTAAAATTTCTGATATTTATAACCGTATTGTTCCCATAAATATAATAGAGAATGATCGACAACAATTGGTAGAAGAGGTGATATGCCATATTTGTGGCAATATTCCCTCTACTGCAACTGCTGAAGAAGCAAATTTCATTGTCAATCATTGTCATCTAACTGGTAAAGTACGGGGGTGGGCTTGTTATGAATGTAATATTAATTATAAGTTGCCTTCCTTCGTACCCATTGTTCTACACAATTGATTAAATTATGATTTCAAAATGATAATACGTGAAGTTTACTCAGACTTTGATGAAAGTAATAACAGTAGGCCTAATCAGGATAGGAGAAGGAAACCTTCTCGAAATTCTAGCGTAGGAGGAATAGGTAGAAGGAGACCACGTTGTGAATTCATCGTAGATGAGGCAAGTGTGATTGGTGATGAAAGTGAGGATGAAGAAAATGAAGAAGAAGAAATTGGTACAAGTTCAGGAAATAGAGAAAGTATGACTCGTGGAAAGAAAGTTGGTGAAATTATTGTGAAAATTTTATTTCATTTGAAGTAAATATAACCAAGACACCAAGTGCTCGATTCATCGATAGTTTTCATTTTATGGCCTCATCATTAAGCACTTTAGCTGCTAATCTGAATTCTGACCAGCTTCTTCATGTTGGAAAATTCTTTCGAGGAAATTTATTTGATTTGGCAAAACGTAAGGGCGTCTTTCCTTATGAATATATCACAGGCTTTGACCAGTATGAAGAACGGCAACTTCCTCCTATCAATTTGTTTTTCAGTACTTTAACTGTTGAGAGTATTTCTCAACAGGACTACATTCATGCTCAGAATGTGTTTAAATCATTCAATTGTCAGTCGCTCGGCGAATACAGTGACATCTATTTAACAGTAGATGTTTTGTTATTGGCTGATGTATTTGAAAATTTTCAAAATTTATGTCTAGAAGTTTATAGCTTAGATGCCACTTGGAACTACTCTGCTCCAGGTTTGGCATGGAATGCTATGCTAAAGTTCACAAAAGTCAAATTAGAGTTGTTGACAGATTACAACATGTTCTTGTTTTACGAGGCGAGTATAAGAGGAGGCTATTGCACTGCTAGTGAGCGTTATGTCAAGGCAAACAATCCAGATGTTGCCAGATATGATGCGAGCCAGCAGCAAAATTACCTCTTTTATATGGACGCCAATAACTTTTATGGTTATGGAATAAGTGCGCCTCTTCCATTAAGAGATTTTCAATGGTTGGAACCCGAAGAAATAGAATCTTTAGATGTTCCATCAGTTCCCGAGGATGGTCCAGTGGGATATATTCTAGAGGTTGATCTCTACTATCCAGAGGAATTGCATGTTAAACATAACAACTATCCGTATTGTTCCCAACAGCTGAAAACTTCAAATAGTAAGAATATGCCTCCAAAGTTGATAGCCACTCTTCACAATAAACGTAATTATATTACGCATTATCGTTATCTTCAGTCAGCTTTGGAGAATGGTTTAAAGCTGTAGAAAATCCATCGAGGCATTAAGTTCCATCAGGAACAATGGATGCAGCCGTACATCAACTTGAACAATGATAGGAGGACAGTTGCCACAACAGATTTTGCCAAGAATTATCTCAAACTGATGAATAACTCCTGTTTTGGAAAATTCCTTGAAAGTATCCGTAAAAGGCATTCCTATATCCTCACAAATAACAAATCCCAAATTCTTAAAAATATCCAAAAACCTACATTCAAAAGACGTGTTATTCTCAATGAGGAAACTAATTTAGTTCTCATTGAGAAATCCCAAAGAAGCTTATTCTTTAACAAGTTTATTCAGGCTGGTGGTGCCATCCTGGATATTTCCAAAATTGTAATGTATGATTTTCATTACAAAGTAATGAAATCTACAATTTTCCCCAATACCAACTTCTCTCTTGCCTATACGGATACTGATAGCTTTATTTACAACATTCCCTCTAATTCCTCTTTAACTGATCTTTTTCTTCCCCATAAGGCTCACTTTGACTTTTCCAATTATCCTCGAGACCATCCACTGTTCCATCTCACAAATAAAGGTGTCCTTGGCAAAATGAAAAATAAGGTTTCTGGTAAGACTATTAGTCAATTCTGTGCACTGAAGGCAAAATTGTATGCGTATGAAGTAGATGGGATTGAGAAAAAGAAGGCGAAAGGTATTAGGAAGAATGTCATCAAGCAATCTTTGACTCTCCAGCAGTATCATGATTGTTTAATAAATAAGGACCGTGCCTATCGAATAGTGACAAGTATTCGAAGTTTCTCTCATCAGATCTTCATTCTTCAACAGAATAAAGTTACCCTCTCTATGATGGATGATAAACGATTCATCTTACCAGATGGAATTCATACATTGGCATGGGGTCATCGTGATATTCCTCTGGAAGATGACATTATTGATCGTTACAATTTTGCTTCTATTGAAGAAGATGAAGATGGTGATGTAGATGGTCGTGTGGAAGAGTAAGGGTATGTAAATACAATTAACAACTAACCTATTACTTACTTACTTACTTACTTACTTACTTACTTAGTTTTGAGAAAAAGTGGGGGTTTCTATCGCATATACTATTTAGAGGAAGAGTTGGATCATCTTAATCCATAGTTCTTCGTGTAAGAGTGTAGTCATTTGTGAGAGTGCGCGTATATGTTTACTAATTGTTGTGATAACCGAAGTTGTTTTGAAAATTAATTAATAATAATAATGTCTTCCTCTTTAATAATATCTGATTTGTACTGTTTGAATAACGAACAAATATTTATGGAAGTGGCATGTGTTCGCTAGAAAACAATGGAGAATATCCCATCAAAATTGTATTGGCATATACTTCATTTCAAAATACAGAAAAAATAAATTTTAATGTCGAAGATTTTTCAAAATTCAAGTACATTATTAATCAGTTTATAACAACTGACGAAATAATGGAGAAAAATGAAATTGATTTTGAAGTTGGCAAGTATACCTTCACCATGTTTAAATTAACAAATATACGTTTCTCAGATCGACGGCTCTATATGATTTCTAAGCCACTTTTAGATATTAGTCTTGAACATTGGCAAAAATTAATGTGTAATTATAAGACTGCGATTCAATATAAAGTTTTATTTCTTCAAAAATATCGCAAATATGCTTGTATTGTGCATGATAGAATTGTCAACTATTATTTTATTCAATTACAAGATGAGGAGGATAATTTATGTTTTACGATCGAATATTTAAAAAATAATCTGATTAATCTTGAAACTTCTGTACTGCCCCATAGTAATTTAAGTTGTGATTATATAAATTTACATTATACCGTATGTTTTTTAATCGACTCTGAAATTTGTCTCAGAGCTGCATATTCAATTTATGAACATGTATGTGCAAAATTTGTCAAGTCACTCGTATCGAAGTTTGAAAATTCCATCGTAGAAAATGAAATGGAAGTGTAAATGTTTTTGAAATTATTAAGTATCTACGAATGATTTTATAAAAATTTATATATTTTTCAAATATATTGTGATTATTATGTATCTATAAATGTAGATAAATCAATATAATATATTATGTATCTGTACAGTTTGAATGTATAATATATTAATTAATTAATGAAAAAATTAAAATTCTTACATTCGTTTAACAAGATTAGTAAGAGGAGAATATTGAATAACTCTATCATGAATGATGAGGCAATGACAAATAGTATTTGCTGGAACAGCTGTACTTGTTTCAATCTCCAAGCGGATATCTACAGATCCAGTCTTGATGGTATCATTTTGAAAATTACAGTCTAATTCAACCAAAAGATTAGAACTTAGGAATTCTTTTCAATCTAAAACAGGGTGATGATTCTTTCGGTGATAGTAGAAATTTTGAAAATTATAATACATTTGATACAAAAATGAAACATCTTTTTTGTCTATGTCCAAATTCAAGTTTGCATAGGGGTAATACTCGCTATTTAAAAATAATTTAACGTCTTTCAGCTGGATATTATCAAATTTATCCATTCTCTTCTTTAATTGATTCTTTCTATCAGTTAGGAAGGAAATTAGTACATATCTAGGTTTCTCCAGTTGAGTGGATATCATAATTCACCAATTATTCCGAGTTGTTGTACTTAAAGCTGGATTCTCAATCATCTCCCAGCTGCGAAAAGGTATATAGATTGGTTCTTTTTTCTCAACCAAAGTAAGTAAAACAACTCGAGCAGCATCGCTACAGGTAATGTATGGAATTAGCCAATTTATGCTATGAATTTGAACTGATGGTGTATCATTATCTACAGTTGAGTATATTGTGTTGGTATCATTACTAGATCTTTGTAAAATCAGCTCTTGTTTCATCGAAATTATAATTTTATCGTAATCTTCGAAAAATCCTAACCAGTTTCTTAGAGGCACACAGATGCTAAATTCACCGTTATTATCCAATAGTTGATCTGTATTCAAGTCTGCAAAACCAGAATTCCCTGAACATTCAAATTCTTCTCTGGTAAACGAGGCTAATCCTTTGAGTAAAGTAGCTGATCCAAGGTTTCTGGTTTTATCCACTTCGATGCTATTTAAATGGTAACCAATATAATCAAATAGGAAAGCGATACCATTTTGAATAAATTGAGCTGTAGATGCGTTTGTTTTATTCAATTTTCCTCAAATTTGCAAGAAACTCCGACTAGGCAATGTGTAAATATCATTTTGTTGAATGGGAATACGAATTTCATCGTTGAAAGCATATCCAGTTGAAGCTAGGAGTTGATGAGCTTGATACACAAATTTTGAGATTAAATTTTCAAAATTTACATTGGAGCCAACATTTAAAATCTGAGCAGCATTCATGATGACGAAACTTCAACTATTTTTTACAAATTTTATAACCTAATGAATCTAGAATCAAGCAGCTCTTACGTGTTAACTTCTTTCTTACTGATTGACAAGTGTGAGCTTTGCTAATTTTGGAGGAGTATTTATGTTGAGGCTTACACTTAGAATGATGAAGAGCAAAAAGAAAATTGTTATAATCACTAGAACATCCAATATTATTATTATAAACAAAACCCATGATGTTGATAAGATGAAGGTGATGATTAGTGTATCTTCCGTAAATTTAATTGAACTACAACTTGCTCAGCTCGGAAATTGACTAATTTTCCCCTCTGATCGACTAAACGCAGGGTAATATTACTAATACTCTTGGTATTAACTGGTAAATAGAGCACATTGGTGGGGGGAGACACGTCACTAGGACAAAATAAGTATAATGTATGAGAAGGCACATCATTGGTGTAGGATCCATTAACAATGTTGCATTCGACATTGACAATATCTACAGATGTGATTTTAACCAAAGTATTGGATGTGAACATCGAACCTTCATCAACATAAATTTTATCAAATCCGAGTATGTTTCCAACATGTCCACTTAATTCAAAATTGATTGGAAATGACGTAATAATTTCCACTTTTTGAGTATTCACATTGGGTTTTATGGAAAATTTGAATTTATCCTTTTTGAAATCACCTTTAAGGTATATTTCATGATCTTTAAATGTTAGATCGTACAGTAATTTTTCAATAGCTTCTATTTCATACGCTCCTTCTGGTATTCTAATAGTTCGTCCAACATAGACCTGATCTTTTCTAATCAAAAAGTAGTGAAACAAGTCATTTTGATCCTTTATTACATTTGGAATAGAATTGAAGGTACTTAAACTGTATAGCCCAAGGGCATATGTGCCGTCACTATCCAATTCCAAAGGAGGAAAATAATCTTGAGACAATGCTCTGCTGTAACTGACAAGTGTAAATAAACAGTCCATTGTAGGTCTTTACACAAGAAAATGAAGAACACAAGTGATGATTAGATAGATAGTTTAATGCTTTTATTTGCTTTTTTCCTTTCATATACACAAAATTGATTAAAAAGAAAGCATAATGATAAATGACCGCAAATTATCATATTATAATCTTGTTCTTGCTCCCAGTTGTAATAAATATCAAAATTTTCAAAAAATTTTACAAATTCCTTAGGTGGAGGTAAATTACCAAAACTATCATAATAGTTTACAGTGGTACCGTGTTTAAAATAACATGTCTAATGAGTACCAGGACCAGCTTTTTCATCCAAATTTATTACTCCACATTCTTTTGAGTGGGCTTTTACGTATCAATATTTCATCTTGTGAAAATACTCCTTGAAATAAGGGGAATATACTTGTTCTTGATACAATATCCACGATATCATAATCAGTTAACACCTTATGCCAAGGTAATATTTTCACAAACTCTTTTAGTTTTTTGGAAAATGTGAAGAGGAAGGAGCTAAGAAAAGGCCATATCCTTTACGATATGGAGTTAGAAATAGTCCATTACCAATTTTATGACTAGTTGAAGAGTCTGTGGAATTATTATTCATACTTTTTCTTAAATTAACAATATCTCGTATAGCATTTATAATAGCACTCGCTCCTCCAGCTATTGCTCCAACTTTTGATATTCCAGCTGAAATTGGTATAAGAGGTAGGATACCACCGACTTTGGGTATAGGAATGATTCTAATACCATTTTTATTTTTCTTCAAAGCTTTTTCAACACCTTTACGCAAACCAATAGTTTTCATCGCAGTTTGCACTGCCTTTTGTAAAGTTGAATTATCATTAATACTCTTGGCTTTGGTACCTCTTAAAGAGTTTCGAGCTTTACGCACAAGAGAACCAAAAGATACATTTCCACCAATTTGCTTTAACTTCTTCTTCATCTTCTTCTTCTGACAGCCCAGTCCTAATTTCCGTTTAACTTTCATCACATTTGTTGTCGCATAAGCAAATACTTTTTCAGGAATTGATGAGTCTGATGCCTTTACTCTTTCCCAAGCTTTATTCTCAAGCTTTCTATCAGCCAAATGTCAAGTGGGTGTATCTTTATGTTGGGAATAAAAAATATCGTGCTCTTTTGCAGCTTGATCTAACGGATTTATGCCAGGATCCCCTCGTTTCAAACGTTTTTCTAAATCTGTAAATGGTCCCAAATACTGATAGGATGGGACATGCAACTCTGGCATAAATTTCAAATTTAAAAACTTGTTAAATAAACCATTACCACTAGACTGATTATGATAATCCATAAATGTTATTACTCTTTGACATCTTCTTTATAAATGAATTGCAGAGCACTTGGCTATTGTAACTTATGTCCATAATTTTTAGTATCCTTCCATCTGGCTATTCTCTTCTTCCTATTCTCAAATCTTTCACACAACCTATAAATACGTTACACACATTTGTTTTTTCTTCGGTTCAAGATTTGAAAGCTAACGAGATGAAGACTATTAAGCAAACAGTTTCATTACCTCTTGATGAAATCAAGTGTGAATCTGATGATGATTCACTTCTAAATAAAAGACATGGAATTCTATTGCCAAACAGTATTCGAGCAATCATATGTGGACCTAGTAATTATGGAAAAACGAATCTCTTGATGAACTTGTTGTACAATCCAAATGGATTATCGTTTGAAAATATCTACTTATATTCAAAGTCCCATTATCAACCAAAATACCAAGAATTGGAGAATGTATTGCAATTAGTACCAGAAATTGAATATTTTCCTTACAATGATAATGAGTCTGTCATTCCTCCTAATGAGGCTAAACCAAATTCCATCTTCATTTTTGATGATGTAGCCTGTGAGAAACAACAACATATTTGAGCATACTTTTGCATGGGTCGTCACAAAAATATAGATTCTTTTTACCTGGCTCAAACATATACTCGCATTCCCAAACATTTAGTATGAGATAATGCAAATTTACTGGTGCTATTTAAACAGGATTTCACTAATTTGAAACATATTTACTACGATCATGTGAATACGGATATGAGTTTCAATAAATTTTGTGAAATATGTCAACATTGTTGGAATACTTCAAATTATAGCTGTATTGTCATTGATAAAACTAGAGATTTGAACAATGGTCGCTATCGTATAGGCTTTGATGAATTTATAATTATCGAATAATTTAATTTTCATTCAGTTGCAATCATGGCTTCAAATGAAATTGACGATAAAAAGCGTTTAGTTGAATTAGCGAGTGTGTTGCGTCAAAAATTTGATAAATATCGTCATGAAGAAGCTGATTATATAATGCGAATGGAGAGAAAATATAAACCTCTGGTAAATTTGGAAAAAAATGAGTTAAAACAACGACAACAGCAATCAAAGTCTAAGATTTTAATTACATCGGATATAATTAACAGTGTGGATACTATATTTGGAGTTAAACGTCATGTTGATGGTACATATTATCTTGGAGAATATCCAATTGTATTTTCTAATGATAAAATTACAGTTGCTGATCAAGAATATTAACAGGCTAAAGGATTAATATCCTTGCTAACGAAGAAAAAGCCTCATGATTACACCAGTCAAGATGTTAAGTCTTACAAACAAATGTTGATTGATATTGGTGCATTTTCAAAAAGCTGATAGTAAAATTAAATCAAATCCAGGAGCAAAATCAAAATTTATTAAAAAATTGGTATAAACCAAGGATGTGGGTAGTAAAGAAGAGGGAGAAAATCAAATGATTTCTCTAAACTCTCCACAGTTCCAACCATTTTTCAATAATATGCGTATAGAACAAGATCGATTAGATAAATTATTATCAACAAGACGAAACTTATTTTCTCCAACCTCTAGTTCTTCAACTGAGAATTCCCCTTCTACTTTGTTCAGTAAAGCTGGACCAAATCATAGTATTACCCCGAAAAAAGATACTGATAATTCAGAAACTGGTCAAGGTATGCAGATGAAGCTTATAAAAGCAAAGGATAAAATCAAAAATTTTTATACCTACTGGGATAACCCTAACGAGTTGGTTGATCGTTTATGTTTGCTGCATGCCTCCCAAAATGCTGGAAATAATAATGTGATTAATGAGATTATAAACATCGAATCAGAATTACGAGAAGCAGGATATATCCACTAATCATTATTATGAATTCTATAGCAAATAAGAAAGTTCCAAGTTCAAATAAGATGATACTTCGAGAAATAGCGACTGAATTGCATAATCCAGCTTGTAAAAATTATTCAAGAAGACCTACAGTTGTCAAAGGATTTAAGGATCTATTTCAAGCTGATCTTGTTGAAATACAGCCTTATGCCAATGAAAATGCTAATAATTGTTACATGTTGACTGTTATCGATGTTTTTTCCAAATATGCTTGGGCTAGACCTTTGAAAAATAAAATGGCTACTACAGTTACAACTGCTATGAAAAATATACTTGATTCGAAAGATGGTATCATTTTCAAGCCTCCTCGTTATTTACAAACTGATGCGGGAAAAGAATTTTATAATAATACCTTCAAAAAGATGTTGGAAGATTATAATATTCAATTATATAGTACACATAGCAATAAGAAAGCCGCTGTTGTCGAATGTTTTAATCAAACTTTGAAAACAAAAATGTGGCGTGAATTTTCTGCAAATGGATTATATAAATGGATTCATACCTTAGATGATTTGATGTGTGAATATAATCATTCGACATACAGAACGATTAAAATGAAACCTGCTGATGTGACTCTAAATGATGAAGCATATTTGTTAGACATTCATCAGATAAATAAAAATAAATGTTCTCGAGGTCGCATTAAATTTAAGGAAGGTGAATTTGTTCGTATTAGTAAATTAAAAGGAGTTTTTGAAAAAGGTTATACTGCAAATTGGTCTACAGAGCTATTCACTATTGATAAGATCCTTCCAACTACTCCTGTCACATATCAATTGCGATATTTTTGTAATAATAAAATTGAAGGGTGTTTCTACAGTAAAGAACTGCAAAAAGCTAAACATTGCGATATTTATTTAGTTGAAAAAATTCTTAAACATAGAGGAAATATATGTTTGGTGAAATGGTATGGTTTTTCATCTAGTGAAAATACATGGGACTACAAGAAGTATCTCAAGCTATGAGCTTCCCATCCCCTCCCCTTTATTAATGTGATGAACTATAAAATGTTTTGTGTGAATAAATTTTTATCATTTCAGTTTAGTCATTTATTACTGAGAGTCTTAAGTTAGTGCATTCAAAGATGAGAAAGTACATTGTAGATTTTCAAGGCTTCAATTTGGATGATAATTCTTTCATCATAAAGGAATTGTCAGTAAGAAGTTAAGGTTTCTGCCGCCTCTTTTTCTCGAGTCTCTCTGTGAAAATATGAAAACAATAGAAAAAGAAATTGGAGAATTTTCTAATAAAAATATGGCTTAAGGGTTAGAAACATTTCTGACACTATGCTGCTAATAGGTACAATCATTTTTGCTTCTATTTTAATTATAAAATACTTAATTTTGACCAGTAGCATTTCCAACCCTGCTTTAAAGGTTATATGGTAATAATAATAATAATAATAATAATAATAATAATAGTAATAAACAAAAATTTAAAAACTCACGTCATTTCTTCGAGATCCTCCACTTCCCGATCCCCTTGCTGATACAGAGCTCGATATAGATGCCATTTGAAATTTCAATGTAATTAATTTTTTTAAATAAAATTGATTGATTAAAAAAATGTTTATTATTTGGAGTGTTTATGCAAATTAAAAACCTTTTACTTAATTTAAACAAGTATTTGTAAAAAACTTATAAAAATTTATAATCAAAAACTGAAATTTTTCACGTCTATAAGCACGAAACCACAGTTTAAAATAAACACAAATGATTTTCACTGGTTGAAAAATTTGTGAGCAAAACTTCTGAACAACTGTTGAAGATATCTAAAATCCTTTTTCCAAACTAGCTTTTGAAAGGCTTACACAGTGGTCATGTGACAGTCATTAGGCTAGTTTCCAGTTATAGATTGGTTTCAATAAAAATTCTTTCAACCCCCAAATATTCGTCAATAGAAACACTAAGAATGAAAAAATGCGAAAAACTTTCTCCAATTCACCAGTTAGTAGAGTTATTAAGAAAATATCTGCTTTCTAACTACGTACCTGCGCTTGCCAGTTACAGGATACCTACCTATACTGTTGTCATTAAGGAAATATCAGCTTTCTAAATTTAGGCTACTAATTTTGTACCTACTTACTGGTCACAAGATACCTATATTATAGAAAGAGAATAAACAGTCTACGTGAGTAAAAATTAATTCTGGCTGTACGAATTATACGTAGCTTTATATTGACGGAAAAAGAAATTTGAATTTATCAGTTGCCCAATTTCACAGAAAAAATGATAGGTCTACATGAAAATCATACGTGGGAAAATTTTTATTCATTGTTTACATTTTATCTTACATCAATTTTTCACTCTTATTATTACTCTTATCATATACCACCTCTTTCCACCATTTTATCTCCCCCATTTTAAATTTGATCGTTTTATTCATAGTCTACGTAATTTTTAATTCTCGGACACCACATATATTCGATTGTCCCTCCTACCCACTTCTTCATCATAATTATCTAATACACGAACGTACCTTTTTCAAACCTCTTCCCCCTACCCCCGCCCCTTATCTCGTCGACGAACGAAAATATAAAACTCGGACATCCTGTATGTGCGCCAGAATCGGCATTTTATACCTTCTAAGGTACATTATTCAAATTTAAATTACATATTATTACCTTAAAACAATCACCTCCTTTTTCAAAATTTCTTGATAAAACAAGTAATTTTTAAAATTTCAATTCAATCCATCGTTTGATATTTTTAAAAAGCATTTGAAAGAGATCATAAACATCAGAATATCTCCTCTTTTCACAAAAGAACATTTTATCACACAAATTTAGATAAAACTTTCAACTTGATCTAAGGAGTTCAATTATGTGCTTCTTGAACAAGTCAAAAACATTTAAAAATAAAATCGTGCTTTTGAGGTTATTTACTTTTCTAAATACATCAAAAATCTTCTCATATAGTGGAGACTACTACGCTAGTGCTCAAGTTTATTATCATGACAATGTCAACGCGTTAAAGTATATCAGTTAGCAATAAAAACGAAAGTGTGTTCATTCGTATTTGCTGGTAGTTCTAATATTTGGTATACTGGGAGCTTGTCGTATTGACGAGCTAGTGAATGTTTCCATCAATCACATAGAAATTCCCAATCA
The DNA here is from genome assembly GCA_011428145.1 of Ericerus pela. NCBI lineage: Eukaryota > Metazoa > Arthropoda > Insecta > Hemiptera > Coccidae > Ericerus > Ericerus pela. Next base: position 920,619 of record WOFM01000580.1, on the reverse strand, counting down.
AATATCCTTAGTTAAAATTCCGATTACCAAAACAACTGTGGCTCGTTCATTTACCATCAGAGGCACATATGATACTGTCAAAAAGTATAAAGATCTTCGTCCATCACATACTAGACTAGAATGGTTCTTCTTAAATTATAAACTTGGAAAAAGCAGTAATAAAGTTATTTGTTGACATAAATGTCAAAAAATGTCACAACTTAACTGAATTTCTAGTTTTAAACAATTAATGCGGATAAAGACACTGGTAAATTTTAAAAATTATTAATTAATTATTCTCCATTCTTCAAAAATATTATTACAACAATTTTTTAAATTTCTTTCGAATTAGGACATAGTTTTCTTCGATCATCAACCTCAATTTTGGCAAACGCAGGTGCAGAATTATTAACGATAAAAAAACGTAGAGGATAGAAATACTCAGCAGTGGCCGAAGAATATATTGATGATAGCATTTACAACAAAAAGAAAACAGAAAACTTAATTAGTTCACGTCTTCAGCAAAATGATTTCAAAGAGAGTGTTTCAATGACCAATGCACAAACTCTTTCATCAATTCGATAATTTTAAGTGTTCCTGTTACAAGTCCAATTACAGAATTCAAAGAAATACAAAATAATATTCTAGTAAAAAAGCCTACTAAGCTTGAAACTACGTCCAAAACAAATGAACAAGTCGATTTAAATGATAAGCATTTTTCGTTTTCGAACTGCTCTAATTTTACCTTAAATTTTAATTGAAACCTAAAAGTGATGAAAATATTCATTGTTTTCCTTTTTCATACTGCATGATATGTTAATCTATTTTTCATTTCAATGAATCATTTATTTTTCCACTAATTTTTATTAGCGTGTTATTATATTTTTCTAGCACAGGAAAAAAATTATTCTAAAGAACCTATTAAACAAATTATTTCAGTAATTGTATCTACATAAATGATCATACTGGTCTGTTGGAACTTTGATTATTCTTAAATATTTTTTTGAAAACACATTAATACTTCTCTCGTATTCGGAATGAAAAGTATTTTACTTTACAAGAACTGGAAATGAGATTGCAGAACTCGAACGTTTGCTCGTCCTGCAATAACTCACTTTCAGGCCTTGGAAAGTAATATATACTATTCCGGTGTGACTATAGATACATATTATACATGTCTATGAATGCAACCGATGAAGATTTCGGAGAATTTTAGACATTGTCTGATGACTGTGTCGAATTTATTATGAATAGACTGATGGTAGAGAAGGTATATAGTTGTATATACCTATACCTTTATTTGAACATGATTTTTCGGTGTTGTAAGAGTGTCCAAATGTCCGTTTTTAGTGACCTTTCTTTCAGATTAAGTGATATATTTACGGTATAATATTTTAAATATAAATTTTGTTGGATTTTTGCTCTATTTCATGCCAATATTGAGTATAAAGTTGTATAAATTTAAATTTTCATGAATGAAATGATTCTTGAAACTTTATTGACTGACTGCTCTTTTTATTTAATTTTAAAATTGATTGCGCCGTAGTCAAGTATTTTTGTATGTGATGAGTAGACGTGGATACAAAAAGTTTTCTGCAGGATTTAAACCCCCATTGTTCTTAATTCGAAGAGATTAGTTTATGATGGGGAAACATCAATAAGAGGAGTTGATGAAGCTCATTCTGTCAATACTATAACTTTCAGAGAAGAAGGTGGGTGTCCATTAGAACAATTTAGATGTTGTCTCATATTAATGGAAGACATTTATCGCAATACGGGGACTATTCAGTAAGTTCATCAAAAAAAGGTTTTGAGAAAAAAATTCAAAAAGTGATCGCAGCACTTTTGGCAGCTGTGGTTGCATATGAAAACATAAATTTACTTTTTCAAGATATCTTTGCCTTCTCTATTTTAGTATTTGCAATGTTAGTTTCGGAACTGTAAGTTTTGAGTTCGCTTTTAAAAGGTTAGCCTATGAGTTCACTCATATTCGAGAGGTCAAGTTTGAGAGCCGGCAAGTATAGGTATGAATCGAATCAGTGTCTATACACAAGCGATTAGAACATATTGAAATACTGCATTTTATTTCCCTAAATTTTGTCCTCATTATTATGATTACGGTGGGGTAAATTGCGTATGCAACCGTATGCAAGAGTATACTAAAAGTTACATAGATTTCCTTTGGAAATGGTCAGATTACTTGTTCCCAATATTTTGTGACTAGGCATACTGGTAGTTGTTGGATTTATTTCTCACAGCAGTTACAATAAACGAGTGGTCCGGCTGTTGTTCCTCCTAATTCAGTCTAACATTGCTTTGAATTGAAGTTTGAATACTTTTTTGTATATTGGACTGATATAGAGCAATGTTTATGGTTTATCCACTGAATTCATGAGAATGATTCTGGGTTAGAAAATGGTAAAATTTTATAGAAGAATAAGAAATGTAAATGTAAACATTAAATTACTCAATCCATGAAGATTCTTTAGAAGTTACGGTTGGTTACTTTTTGTTTTCAGTGATATTTTAATCATTGATCCCACTAGGGTCGATGTATCGAAATTTTAGGGTTTTAGAAGCTTCAAATTTCTCAAATAATTTTACTGCTTAAATTTTTTTCAAAAGTTAGGTCAGTAGCCTAATTTTTTATAATTTATGTTGATGGTTAGACATTTTTTTGAAGCTTTTCAGGATTCCTGCTTGACAATTTTTTTACTAAGACAATATTCATTTTTATGTTAGGTAACTACTCTGAAAGAAATTTGCACTTTCAACGCGAAAAAACGAAAAATTAATACGATTTTCTGTAGATGATTGAGCTCAGGTGTAATGAAAATTTTTATTTCTTCAACGATTTCTGATGTACCTAGGTTATGCATTATCTTTCACCATGCGTGGTTTCATCTGATCGTTTTTAAAAGAAATTTTGGGCTTTAATTTAAACAACGCTGTTTGGTATCAAAAAGTAGAGTTTATGCCGGTGTCAAAATAATAAAATTGAAATGTCTTAATTTTATGTCAATTTACAACACTTTTTGGGGCTGTAGGAAGTTACCTACTCGGGTTACCCATGTACTGAGGATGAAATAAGTACGTTATGGTTTATGCGGTCAGATTCATGCAATACAGGTTTTTTTTTTTCTTTTTCAGATATTCCTAATATTTTTAACGTTTTAATTTCTGGAAAGATTATCTAGTTTGAAAATGAAATAATCTGCTACATATTTGCTTTAATAAATTTAAAATTTTCTTTTTTTTTATGTGTTTCAGGTAAGTGAAAATTCTTTCAACTCTTACTGGTAATCATCTATCTATTCGTTTCCCAGATGTGGTATGTAATAATTTGCGTATGATTCAAACAGTATTTTTTCTTTGAAATCTTTGATTGTCGATCACATTAGTTAATTTTGTGGCAGATATCAAGGAGCGTCAGTAGAGTATATGGAGTCGTCTTTGTGACGAATGTCGTATCTCCATAAATTTCGCTATCAGATCTGTAGAACTTTTTAAAAACCACTACGATGTTGGTAATCTAAAACGATAATGTTTTTATTCCTAGTCGATATATTTCGAATTATTTCCAGTTTTTTCATTATTTTGTTGCATACCCAAAACAGCCGCAGTGAAACTTTTTGAAATAACCCCTTGTTGAAAACAAAACTTTTTTATAATACTTAACAGAATTTGAAAACTTGCAAAAATTTTTCAAAAGTAAGAATACGTGGTACCTAAGTTCCCTTAGGTATACAGGTGTACAAGTGTAATAGAAGAAACCGTTTGCTAGTCTATAAAACTTGAAGTGTTTTTAAAAATTCGCAAAAAAAGACGACAAAAATGAATCAAAACCTACTATTTACTCGTTAGCATGTAGGAAAATATTTTTCTCACGCTCTCTCTCTCCTTTAATTTATTTATTTATTTTGAATTAGACTTGATTTATCATTATTATTTTTAGCAATTTTTTTTTGTTTTTTAATTTAAAAAAAGGGTTTTTGTTGAATGTTTTCTGACTAATTTTTGTTATTTGTTTTTTCTTCTAAATTAACTCTTGGAAAAAATTGAGTGAAAATTATGTTAATGGATCGTCTGTTTATTTGTGTATTTTAGAACTTCCTTGTAGGCCATTTTGAATTTCTCGTTCTGCATTTTTCGAGTTTCGATTAAAATATTCCTTCAGTTTAAATGGTTATAACGTATAAAGTGCACATTTTTCCCACTAAACTTTTCAATTTGTTTTTAATTTTGGGTTTTCAATGTTTTCGAATTATTTAACACGGTTCATGAGGCAAGAATTGATTTTTTTTTTCGTCCAACTGACACTTTCTTTTTTGACAAGGGTTTGAAAAATACTTGAAAGTTGTCTTATATTTTTATGACAAACTGATATAATAATTTATTTCCACCTCGGTTAGGTACGTCTCTGCTGCGTTTATATACCTTAATAAATTCAAGTTCGTTTCAAAAATGTTACATATTCAACTCTTAATACATTTTTGTTGATAATGCTCTGACTTGTTACGTGTTTCATCGTCGTTTAATACGAGAGGATGAATTTTTTGATTAATTTGTTCCAATTATGAATTATAAAAATAATAAAATGATTTTTTCTATAAGTATCTCCCTCCAGTTTTTTTCAAAACGTCATTATAAGATTATTACTAATTGTAACGTCGTTTTTCGTTGATATAGAGTTGTGATTACCATGTTTTCAATTAGTTGCCGCGGCATTGTGTTAAAATCTTGGTTTACCATTCGAATAGTGATGGGTGCAAATCCCAGTAGGACTTCAATTTTGATAAATTATTTTCCTTATTTTTTTTCAATTTTTATTTGTAGAATAGGTTTTTAGGTTCACCAATTTTTTAAAATGTTTTTAAAAATAATTATTTTTAGATTAGATATGTTTTTAGTTGCAATGAGTTCATATGTTAAATTCACTCAAGTATTAGGTTCACTCATTGCATAGGTGGTGGGATCTTTTGAGCAGATGCGGAGGGCTGGTCTGTGGTATACTACTTTGGGGACGACAACGGCGAGGGGGACGAAGCGGGTAGGGCTTCACTTCACCCCCTGGAATTCACCCTGCCATTACCGACATACAAAGTGGCATGCCTTGACCAAGGCGCTTCAGAATCGTCCGAAAGATCCCTCCGTGAGTACTGTGCTGGCATCTATTGTGCTCATTAACTCACTTGAGAAACAATAAAAAAAAATTCACAAATGACAATTTGAGCAAACAGGTGCGAGACGCTTGTCTTATGCTTCTCTTTAGCAAGAAGAATCGAAACTTTTCACATTTTCGACGGTCGTATTATTATTTAGTAGTCAACATTAAGCGAGGAAAAAAATATCTGTTCGTCCTCGCAGAGTTCCAAATTTGCCAAAAAAAAATTAATAGTTTTGGAAAGCCCGAAATCAAATTAAATAATAATCAGTTTTCGCTTCGCAGGTACAAAAAAGTTAATTTTTGTGTGTTTAATGGACGAATCATTTTAGAGCCCTCGTTGCACTTGCATCGCTTATAAAACCTGTGAAATCGATTTCCTTCTGTGCTGTAACGAAATAAACGTGTGTGCGCGTGTGTATATAGGTATGTATGTAAGGCTGCAAAAGCATCGAGCTAACTAGATTATTGTCATTATTTTTTCTATAGCAAGTTAAAAATTTAATGATGCTTTCGATGAGGGAAAAATAAGCGAAATTGCTTTTTCTTGTTTATTAATGCGGTCGAGTTTTATGGGCTTTTCATTCCGAGTGAATATGGTGTAATAATCATTACCGTTGTGTTACGTACCTACGTATTATTTTTTTCCCCTTGTGTTTGTATTGTTCATGAATGATCAGATTCAGGAAGTAGAGAAGTTGGATGGACCGTAAGTGATGGTTATTCTTAGTGCCGTCTGAATTTTGACCAGGTTATTGATGAAATACAGAAAACTTCAGAATCTTATTTAGCTTAGATACTTTTTTTTTTAGAAGAGTTTCAGTGGGAAAAATTATTTTATTAATGGTTTAAATCGTTCCGCCCCGTAAACCCAACATCCTCCTCTCCTTATTGACCTTTAGTCTCTGAAGGTATGAGACATATTTACTAGTTAATTTGGGTCAAAATTTGAAAAAGGGGAAAATCATCATTCAAATATTCATTTTTCATCTCTTCGTCATTAGTTTGTTGAATTCCGATTTTCCATGTTAATCAAAATGTAAATATTTCCTTTTAAAGTTTTGAGATAACTACTGTATAGAATTATGCTCTGACTCCAAACCTTTTGATTCACTAGGAAGGAGATGCATTTTATTTCGCGGTTTCACAACTGTTGATTCCTGAAAAACATCAAACTTGCTTTCGATTCTTCAATATTTTAACCAACATTTAACATTTTTCTGAGAATTTAACCTACCGTGAAATAATTTCCCAGTTGGAAAATAATTTTCTAATTTGCGGATTAATGACCACCGGCAAATTTATCTGGTAATTGGTATCAGCAACAAAAAAGATTGGGAAAACCAAGTTTCTGGAGTGCATTTTTTTTTTAGCGCATATCTGACACCTAGAATATGAATAGAACAACTGTTGATTATTACCGATTGTGAAACTGGAGCTGAAAATATGGCTATTTATTGAAAATTATTTTATAATGATATTTTGATAATTTCAGTCGAATTTAATATAGTTTGTGATGTGTGTTTCCTCAGTGTGGGTCTCGATCTCGACATGACCACGTTTTCTCATTACTGAGTGTAGTTATATGCGTTCTTGAGATGTTTTAAGAAATATTCTAAATTTTTGAGTGTGAGATTGAATTTCATGAAGTTCTTAACCTCTTTTTCCTTTTGGTGAGAGACATAGGGGGAATTAGAATTTTCTTGGAGCGGATTAAGTTTTACCCAGAAAAATTGTAGCTCCCTTCGTTCCGTGTATTTTAAATGTATTAAAAAGTAAATGTTGATTTAAAAATTTGTTCTCATAGTTAAGAATTACTTAATTAGACTATATTACGAAAATTATTAAATGAAGAACGGAAATTAGATTCTTTGGCTTTTATCCATGCATAAAATTTTTGATCCATTTCTAGTAATTCTGTAACTTCTCCCCGAATATTGGGTGTACGAACCTAAATCAGAAACTTGGATATTTTATATTCCGATTCCGTTTCCTCCATTAAGAAGAACGTGTAATTTCGCTCGTGTAATTTGATTTTCGTAACATATTGTTTACCATGACTACTCATCTACCACCCCAACATACTACCTGGAGTACTCCTGCCATTTCAACTTGTCTAATATCGAGTGCCAATTCTGCTTTCTTCTTCATGCCCTTATGCTTTGCCTCGAAGAGAAAAATTCGTAATTTTAGGTTGGTAATTGTGATCAAAGATCATCCATCAGTTTTAGTTTCCTTGCGTCGAAAATATACTCCATCATAAATATACATCTCGTGAAAACGAGTTACTTTTTTATGCGTTTTTAATTACTTTCACGTTCTGAATTTTTTGCTGGCGTTTATCTCTTCGATTTAGCCGTTGGAAAAAAATCTCAGAATGTTATAAACAGCCGGAACGTCTGCACGGAGGTGATGTACGTTTTTGTAATTTACCTCATCAGTCTTGTGGTTCTATAAAATTTTATGTAGGCAAATCACGTTAATGAACACGTGATTTCAAAAATTGGCCTAATTTTGACATCAAAACGCGCGTGATTTGTGCCTTGATGCCATGAGGTATGCCTAGAGAAGAAATAATGACTCGTAGTTTTGTGTTATGCGAAAATGAAACTTAGTATCAAAGCTTGCGAGAGATGGACAACACTCATTATATAGACGCTTGTTCAATTTCACTTTTCTGTACAAAATTGTTGAGAAACTGGCGTGGAGTTCGTGCGAAGTTTAGAAAGCTCGTGGAAAAGGTGAAAAACTTCGAATACATCATAGCTGAAATAATTCATGTACTTAAAATTGGTATGCAAATAATTTTAACTTACTCGCTATGTTAAAAGAGAAGAAAAATGTTCACAAGAAATGATATTAGCACGAAAAAATAAAAATGTTAATTTCAGATGTGAAAAGCATTTTGGTTTAGGAATTACAAATCCATGTGCCAAGTCTAGTCTCCCGATATATGTTTAAACCTATTTCTGTCGTCAAATGTATTTAGTTATGTTAAGGATGTAAACTTTAATGTACCATGTTGTTGTACCTTGCACTTCAAATTTCATCTGTTGAAAATTTAGCTGAGCATATGCCTTCTCTTTTCTATGATTCACCTGGGGACTGCGAGACTTCACTTCTCTGTTGGTCTCAAAATCCAAGTGCATCAAAACTGTGGAATACTTTAAGTTGTGGAAAGTATACCAACAACAGAAGGTGTTTAACAGAACGATTTGCGTGTTTAAGCCAAAATACCTAAAAGGTATGAGGGAGCCAAGACCTTGGCAAACACTGGCAATTTAGCCTAAGATTTTCTGGTGTTATATAGTCGGCTACCTACACACACACATACACACCTATGTACTATTCACATAGGCTAATGTGTAGATTATTCATTGTACTTTACAGTTGCTATGGCAATGGTAATGTACGGAGAATGCATCTCTGTATCAGTTTGTGACATCGTGGAGATTGTTATCTCTCAATTTGTCGTGGACCGAGATTTGTAACTTCTCTACTTACAAAGATAGACAAGTACAAACAAACATACATTTTTGTTTAATGTGCAATGCACAAGTATCTGTCACTGAAGGTGACGACTGTCGTTGACAGGCCGAGCCTATATCCTCATACGAGTATTGTTTAATCCCCACATCACCAACCAAACATCGTATCTAATTTTAAGTAATCAGTGAGTGTCAGAAATGGAACAAATGAGACTATTTTTATGAAATTAATGCTCACATAGAATTTCCAAGACGAACAAATCTCAAAATCAAACAAAATTCAGGTGGCACACCAATCAAAACAGTAGCTTCTGCTTAGAACAGACAGAATTTCAAATTATGTTTATTACGGGATGCATTCATTATAGGTTTTAAGAATCTGGTACTATAATGAAAACTTTAGAAAGTCCTAATTTGAAAATTAATGGACCGATGTGGACAATCTTTGAACTTGACTGAGATATACACCCAAAGTATGTAAGTACACGCCTGATTTTGTTCCGATCCGTAGAAAATTCCCTACTATCTTTAGACTTAAAATTCAAATAACCGTCAGTTTCAAACTAATGAATGAATTCCCGTCTTCAAACTTGACCGAGATATGGAGTCAAAGTACCTATAGGCCAAATTTTACTACGATTGGTAAAGAAATACGCCCTCCAGTTTATTCACAAATTTTGTTGTATCCCATACAAATATATAGTGCCTGGTTCACCGAGCTTTGCTCGGATGTGAAAAATGAAAAAAATTTTGTAAATTTAAATCAAGCTGAGGAATTTTAGCAACATATTTATAATTAATATCGAGAATTAAGATCGCAATATTAAACTCATTATGTCATTAGTCTTAAATCATAATAATTATACGCAGCCTAGGTCTTACAAAATTCGCTAATAAAACCTTTCCTATCTGTTAATTTTATATTTAATCACAAAATTTCATCGTTAGCTGTTATCCTTTCTACTGATAGATAAATTGAGATGCTCATATCTCTGTTCAACGAATTTTCTCAAACTTGGGACCTGTCTAGATCATTTTCTTACACTCAAAAACCCCTATCCTGTAATTTTCAGCCTCTTTGTTAGTCTAGTTCTTCAGAACGTGATTACCCATGTACATATAAACATACATACATACATACATACATACCTACATGCATACATACATGCATATAATTATTGGTCGTATTATAGTATAAGATGCGTGGATACAACATACATATTAACTGAATTACCCGTATTTCGGGCAGATATGACATAATTAATTGCAAAATGAATGGTTCAGAACTAAAATTTTTAATAAAAACTTTCAAACGAAATTATAGTTTTCATTTTTTCAAGTTTGTATTTCTCAGAACTGTCACTGAAATAAAACCCTTAAGTATAATTGAGAACTAACATTCAAACAGATTAGGTCCAGAAATAAAAATTTTCATGAAAATATTCAAACTTAATTGAAGCTCTTGGTATTTTGAGTTTTTATCTCTCAGCACTGACACTATAACTCAGAAGTAGAATTGAAAACTATCTCTCCATCAGAACAGTTTCAAAACTCGAACGTTTACTGAAAACTTTCGAAATTAATTACAGCTCAATCAGAATACAGAATTTGAAGCAAAAATTGGCAAAAATAATCTAATGTTAATCCCGAATTTTGTGAAAATCAATCGAGTAAGAGTGACAGAATACTGAAATATAAAAAAGCAACTTCAATTCATATTGGATAAGAGTATAAAACTATATGGTATTGAATTAATTTTTTCGATTCTGTAAGAAAATTCAGAAATTTTACTTAGATTTTTTTTCTCGTAAATTAGCTGTTCGATTTGGTAAAATTCGGCACTTGTTAATTTGAAATTCGAAGTTTCGAGTTTTCACTTCTCAGAATTGCCACCAACACAAAAACCATTATGTAGAATTAAGAGCTAACTTTGAAAAGAATAGGTTTTGAACCGAAACTTTTGAACTTAATTACAGCTCTCAAAATAGAGCTTTCAAAAAGAAACATCTCACATACCATCTAAAGATGGGCATCTACATGAGGCCTATAATTTGAGACAATTCGTCGAGTGAAAGAGGTGTGATGCTGTGACAAAAAAAAAAGCAACTTCAATTTTTAATATAGATATATATGCATACATGTATGAACTTTTGGGGAAGGTGTTTTTGTGATGTGAGGATCATTATCGGAAAAACTACTTGAAATTTTTTGTAGTCGTGAAATGCCACCCTCCGCAATGGGTCGTAAAAATACTGTGGTAATGATGCAAAATTTTGAAAATGTCACTATTTTGAGCAAACTTTATAGTTTGGTCCTCGCCTCACCGACTAATTTCAAAAATTCCTTTATAATTGTCCAACTTCACATTATCAAATTGCATTATTTACAAAACTAGGTTTTTCTTTCAACATATTAGAAAAATATTTATCAGATGTCTGAATTGGTACATAGTAACTGTTTTTTGTTTTCGGATCTTTCAACGTGTTTAACTTTCAGTCATTTAATCTCAGCATATTAAACTTACAAAAAAAAAAAAAAAAAAAACCAGGCGGAAAGGTAAATTTAGTTTAGAATAGGCAGAATTTCAAATTATGTGTTTTGCAGGTTGCGTTCATTATGGGTTTTCAGAATTTCGTACTACAATAAAAATTTCAAAAAGCCTTAATTTGGAAACTAATGGGTGGATATGGCTCATTTTTGAACCTGACTGAAATGTAGACTTAAAGTATGCATATGCTAAGTTTTTTCCTAATCCATAATTAGGCCCTACTCCGTTGTCTAAATATTTAAAATTCAAATAGCCACCATTTTGAAATTAATTAGCAAGATTCGACCCATCTTCATACTTGACTGAGATATGGATCCGAAGTACACACATGCTAAATTTCGCCCTGATACATAGGGACATACTCCCTCTAGTTTGTAGACAAATTTCATTATATCTCATATGTATATACACTTTCGAGCGGAAGGGGTTTTTGGGATCTAATTTTTCCGATGTCGTGACCTGCCATCCTCAGCAACAGGTAGATACCACGAAATCTACCTAAAAATCCTTACAAAATTTCTCTAGCAAGACCTAGGTCTAGGGATTGGAATTACTGAAGTCCTGTTTTCCTTTACCGTGTAGGCTTTATACGTCAATTCCGTCTATATTTTATGAAAAATTGTTTTAATTAGCGCCTTCAATAATTCCAATCCATAGACCTAAATCTTGGAGAAATTTTAAAAGGAATATTTTTCTCTTTTTAGTGAATTTGTTAGTTTTATTTTTTTTTAAGTTGGTTCTATTTAAAAAAAAAAAAAATTAATTTACCATAATGCTTTTTCGTTCATTTTTAATTCCAGTAGATTTTGCTTGAAAAATTTTGGAACAGTAATTATTTTTCTTTTCTTTGAACATTTTTATTCTTTTTTTTTCTGAAATTGGTTAGATTTTTTGATTGAAAAAAAAGTTTTTTCAACGTTTTTTGGTTTCTAGTGATAGCAGCAATATTTCTTTAGAAGTAAAAGTTTTTTATTTAAAAATAATTCAAAAACTATCTCATCGATTCTAAAAATAAATTGAACTGGACCACTGTGTAATCTTTCTTTATTACTAAAAATAATTTCAACATAATCTATACCTAGGTTAATTGGTTATGCTGGAACAAACTTAAAAAAAAGGGAAAGAAAAGAACATAGGCTATTATGTTGGTACGGACCGAATTCGTAACCTTCTTTTTTTGAAGTCAGTTAAAAATGGTAGATAGAGCTGATATCAAATATGAATTTTGGCATAGTTTTTTGAGGTCTTTAAAATTATGTAACCTTTAGAACCGTATCAGCCCTATCAAATGTTTGAAAGATAGGCGTAATTACCTACGTCGAATTTTACGTATGTATCAACGGGCGTTATTTTTTTCGCTTTTATTATTTTAATTTTTCTCCACGACATTCTTGAATTATTTCAACGCTTCAGTTTTTAAGAAATTTGTGTATTCCTCCATATTTTAACAGCCACATTTGATCATGATCAAATAATTGAGAAATCAAAGAAAAGTGCGCAGTTCTTCTGCAGTTAAATGTAAAAAAAAAAAAAGTTGAAAAATAGTTTCCGAAAAACTGAAAAATAATCGCTTGATTTACATTCTACATAGTGTAGAAACAATGTAGGTACCTACTCCATGAATAATGTATGAGCTAATGTTATTTACAAAATTTCATTGTTACGATTACGACGATGTAGAACATTTTCGTGTAGGTACTACGTATAGCCTGAAAATGAAGAGAGAAATCTGTTTTTATTATTGTTATTTTTTGAAATAAAAAACGGTGAAATTTCTCTCATCAAATCTACTTGAGTTTATATTCTTCATTTAAACTAAATTATAAATCGTAATTAATACTGAATAAGTGAAGAATGTGTAGGATAAAAATTTGAGTTGTAAACTATGTATTTAACATTCATCTAAATATTGGGAACTGGTAGGTAGGTATTTGGCCTAGCAATTTTTACTCATTTTTGAGTTTGTCTGTACGAGTCATTTTATTCGATTCTTACTTACATCGACTTTTTGCCTGAAACGTATCAGGCAACTCGTAAAGTTGGTGAATAACGTGAAATATTTACATTGTAAAACAATTAAAAGTTTTTTGCCTCAATAATTTATTCCAAAAAAAAAAAAACACCTCAGTCAGTTGATGAATGATATGAACTATTAATAAATCGTTGCAGCAGTGGGGATGGTCTGCCTTTAATTTAGTGAAAGCAACACGCAATACTTCCGACGACGGTGTTAATTCTCGGTGGTATTTGGAACAAAAAACACGTGATCTACTATAATGTAGTAATATTTTCTGTAAATTGAAATGGTACCTAATTACTATTCAGTATTTCCTAGTTTTTTACTTATGTTAGAAATCTATATGTTTTGGTGGAAATGAACTCGCATCTTTTATTCTAACGAAATAATATTTTCATTAATTTCTTGAGGGGCTAAAATCATGTGAATTCGAAGAGGCGGCTACAAATCAAACTGCCGTTTAATGTTCATTTCAGTTTTTTTATTTGGTTGTCAAGTTTGTTCCTACTTTGGTTTATGCTTCTTTGTATAAAATTTTTTATGTTTAATACTCCTTTGTAAGTTTTGTAAATTACATATTTCACCGTATGAATTTGGTACAGTACTACCGTTTTCTCTTTCAGTTTTTCCGTAGGGTCTTGTGGTGAAAATTGTTGAAAAGTTTAAAATCAGATGAGAAAATGTGATAACGGATAGCTGTTCAACCGGTTAAAGGTGGCATTTCACTTTTCGTTTCGCTAGGAAGCTTCCAAAACTGCCCACATAGTACGATTTTCGCCAACAACAACGACAACAGCAGCATTTGCTTTCAAAAATTATTTGGCGTATTGAGGAAAAGTTATTAAGGAAACTTGTGGGACCCCTGTATTTGCAACGACAATTCGTTGCAACGAAAATTCGGAGCACTTTTTTTCACTTATCGGACATTGGGTATTTCTAAAGTCAAGTATTGATCCTGACGGGCGGGTACATAACCAGTGTGCAAGTTTTTGTGGCTAAAAAGTTTCGTATGAATTACGTGTTTACGGCAATCTGGATTTTAGTTTTTCTTTTATCGCATTGATGCAAATTTTCATATCAAAAATTGAATTGGTAATTCATAGCATTTTTTGCAACACCCAACTGAAAAATATGTTTTTTTAAGGCCCCTTGACTGAACGAAAATTTGCAAATTTAAATACGATGCGAAAAAATATTGTTGGGCGCGTACGTACTTTCGAGTTGACTTTCTTGCACAGCTCGACTACTTCAGTTTTTTGTTTTTTACAAAAGTAACATTATTTAGTTAATTATTTGGTTCCAAAAAATTTTTTTGAGTAATTTTTTCTGGTGTTGAAAAGTGAGAGGGTACGAAGATTTTTAGGTAAAAAAAAAAAAGTGAAATTATTAATTATTATTTGGCTCTGAAAAAAACAATGTATTTTTCCGGGGATTTGCAAAAAATAGTGTTTGGATTGAGTGAGCGTGGTTGCCAAAAACATAATACTACCCTAACCCATTACATGCGACGATCAGCGTGGAGGTCTACATTCCTGTGTGTTTTGACGTGCCTTGTATTCTAACGTAGGCTATACTTTGAACATAAAGTGTAGCGTTAAACAAGAAACGGCTCCCTGAGTGATTTTGTCTTCACCAATCATACGTCCATGAAAGCCTAGTATTATTGTCTGTGTGAAAATGTCAAAAAGCTAATTTGGTCGATTAATGATTAGGCTACATGTTACATTACACCTCATATTCGATTAGGTGTACCCGATTTTATGTAATGGGACATTGGTTGACGTATATGTAAAGATGTAATGAATGCTGTTTGAGAACAGATTGATCCTATCCGCTGAAAATCAGTAATCGTTTCAGGAATGTTTTTGGACTATTCGTCATATTATTTTAATTTACATCGAAATGTTCGAAAGAATTTCCAACAAATCCCTTTGTGTCTAGAAAAACGAAGTTTTTGGATTGACAAAAAGTAGTCAACATATGTTGCATGTAATGCTTGCAATGACCTCCAAATGAAGGATTTGTGTTTCATTCCGTGGTATATTGTACATTAGGTACATTATATACTTGAGAACTCAGCTTAACACTTATCAATCAGTTTTTGACAGTCAAATAAGTTTCTTATTTAAGACAGACGTAGGGGATTGGTTTGTAAATTCGCATGTAAGTAATTTTAGACGTATATCTAAATTTGATAGATTCTCCAACAAAATAGTTGAAACCCTTATCATATTTTGTTAGACTGAATTGTCCATTTATAAGCACAATCACTGCATGTTCGCACAGACGTTGACCAAATTCCCATTAGGTACCCACATTACTTTGTTCATTACATGGTTCATTACGTATGTGCAGACCTAAATTTTCTGGTGATTAATTAATATGACAGTACCTGGTTCACCGGATGTGAAAATTAGAAAAAATTTTGTTAATTTAATTCAAGCTTGGGAATTTCAGAAACATATTTTTATTAACATATCTCGAGAATAAAATTAAAGATTTCAACTATTTAACTCATTATTTCATCAGTCATAAATCATAATAATCATACGCAGCCTAGGCCTAATAAAATTCTCTAATAAAACCTTACTTATCTGTTACTTTTAGCCAGGTGAATTTTTCATCCTTCGTTGATATTATGAAAAATGAAATGTGTACGTTTATTTAACAAAATTAAAATTAAACACAAAAAAATCTTGCACAGCAAGTTTCGCAAAAATAAGTAGATTTTCTTTGTTTAAAAATCACCTATACCACCAACATTCTTCTAATAAAGTAATGTATAAAATATTTATATACTTTTCAAAATATATTATTAATATTTCACAAATACAATGCATGAGGTAAAAAGTATCATTTTTTCAAAATATTTTATGAATGTGTCAAAAATTATTATTTTTTGGTGAAATGAAAAATTATTCCGAGTTCGAATAAGTACAATTTTAGGAAATAATTCGATGGTTTTCTTCCCTGCAGTGACGAGAATTGTGGATTATATATATATATATATATATATATAAAAAATTATATGAGAAAAAATATCCTTCATTGCAAAACGAAATATAATGCAGTTGTCTACGTTCTGGTTACGAAAATATTTGCGGAGATTTTAGTATCCATGTTTGAATCTAGTGTACTACAGCGTGTGAAGGGTAGGCAAAAATTGAATTTTTTCTGAGATCTTGTTAGTTTTAGGTTAAAACGAGTGGTTTTCTCGATGAAGACTAGAAAATTAATTTTTCAGGACCTTATCAGAAGAATAAAAGAGAGAAAATCACACTGAATGGCTAATAAGTTGGGAACAAATTGACGAATTAAAACCAAAATTGGTAGGCCTGATCCTTGTATTAGAGGTACTGTTTGTACCAAATTTCGTAACTAGTGAAAGAGAATTGCAACTTTTGTTTCGAGATAATATGAAAAATTAGCACCTCCAAAAGTCCCAGAGAATGAACCATAATTTCAATAGGAACCAAATTTAAAATCATGTTAGATATATGTCAAATCAATATCTGTACCAAATTTTGTGACTATAGCTTGAAAATAACTCCTTTTAGAGCCATTAATCTGCCAAAAATGCAACGAAATCGCCCCATCAGACGTATCGTAAAGCTTATCCGCACCAAAATTGGTAGTACTGTCCTTTACTTAAAGCACATACGTGTTCTAAATTTCAGGTTTATCGATTGAAAATTGCGACCTATACACTGTTTAATAAAAATTCCATATAAACTGACCTACTAGACGGACTATGCGCCCGATCCCGACAAAAAACAATAGAATTCTTCCTTGAGTGAATTCAAATAAATGTGTTTCAAATTTCAAAACTATCCGATCAAAATAACGCCTGGAAATGGACTCAACGCAAAAGTGGTGCAAAAAAAAGGAATTTTCAAAAATAGTGCTAAAATGTTTAGAAAATCGTGAAACAAAAAACATACCCACTCCCACCCGTGCGTGAGCTTTTCTCTCAGGGAGGCACGCATTATATAGTCCTAAACAGGTATTTTTCCATGTAATTTTTCTAAATTTTTTGAAAACATTTTTCACTTTTATAAAAGTGTATCTTCTAAAAATTTTATTTTTAACATAATTTATTGGTGTATGAGTTGAGAAAAAGTAATTTTTGAATAGCAGGGGAGTAAATCTGTGCAGAAAGAGAAAATTCATTGGGAATTAGGGATATCCGAAAAAATTTATTTCAAAATAATTGGAGCTGTTTCTAAGTATTTTTGTCGCTATTGCCAAATTTTCTGAAATATGTGTCATCGAATGTCTGGGAAAATATGCGTGGAAGTAAAATAAAAACTCTTTCAGTATTAAGTGAAGATGGAGAGAGAAAGGGGAAGAAAATGTGCGGGCAAATGCATTGATAAATTCCAAATAGTGGAGATGTTAAAACTTTTAGCATGTTTTCAAACCTGCTATTTAAAATCCTGCTAATTAATGAAGTTAACGTTGGGACCATGATATTTTTTCATTTCATGATAACCTTTGACATAAAAATTAGAAATTCATGTATATATTATCTTATATATAAAATCCACTTCTGTAACATCGTCACATGACCTCTTTTACGGATGTATTTGGCTATGGCTCTGCGGGTTTATTTGTGTTCAACTTAAAATCATTTTTTTCTTCATAATATCATATCATCGAACCTAGCTAATTAACAATACTGACACATTTATGTTGGTTTGTTGGAATTATTTCTACGTAGGAGCATTAGGTAGTACTCTCTAGTTATTTATGTAAAATGATCCACTTATGTCACGCTATCACATTATCATAGTTACATATATATTTGGCTATGCATAAATTTCAGTTTCTGTCTAACTCTAATTTTTTTTTTCTTAATTGATAATTTGAACTCTTTTATGGTTTACATCATAGATAAAGTACTACTTCGTTAATACATAGGTATCTCTCTATTTTTTTCGATTAGTGTTTTCAGAACACAGAATAACCACCAACAGTGCTACTATTGCTGTTTACTTTTTTATTTTCCCATTGATAGAATTTACTGATTACCTACTTAGTTAACACAAAGATAAAATTTGATTACATTTAAAAATTATTTTTATCAAACAAATGGACAATTTTATAAATTAGATTACATTTAAAAATTATTTTCATCAAACAAATGGACAATTTTATAAATTATAACTACAACTATGATTATTATTTTATCTATGATTATGAGGTACTTTTGTGGTATCCAACGGGGAGTGGTTACATATTTTTGTAAACCATAATAATAAGTGTACATAAATTTTTGTATTTTCTAAATTCAAAATTGAGGAAGACAAAAATCTAGATAAGCCAAAGTTCATGAGATTTATAGGACCTTCAGAATCATGTATTTAGAGTTTAAAAAAGAGAGACATATTTTATGGACTATGAATTAGTTTGAGAAAGGGACCATATGTATTAACACGATGTGTTGTTTACTTGATTATTTAACTATTATTTACAAATAAAAATTTTAACACGTGATTTTAAACAAAACAAATGATTGAAAAAGAAGAAAATTTGGGATCCATAGACGGCCAACACCAATCAGATTTTTGAAGATTGACCCTTAAACCTCTGGATATGGAGTCTAATATTGATGTCTATTTCTGGAATAGACTTGATCCGCAAGGTATTGGAAGAATTTAGCGAACCATCAGTATGATATGGTGTCAGAATCCAAAATGGAGGACTGTTTGGAACACAGCAACAATATGATTTGTATATTCTGTACTTGACTTTTTCATCAAAATTGGTTGGAGTCCAGGAACAGGTATATATAATCAGAATTTGGTTGTGAAGAAGTGTAAACAATTCCTTTCTTTCATAATAATGAACCAGAATTTTTATGTTTTTGTCATATTATTACAAAAAGTTGTAATATTTTCAATTTCAATTGCAATCAGTTTAAAATTTGCCATAAATGATGGCTGATTGAAAATGAAAATCCAAAAATCTTTGTTGAAAATATCTGTCAACAGAAAAACTTTGAACAATGATAAAATCCAATAAACAATTTATGTTGAAAAATTGTATGGGAATCATATAATTTATGTTGAAAGATTGTATGAGAATCATACAATTAATAAAGAAAAAATGATTTACGTGTGGTTATATAGGAAAGTTTCTAAGAAGATTTTTCCCGCAAAGGTTTCCAGAGTGGGATAGTAACATCCTTAAAAAGATTTCTGATTGGTTTTCAAAGTAGTGTGGGTCAAATGAAAAATGGAGGAAAATGGTGGTCAGTCACTCTTTTGATGAATTTAATGATTTTTTACAATTTGTGGAATATGATACAAGTAGGCTTAAACAGTTTCCAGACAAATTTGACAGATTTATGGATTTTCTAAAGTTATACAGAGAACAAAAGAATTTGTTAATGAATCATTGATGTGTAGCAGCATTGGGTACTTGCTGTTCACAAGTCTTCAAATTTTATGTATATTATCCTATATATTATATGTATATCAGACACTTTTATTGTTATCATGTTGGATGTCGCAATTTTAATTCAATAGCGATAAAATTTGGCTTGTAGGTAGCAGATTTGATCATAATCTCATGTTGGATTATTTTTAGTGAATATCGATTGAATGAGAGAGGTTTAGGGGGCGAAAATGAGTTCCATCAATGAGAAATTCCAATGAAGCTAAGAAGCTGAATCAAATGCATGCTTGCTGTTATTTTATTTGCTTAAAACTAATTTATTAATCCGTGTTTTGATTTTATTGAATTTGAGTTAGTCTTGTAATTTTATAATTTGACAATAATGCAGTTCATTTTGATTTTCCTTGAAAGTTTGGTGAAATTGGAGAAAAATGTTATTTGTGCAGTACAGGAGCTCCTTATTCCTGTTATTTTCTAGCTAGTTAATTATTTTGAATAAAGAAGTGATAAATATTTTTTGATAGGTTTGAAAAACAGTTTTTCTAGCGTAATTTGTGACCCAAAAGTTTTTTCTGTTTCTTTCTAGGTATACAGTATGATGCTTTTAATCTTGTTTTTTTTTTATCAATTCTTTCGCATTAAACCTAGAAATTCACTATGGGGTAGGTAGTAATCGCAATAATTCGATTAAAAATATATCTGATTAAAATGAAGAGAAGTTAGTTTATAAAATAATAAATTTAGGGAGAGTTTGTTAATGATATAAGGATTAATCTGGGTGACCAGTTCCTTGGAGTATAGTGAAATGAGGCAGAAATGGAAAAGATTTGACTAGTTTTCGCCCAGCTGACTTCGAATGGGAAACTCTTAACAAAAATAATTCCTTATGTCATCGAGTCTTTGTTTATTCTTCCTTTAATTTTTCACTTTCTTTTTGAATTGGGATTGCGTATGTAGTGAGAAGTCCGAGATCTGGACCTTAAAATAAAAATTATTTTTGACAAAATAATGAAGTCACAATTTCAAGACAATTTTTTGAAAACAAAATTCGAATTCGGACATTATATTATCCGAATTCGAACTCGTATTCAGATGAAGACATGAAGACAGAAATAAAATCTAATTCTCTTTCAAGCAATTATAATACATTTTATTTTAGCAAATGATTCTTCCAAATTCAGACAACTTTAGACAAATAATTTGGTTTGATCCGACAGACTGGAGCCATGAGATATATGGGGATGAACGCAAATTGAATGAAAGTAAAAACCCATCGACGGACATGAATGCAGCCAACCTTGTTTCGCTTTATCTATGGCTTTTACACGCTTTGCTTGCAGTTTGCAGTCATATTATATTTTATTATATTCCATTTTATCATTCATCCACGTGCGTTTAGCCTATTGTATGTCAACGTATATATTTCTACTATCTGTGATTCTATTGGCTGCACACATATTAATTCCTCTCGCCTTTTTGTATTATCGACATCTCATGTTTGAAGGAAATTAAGCAGTCAATAAGTGGGGAAATTTCTCTGACAAGAAAGATTGACTTGCAAAGATGATTTCTAATTTTGAATTCACTCTTACTTTTGCTCTGGCGATACCCGGTATTAGGTTCGTCTTTGCAAATGAGTCCTTCTTGTGTAGACGGATAGTAGCAGGTCCAAGTCTTAAGTCGTATGTTAAAGTCCTTGCGTAGGCAATTTTAATAAGTGTACTATCTTCAGATGTAGAATAACTTCAATCTGATCTACCTTGAAGACAACTAAGATGGCAGTTGGAATTCCATTTAGGTTCAGTTGAAGACAAAAGGCAAATTAGGGATGTTCTTTCGTCACAAAGGATCAGTAGTGATGACACACAAGTCATTTCTAATTTTGTCAGTTTACATATCGCATTTTAAGGCGATCTTTTGAAAACACCTGCGAGGTGAAGTATCAGTCATCAGTACAATCAGATGGAGTTCCTGGCATCTGTTAGGAGGGAAATGTGGTGTGTTGAAGACAAATTTAAGACAAGCTTAGTTCATGATGACT
This sequence comes from Ericerus pela, assembly GCA_011428145.1. Classification (NCBI taxonomy): domain Eukaryota; kingdom Metazoa; phylum Arthropoda; class Insecta; order Hemiptera; family Coccidae; genus Ericerus; species Ericerus pela. The sequence continues at coordinate 898,983 of WOFM01000580.1, read as the reverse complement.
GCTTTGCTCTGTCAATTAAAGGCCGCGTGGAACCTTCTTATGTGTATAGTGGATTTGATTTCATCTATGTTAGTCTCTTTCCTCACCTCACCCTCATTTTAAACCAAAAGCTCCGAGACCTCAAGTTTCATTTTAGGAGTCTTACGCAACATAACCATCATTTATGAAGACAAACAATTAGGTGAAGACACAACAACTTTCTGATGGTTTCCCCTACTTGTTATCTGCAATAGCTTTTTTTTTATCTTTTTATTTTTCCGCTGTACACTTTGCTTTGTTCCGCTTTGTTGAAACTATAATTCTTTTGTAATTATAGTCTTTGACAAAATAATTCTGCTGTTCGTTTTTATAGGTTTCGAACCTTTTATGGATTGAAACTTTGTTAGGCTCTTCTGTCCACACCACCCAGCTTATTGCTGATTCGTCATATTAATTTGCTGAGATATGAAGACAAATGTAAGCTGCATTCTGCCAAGTCCGAAGAAGTTTAATTCAAGTCAAGAAGAATTCAGCCGTAGGATGTTGTCAAAGTCAAAAAAATAAAATGTCTTGAAAACAATTCAAGACCCCTCGATTCAGTGTTTTGGCTGCATGATGCCCTAGTTTTAGGACATCGTGACGTCATTAACATTTAAATACCACAATACATTAAAGGTTGACTTTATGAGCTCTCGATTGTAAATTGCCTCTTGAACCAAGGCAATCGATTTCTTTAGGACGCCTCAGTAGGTAAAGAATAAAATAATTTTGTTATGGATGAAACAAGCTATTCAAGCACTCCAACAAGTTAATCTACTGTCTAGTATGAAAACACCTGTACAACCTCTTTTCACCTATATAGTTTTTGCAACGAGTTCTGTTTTGATTTATATTCAGTTTTTTTAACTCACTTTTTCCTATCGAATAATGTGTAGGTAACTTTACTGTCCCGCTGTCCGACGGAGACAAGGTTAACAAAACGATATCATTAATCCGGTTTAACAAGCATCGAGTTGATAGTGGAAAACTGATCGCTATTTGGAGTTGAAAAAGAAAACAGGTTGCGGCCTATTTATGAACCAAATATGTGAAAGTTTATCATTTCATTTATGTGTACTTGCCTCGTTACGGACTGAAAGAGCTGCAGTTTTTTTTCTAATTCATGACGAATTAGTGGTGCATTGTGAGTGTGACTAATGAATATCGTAATTTATTTGTGACTGTCAATTATTTGTGAAGAGATTATTCATTTTTCTTTCCCCAGGTATGTATATGTCACTATTTTTTAAATTTTTTCTGCCGCCTGCAATGAATTTTGATCTGCAACATTTATTATTGATGATGTGCTGTGGATGTAAAAACCCTTGTGAGAATCGTGTCAGTTAGCATTGAATGAAGCTAAATTCACAGTTTTTTAGAGTTTTAAGTGCTTTATGTTCCTGTACCAAGGCCAGATCCGTCGACAGTCTCTTCCACCTGGTGGCGCAATGCACATGGGACTCCCTGAACAGTATACCTACTCGTAATTTACATCGAATAGCTGGTACGTTCCGAGTCCATAAATAAGATCCAGTTAAGCCATTGTCAGAATACAATATATTATTGCAGCGAGTGTTGGCAATACTGGGTTGCTGACATTAAATTTATGACAGCTTATCACAATGGTTTTTCCGTACGTACCTATAAAACTTCGTTTGCGTGAGATCTGTTGTAATGTCAAAAATTTCTGATGGTATTAAGTATAGACAAGCCTCATGTCATTTGATTGTTCCTAAAAATTTGTTTGACCTCTGTTTCGTTTACATTTAATTACTGTTATGGTGGGTTTCGAACCATCCCTATCCAACATTTATAAACTTTGAAGAATTCAAAGTAGCCATTTTGACTCTTGACTCTGATAAATTTTTTATGTGCAATACATACCTATATGCAAAATCCATTGAATATATCACCGCCTATATAAAATTTGAACTCAATTTCAGAGTATAAGCGAATGTTTCATGCTAACCATTTTGTTCACTAATTACTATAAACAGGCTTATATTTGAACAAACATACTAATTGAGAATTCTCCCATATAGTCGACTTTTGCTGTTCCAAAAATTATTTTCAAGCTATTATTTACAAATGTTAAAATAAGAGAACGGAGAAAAAAGAAACCCACGAACTTCTTAATTCTGTAGTAGTTGGGTGATTCATGGGAATTTGGTATTAGTCTGTTCTATAGGTTGCGCTGAACTATTTCTGTGAAAAACAATGTTATAGATGAATTATAAATTGAGTGATATAGTTTCTGATAAAAAACCAGTTCTGAAGTGTGAAATTCGTAGGTATTTGAAATTCTTTTCTCCTAAGAGGACATGTTTCAGTCGAGTGCTTTAATTCAAAAGACTTACTACATTATGTTGAAGATTTGATTCTTGCGCCTTTTCTCAATTGTACATTAAAACGTTCTGCTGATAGCGAATACTTGATGATTTACTATGTTTGGTTTGTGTTTTTTAGTAAATATTACTCGTCGCTCGTGTTTTTCTGGCTTCGCTATGATTTGTTGGCCTGGTTTCTTTCTTTTCATTTTTTTTATAAATTTTTAAATTTGCATCTGTCAGCATATTTGAGGATAAATTTCTTTGTAAATCACGTAGTTGAGCCCCGATATCGTATGATAACAGCTGAGATTCATCTAATACAGGTTGAAAGATGTGGACTTAAGTCTGAGAATAGTATTTCCACAGTTATTTAAATTTAATTCATCGATTCGTAAAAGTTTTTGACAGAAGTTTTTTTTCATATTTTCTTCGATTAAATGAAAGAGGTGTTATCTAAAAAAATATATTACGTAACTAAGGAGGAAAGTGAGCAATTCCTCAAAAAGTGCAATTTCACGAGTTGATAAATCTCTCACTTTGACCAAGTTTCGTACAATATTTTTTGAATATGGAATACTGTATTTAAGCCAGAAGCAATAGAACCTGAAAGTTTCTGGGTCGAATGCCTGTTTTAGTCCAGAGAATTTTTCGTATCAACGAGAGAAATTATCGTACAGATACATTTTAACTAACAATAAATTGACAAATCGTTTGAAATTCCGAAAATTATCGAACAACGACTTTTGATGGAGATTTGTTTTAGCATTCAGATCTTCCATTAACCGATACCTTGACTAAAGTTCTTAAACGTTTTCGAATTCTATTATGTTGGAGCTGAACAGAATAAGTCAGAAAACTCAGTTTTTGAGCAGATCAAAAAAATGGTTTAGAAACGAAAACGTCATATTCGTCAGTTCTTCAATAGAGTAATCCTTACGGTGTAACTCTTTTATCAGATGAAAAAAAAAACAAGTCAAGAGCTCATCGATCTAGATATTATAACTTGATTCATATTGTTTGGTCGTGAGTAAAATGTGACTTCATCCATTAGGCGCAAACCGATTTTTAAAATGTTCAGATGATTTGTGCTGATAGTTTTATCCACAATAGAGGGTCTCTATTTTTACTCATCCATATTTACAATAAAAATTATTTTTAATTGTTACTTAGCTAGTGTGGTCCTATAGTACAATAGATTTAGAAATGAGGAGTGTTTTTAACTTGTTTGGTTGGAAAATTAAGCAAATCATTATAAAATGTCTTAAAAAAATGACATATTGCGTTGGTTCCTTCTTTGCATTCTAGTATGTCTTAATAATGGCAGGATTCGTAAATTTCACAACCCTTGTTTAGAAAAAAAAAAAAAAATTTCCAATGAAAATTTCCTTACAATGAACATAGTGGAAAATATTATCAAACTTGTCTGAAATGTTGCGAAGTTTTTTGAATCATAATTATTTACAGATTTCAGTCGAACACAGAGCCTTATTGCCATTAACCTGAATTACAGGTGCTCTCAAAGGGTAAGGGAAACTAAGTTGTCCTATATAGGAAAAATGTTGCCCAACTTCAATCGGAAATGAAATCCTGCGAAAAGTAGTATAAGTGAAAAAACTGAACACGCCTTCTCGAGGAGGCTAGCTGAATCTCGACCCAAAAAAAATTATGTTGTGCTTATAATTTTAACAACCAGTTTAGGTCATTTAGAAAAAAAAATTGAGTATTACTCTGACATATCCAATGCCTTTCATCGAGCGTATCATGGTAGAAATTAGGTAGGTATCTATGTTCAATCAACCTAAATTCCTTTTACCTATACGTTTAAAATTTTTTATTGCTATAAAGTTACCATTTACTTACCTCTCATCTTCACCCAATAACTGTCATGTTTTATCTGTATCTTTCCTTCTAATGATTTAATTTTTTCTTCCGTCTACAAACAAGTAAATTCTACGCTGATTTTCGCCCAGAAGTTGAAGTTAATTCCAGGCATTAACTCATTGTTGAGTGATTTTTTCTACGCGGAGACCTTGACCGAACTTTGAAGTTGAGTAAGCTCCGTGTATTTATGGAAAAGCTACTCCAATTTTAGTTTCCTTCGAGCTTATAGAATATTCGTAATTCCTTGAATAGGTTTGGCCTTCGGTAAGCCAGGTAATTAATTATGGATATATGTGACCTAAAATAGGCGCCTGTCTCACTGATTTTTTTCCACATTTCCTGATATTTTCAAATCGATATAAGTAGAATGATTATTTTTTCCCGAAAATAACAGCCTAATCACATCTACAGCTCCACTCAGACACAGATTTGAACTTTTTAAATTACATTTTTCAACTATTTCACGTTATCGCATCAGCAGTGAGCTTGAATTAAGAAATTTTTCACTGAAGTTTATGTCAGTATCGCGATCGCGTTAAAGCTTATTCCATTAGTGTTGCAATAACAAACTTTTTTTTTCTATGTTGAAGATAATCATTGTGTACTGCTGAGTTGATGTACATCTCATACAAATGAGATGGCTTCCCGATGCCGGATCTCAAATATTTACCTTTCATAATCATATCATTATGTAATCTGCTTTACCATGATCGATTTAAAAAATTTTTTGGAAATTTTGGTTGTTTTGTGAATGATTGCTTATAAGATATGTATAATTAGGTATGTACATATAGGTAGGTATGTATATTTTTTACGAATGATGTAGTTGTCCAACAACATGGCAACTCGGTCTGCGATCGGTTTTCGTGAAAAGAGAAAAGTCTAATAAAATATTCATCTATTTTTTTTTTGGTTTTCGATATTATTTATTTTATCCAAGTTTCTGAAGCCTCTTAGATCGAGGGACAAATTTGTAATTACTTACAGTTCACATGGAAATTGTTGAACTTTTACCCAGTTTGCTGGCAAACGGTGTATTAAAATTGACGTCCCAAAAAAGGTTAGGTGTAGGGATGTGGAAAATATGCGTTTTATGACGAAAGAAAATATTTTTCCATTTTGAGCTAATTTTTTTTTCATGTATATTTATAATAATTACCTAAGTATGTTTGTGTGTAATTATGTATGTATGTATGGCCCAAATTTTACGTTCGCAGTTTGAAAAAAACTACCGAACGAATGAGGCTGAAATTTTCACGAAAGCTTATTCTTATATGGAATCAGTCTGATAGGAGTTTTGTGCCTGTTGATTTGGTAGTTTCCGAGAAAACAGGGGAACAAATAATTCTTGGAAAAACTTCCCATACTTTTGAAAAAACTACAAAAGAAGTCGTGCTGAAATTTTCACGATAGATTGTTCTTACATAGATTCAAGTATGGTAGAAGTTTGATGCCTATTCGTTCGATAGATTTTAAAAAAATTGGAGAAAAAAAAATTTCTAGAGAAAATTTTGTTTTCGGTTTTGAGAAAATTCCGAAAGGAATAGAGCTGAAGTTCTCATGAAACGTACTCTTACGTAAGATTATGTTTGACAGGAGTTTTGGGCTTATTGATTCAATAGTTTTTGAGAAAAATGTTAAACAAAAAAAAATTTATGGGGAAAAGCAAGTCGCTTGTGTTGCTTGAAGTATCTTTTCCGTACATACGATGCACGGGGTTATTTTACTTAAAACTGTAGTAATGAAACATCAATAGATCGATATGTTCGTTAGAGATTGACAACTATCGGTAATGTTTTGCAATTTTTTAGGCATTTGATATTCAGGATTATTTTTTGAATATTATAGATGTAAATTGGCAAACTACGTTTTCCAGTTAAGTATTGCTGTGTTAGAGATTTTTTTCTCTGTTCAACTTGATTTTCTAATTAATTTTTTGCAGGCAATTATAATGGGGGTTTGCGCGAAATTTTCATAGCTCGTAATACTGAAAACATCGAATTTACTGGCGTTGCCAAATAGTTTGTCATCACTCGAAATGAAAATGCAAATTCTGTTGTTCTAATTAAATTTTCCAATATCCAATGTAACCGATATCTCTGTCTTGAGAAGTGGATATTTCGCTCGTTTCCCTATAACGACCACAGATTCCAATTACGTTGAAATGAATAAAATAATTTGTGAGAGTAGACAAAAGGGTGTTGCTTAATTGCATTGGAAAACAAGATTTCTTAATGACACTTTTGATAATTCATGATGGAATCATTATAATAAACTAACAATTTTCTTCTCTATAGTATGAAGCCAATGCCGAACAACGATATAAAGAAGTTTTCGATTGTAGTACCCAAACGTGTGAATTAAATAGTTTTTATCCACGGCTTGATTGATCGATTGAAAAAAAACTACAAATTTTTTTCAATTGTTGTGGGGACCATTTCCTCCCTTCTTTCGGGGCTCGGCCTCAGTCGACAGACCGCAGACTTGGTCCATCACCAAGTCCGCGCAATTAAGACTATGGACGTTAAAAACAAATAGGCGCTCGTAGCACTTAGGCTAAACAGACGAGCAATGAAATTTGTTCTTTGTTTAGCCAACATGTTACGAGCATAGCCTAGCGCAAATGTGCGTATGAAAACGCATGTGCCGCGGTCTAGGCTAAACACAAAACACACGCCTATCTTTTGATACTTGTGGATGACGTTCGTGTTTAGCCTAACATATACACCGGCGATGCCTTTCTTTAGTCGCCGGTTTAGGATTGTTATAAAAGGTTGGCTGCCGTACCAAAACGGTAACACCCGAACACGCAAGTCCAAATCTATTCGCCTGTGGGTTTTAGAGGTGAACCCACAGTTTGTCAATTTTAAGAGCCCTCTAATTTGGATGTTGAACAAAACATGAGTGCCGGTAATACTGTATGGGAGATTATTTTCATGCTCGAAATTAGGTTGTATAGCATTTTTTTGGAGACGTAGATGTACTGTAAGAATTTTTCGCACGAAAGTATTATTGAGAATAATGTGATCGTGCTATTATCAAAGACAAATTATTGATGTTACTAAGAGTTACCAAAGATGAACGTTGAGAAGTTGAGAAAAGTAATTATTTTACTTCATCATGTTCGATTACCTTAATGTAATTGAAATGAACGTCTACGAGGATGACGCAAATTCTTAAAACTTCACAAACGTGTGTTTTTTGAGAAGATTAAGGGTTAGTGTTTGAAGAGTTTGCAGTTTTACCTAATTTATTCTTTCAAAAAAATTCGAAACTGAGGTGGATAGCTGTGTGCTGAATATAATTTCTCTGTCCATATTCTTGGAATTTCTCTAATGTGTATTGCTATTGCCCAACTCAAGTCCGAATAGAAAAGGTCGATGGCACGTCAATCGGAAAATTCGATTTTGCCTGGAATATACAGGGTTTCAAATTATTTGTTTTGCGGGTTACGTTCATTATGCGTAGGTTTCAAGAATTTTGTTTTATATACGTATGTATATGTATAACGAAAATTTTAAGAAATAATTCAGAAACTAATTAAAAAATTTGTATCATCTTTTGAAATGAAGAAAAAGCTTTTAATTAAGAAGAGGGCAGGAAAGCAGTTTTTAGTTACTGAATTAAAAGTGAAGAGGAAAAAATTATGGGATGTAATATTACCTTTACTAAAGCTATGATAATTATGTTTATTATCTGCAAAGTGCGAAGCGAAATTAAAAATGGATGAATTTTAAAATTTCATGCACAGTTAAAACGTCAACTTTTTTTTCGCACTGAATCTGGGTTAAGTAAATATTAGTTTGTACGGTGTGTAAAGTAAAAGTCAATATTCGTGCTACAAAGTAATGAAAAAAAAAAAAAAACAACCAGCGATATCGTGGTAACGAATGTTCACCTATTAAGTTCTTATTAAAGCCTATTCGCGTATCGGTTGAAATTGAGTTCAACTATGAAATTATTGAGATTGACATAATGATTTTGTTTACGATGAAGTCAATTGAAAGAGCAGGCCGTAGACTGTATTTCAATAACAGCGATTTTGATTCTGCTCAGAAGAGTAAATTGTGATCAGAAAACTAGTTAAGACGTATTTAATATTCGATACGGTTGAAATTTGGTACATGAGTAATTCTAAACAGAATGTAACTTGGTATCGATTTGGATGAAAATTGGTCAAGTGGTTCGGCTATGGAGGCCGAAAAAATTATCGTTATTGAAGACTAAAATTTGATAAGTAGTTGGTTTTGAACATAGTAAAAGCTACTATCGAGTTTGATGAAAATTGGTTTTGCGGTTCGGCTCTGGGGCCTGACATAAGTTCTAACAATGGGGGCTTAAGATGTAATTGTGATTCATTAAAGCTGAAATTTGGACGAGCGTTACGCGCCAGTTTACTCTACTCCTCATTTCCTCATTTGTGCTACATGTTTATGGCTGTTTTTTTCTACAATATGAAAAAGGCATAGAAAAAAAACAATCCAACTCACCTAACCTTCTACTAGACTTATTGCTAACTGAACATGATAGAAAACAATTGAAAAAAAATTACTGTCAAAAAACTGTCTTGATTGGGATTTGATGAACACGGCCTAGCTGGGGTGAAGAAAATGGACTCAACGTATGCATCGCAGCAGTGAACATAAACTTGTCTAACGAATACCATACTCATCCACACGAATTATGGGATCTCTTATGTATAAAAGCCACTTGTCTGTAACGCTTATCACGTGACCAGTTTCACAGAGACAGTTGGCCAATTGTATATTTGAGTCTAACTTAAAATCATTTTTTTTTCCGTAATATCATATCAGTTAACAGGATTCATTGATTATTCCGATATATTTATGTAGATCTGTGTGAATTATTGCTGCGCAGCAGCATGGGTGCTCTCTAATATAGTATATAATGATTATTGAATGAGTAGTATAAAAAGCATGTGCGAGATACTTACGAAATTTGGTACATGAATAATTGTTTCATCCATTGAAGTTCATGAAATTTTTCATAGAACTGAAATTGGTGTGTGGTAAAAGTTGTATTTTTAATTTTTAATCAAAATTTAAAGTTTTTGAGGAAGCTAGAATGTGTCTGAATTCATTTAACAGGTTTAATGACAGATTTTCGCAGAAAACATCTTAAGAAGGTTTGATTGTATGACGAGTTGAGGGTAATTTTCGTTTGTTGTGTGATTTTAAAAATTTGTTCTTAATTTTTTAAATGAAAAAAATGGTTTTGGAAAACCTATTTTTGTGGCGGAGCGTGCACTGCTAGAGATTTTTATTTTAATATCTTTTGGTGATGTTTGGATGTTTTTACGCGTATTATTTAGGTGTACGTTTGAATACAGAGTATAGTGCGTACAGCGTGACGCGTACTTTTCAGCTACTTTTATGTACGCTATCCTTGTGAATTTAAGGGATGTTCCTTATCAAATGTATTCTGAATTGGTAAACTCAAGCAAAATATCAAAAGTATGCACCAAGTACACGCTGGTTTCCTACTTTTTTGGCGCCATGTCTCGACAATAAAAAATACATTAAGCTTATAGAGCTCTTCTGGTTCAGTACTATATAGTCGAAGTGGTGTACAATATGTGTCTACGCTACGAAGGAAAGCCTATATTAAAAATAAATTTTCAAATATAATTTCTCAAAAATTTTAACTTATGCCCGGATTTAAAATCTTCATCTATTCGGGACGTACAATTTCTTTGTTTTCTGAAGACTCGTGTTTCACGTGCGAATAAACATTTAAGTATCTGGTGCGCGTAATGAGATATTGCCGTGTAGTTATTAAATGTCTGGCTCGACATGCAAGAGAATGATAAATTAATTTGAGGGTTTAATTTGTGGGAGCACGCTTCTCTCAATTCGTGTCGAAAGCGTATTTGTGTAGTTCGGGTGGGAAGCGCGAACTATATTAGAAGTTGAAACCGGCCTTTTTTCTCTCTTCTTTGCTTGTAAAATGTAAATTCACTTTCTTGAGCCATTATGTGTGAGTCATATGTTTCTTGAAGCACCGTGAATCGTGTGAGGGCTGGTTTAAAATGTAAATTTAAACTTTCAACATTTCATCTCAATGAAAAAAAGCTGTTTACCTTCTTATAGCTTTTAATTTTTTTTTTTTGTTTTTCTTATAAATAGTAAAAATTTTTTTTTCCAGTCCAGATATTTTGTTTTACTGAAAAAAATTAACTCAAAGCTCCTCCTAAAGTTATCTCTTCATGGTTTGATGTGGCCAAAATTCTTACCTCTACTTCGCTTGTTACCGCTGAACATGTGAAGGCTATGTCCTAGAATGATTTTTAAGATCTTCCAGGTTTTAATGGATCAGAGATTTTTCTCCGTAATGGTACTTAAGAGATGAAGAATGTTCGAACGGTGACCTTTCTATACTAGAATTCAAATCTTTGCTTAGATTTTTTGTTTATGGTCAAAGTGCAGCATTGTTGAGATTAACTTCCTTCTTTCACAGTGAAGTCCATGTAGATAAACAGCTGTTTTTCTTTTTTATACCTGGAAGATGATTTGAAAATGAAAAATGCACCCTGAACCTGCAAAATCGGTCTTGTAGTTTCAAAAGGTAATTATTCTGGAATTGTTGAATCTGTGCTTTTGGCTAACTATAAGCGGAACTATTTAGATGATTTTTCTGGGGATAGCTAAAACCTCCCTTCTCAAAGAAAAAGTATAAAAATTTTTTCATAGTAACTTTTCTTTTTAGAAAGTTTCTGACAGATTAAGCGATTGGCTGGGAGAATTAAGCCACCCTAGCATCTCCCTAGTTCCGCCTATGTGGCTCAGCAGGTCTTATTTTTCGTTTGAAAAAAATATGCTTGCTTTCATTCCTATCCATTTTTGAAGAAAAACCTTAATCTTCAATTTTGGCGAATGAAATAATATCGAGACTAAAGTGCCACACGTTCAGAAAATCCATTACCCCAACAAAAGTGATAATTCAAAAGCGTTATTGAAAAAAGAAATGCCTACGATATGAAAAATGTCTGTCGTATTTTTCGCAAATAAATTTCATGACTGATGAAATGCAGGTGCAACATGAAAATTTTTACTTTATGTAGATGTATCGCTCATAAATAAATGATATGGGATGAGAAAATGAAAATGAATCATTGCTCACGATCATGAGTAGTGAGTAGAAGGTAGTGCTGACTGTTGGCTGGGCATTAGGTATTGCTCATCTTTTTTTAGAAATGCTTAATCTGTGTAATTATTCTGCTCGTTCAATTTTTGTTCTCGCCGCATAATGTTAGTTGTCAAGTTTTCTACCTATGGTTGTGTCTATATGACTTAATTTTAGATTTTTTATGTTTCGTATCTTCACATAATTTCTAGTAGACCTGTAACATGTAATATGATGATGAAATTGATAAAATATTACTGCGGTCTCTTTCAATTTTACATACTTACGACAATAATTCGGAGATGTGTAACCAACCATTTTGTTGACGTGTATTGTTGAGGAAAAACATATTCATGGTTCATGGAATTTACTAAATTATAATTTATGCGCACACCTAAAGGTAGCATCTGTCGGTGGTAAAAAATATACTTCGAGAAAGAATCGAAAAAAATTTTGTACTTTACTTTTCCGCGTTGAAATGCAGTACCTACTTCATTATTGATTTTAACTTTGTAATTAATCAGATTTTTGTTGATTTTTCGGCCCTTGTAAATATTTTTGTGAAGGGCTTGCGAAGTGAAGGAAGAAGTACCCTAGAAAAGAATGAAGGAAAAAAGGAAAAAGTTTTTTATTTAAACTAATACAAATTACCGCTAATAGCCGAAACTTAAGGGAACTGTAAAGCGTGAAAAAAATTTCCTTGAAAGTTTTCAATAAAAACTCGTTCGAGTACTTTTTAATTTATCCAGTTTCCGATGCTTTTGCCCTTACAAAAGGGTGGGTTGCGAGGTAAAAACAAATAAACGAAACGAAAAATGGCAACGATTTTTGTTGATCAAAATTTCATAGGAACGTCATGAATCAAGTCGTGCTTTTCGTTTTTGCGCTGGATATTTTATGCGAGCATATTTAATGCGACCTGTCAGAAAAGTATCGACTTTCGCAATAAAAAAGGACATTTGTAAAATTTAAAACGCGTTAAGGACGAACGTTTTAGATCCCACAAATGGGACTTACATTTTTCCTCTTTACTCTTGTCTCTGTCTCGCTTCTCTTTCGATGGTTTAATGTATTTGTGTACATTTCACGAAGAAAGTAGTCAACTCTTTTGGCAATATATTTTATACGTGTTAGAAAAAAAATAAAGAAAAAAAAATGTAAATATTTTGGAAAGCATCCTACCGCATGTGTCGGACTTTCGAGCTATATTTCATGCAGTTTTTTGGCGGTTTTTTCTTCCGTTTGTTCTCCCTTTCTCGATTATTTCTTTTGCCTTTTTTAAAAATTATAGCCATTTCACTCGAATGTGGTTTGTGTTTGGACATTGTGAAACTCGCGGAAGAGACAAAAATCATTGACTTATATCACGGTCGTGTATTTTTACAGCGGTCGTTTACGTCCTCGTAAAATTTCATTCCATGTTTTATTAATTTATTCGAATCTCCTTGGGTTTCGCTCCTCTTTTTGTACGAGTGCATTGCCAATTCGACTTTCGGTACTGTACGCCAAATTATTGCTCATTTCTATTACTATTATCTTTTTCTTGCGTCGCGACGGTAGATTAGACGTTGTGGAAAGTCTGCTCGAACTATTCAACAACATGACTTTAAATTCTTAGTAATGCGCATGTTATATACTTAATGAAAAGTACCTATATCTAAATTCAAATTAATAGAATACTGTTGACAAGGTTTATAATATAATGAAAAGAGTATTCGCGATAAGATTTTTATGAAACTGTTTTTGTTCGTAAATAATGTGATGGGTGATGGCACATGCAGGTTATTCATTGAAATGTCTCCGAAATTCAAAATAATGTGAATATTTGACGTGTACGATTGAGAGAATATGTTAGGCTCGGGTTATTCATAGGCTTTGCTTTTAAATTAAACTTCAATTCAGATTCAGATTTCTTTTATTCAAAAACTGTGAAAAATGATACAATAACCGCAATTTATATAATTATGTTGAAGCTATTCTCTCATGTGCTACTATGAAGAGCTAACAAATAAGCTCTACCCTCAAACACTGACAAATTATATTGTTATACTGTCTCTACAATAGCTATTATTGCAGCCAACGTAATAAGACGTGCAGGTATTCTGCTTGTCTGAAAAATAGAATTGTCGACCAACAGAATACCTTCCTTGATTGCCACCAAAATTCAGCATCGTAAACACTCAGTCACGGTGCAGTCAGTGGTAGCAAGAATTATCTACTAAAATGTGTTGTTCAGATGCCACATCATCTCTCTCCAGTATAGTGGAGTGTAGTATGCTTCGATGGTTAGTGGAACACAAGTATGCTAGAGTGCCCCTTCTCCAGATGGTATGAAGGGAGCAAGGGATGCCTCCTTATCCAATTTATCTTTGCTCAACCTGTACTCACAACCCTAGCTACCTGGGCCTAATACTCTCAACATCTAGGAGTAGCGCGTAGTGGATCTAACACTGGCAAAGTGTGTTTTGAGAGACTGTACTACTAGTGCACTACCTTGCCTCACATCGAGGTTACAAATTTATGTATTCTTCCGGTTTAGGGAATAGAACCATCAACAGATAGAATACCTACTTTGATCGCCACCAAAAATCAGCACCGTATACATTCGGCCATGGCATCGGTTAATGGTGGCGAGATCTGCCGATATGTGTTGCTCAGACTCCACCAGACTATTTTCATTTTACTGCTGATTTAGATTCTCTCATTCCTCCTGTATCTGTGAAAACCACATGTCATTATCTCTTTCCATTCTCAAGATCGGGTGCATACCCAGGATTTTTCTCTGGAGCCAGCTCAGAATAATTCATCCAAAAATTAAATTTCCGCCTTCTTCGACTCCCAACTCCCCATTCAACCTTGTCCAAACGCGCCACACTCCTTTCTACTCTTACTGACACAAGTCAAGTTAAGATTGATAATATTATGTGAATTTCAATAATAAAATTCCATACAGAGATTAAAAGATTTGAATGGATAACTACAAGTCTACTTGAAAGATTCATTTTGCAGGAATGTGCGAGCGGTGTTGATCAGCATCCAAGATTACAACACAATTTGAACTTCTTAAGTCCTCATATATTAATTAATCTTTTTTTTATTCATTGCTTGTTGGTCTCCAGGAAGGGGTTTTAGCCCCTCAATCAACCCTCTCTGGTACGCTACTGCTCGAGACATGGTCAATTTTTTGAGACTAGATTTATCAAAAATAAGAAATTTTTGCACTCTCGCAAAGTTGTGAACAAAATTAGATGGTATGAAGGAAACTACTAGGATGAAAAGGTGTTGCACTCAGTCTTGTCACAAAGGAAGTGTTACTTATGAGGAAGAATGAATACTACAATATCATTTCGCAACCCGAAAAAAGTGTAACTAATTGTTTTTGAAATTATCAGAGGATGTTCTTTTTGTCTGAGCTGATGTTTTATTTATTTATCGTACGCCAAGATTCATTAAAAAGTGTGGAAAAACGAAGAAAAACTCAAATAAAATAAAAAATATCTCAAGTTTGGTAGTTCTTTTCATCAGAATATCTTGACAAGGGACATCCTGACTAGTTTTAGCATTGACACTCTAAAAAGTAAGCAGATGCTGCATTTATATGCCACAAACTCAATGTTTTTGGATATCCTATAAGCAGTGCTACACGCGTTGAAAACTTCAAATCCGTTTTTCTAAAAACCGGTTTTTTACTCTGGAGACCTTCTTTATTTTATGGGCTCTATTTATATTTTACAAAATGAAGGATGAACCTGTGCTTGGAAATATTTTTTTACAAAAACCACCCCTTTTCCCCTCTAATATTTTCTTTATATTACACTCCTCCTTTCATCACTCCTTCAAGAGATCTCTAACTTCGATCAAGTAACCACACAATATGGAGAAAATTTAGATTTACTGAAATTCCAAAAATAGTAAGTAATAATAATGCAGAGCATACAGAAAGATAAACGAGAATGGCGTAAAAATGAAATTAAACATAAAAATTTACTTCAAATGTATTCCTCTTAGCCACTATACGAGAAAAAATTAAAAATAAATAATGAATCCAGAAAAATAAAGATCTTTGCTCGCATATTTTCATTCAATTAATCATCCTTCTCTCTTCTTTTTTCATTCTCTTTCTGTTTACTTCTAAATATAATTTTTGTGAAAATGAATTACTACAACCGTACCCTCAAAGATTGTGGCGGTAGCGCACTTAATCAGTACGAACACGCAATGAATAATAATAATACAAAAAAAAAAGGGTAGATAAAATTAAATAATTCAAAGGCGAGAACAAAAATGAAAGAAAGAAAAAAGTGGAAAAAAATAAAGATAAAAATACCAACAAAATAGCAGGGATACGATTACAAATGGCAGTAGCAAAAAATAAGAAGAAAGAAAAAAAAAAAAAAAAAAGATTGAGACCGCCTCATCTGCTGTTTATTTGTGCTTCAATGTATTAAATAATTTAAAACTTGATGCACTTGAAAGCCCCAGCTTTCAGACATGTTACCATACCTTTTCATTCTCTTGTAATATTGTCTGTAATTTAATGAGGGAACAGCTCACCAATTATAAGGTTATATATTTTCATTAAAAAAATCAAACCTTTTCATTTTTCCGATTGACAAAAAATAAAAATTAATCAATTTATTCAACAAACATGGATTTTCCTATTCCGTGCAATGATTAGTGGGAATATTCATTCACCGATGTAATTGTTAATAGTTTTATCTCTTCTCAATGGTGAACCAATGTTGAGTTTTTCCCCATTCTTAGAAGACTGCTCCGGTTTTGGTCTTGGTGGATCAGTCAGTCTTATTCCAACATTGTGTTTTGCTCGCCTGAATGAAGTGTTTGAAACTTGAATATATTAATATCTCTGACATCTTAAATCACAGTTTAAGGTTTTTCGACGTAAAATTTGATTTACCACCACAAGTAATAATCTAATTCTTTTTTCCCTTCTTAATCATTTCACTAGTTTTGGTTTAGACTGCGGTTTAGACTGCTCGACAGCAGTCTCAATATTATTTTCCCATATTTTTGATGGAGAATGGTTCAGTGTGGTCATAAGAAGAAAATATATCAGTTATACCAGTACAATTATTTTATTTAATTCAGTTGATCTTTAAGTATGTTTATATTTTTCAATGTTGTAATGATGAGTTGGTCAGTCTATTTCCCGTTTTGAAAAAAATTAAAAATTTGATTACGAGTGCTGTTTTGGTAGGCTAGTAATGAGTTACTGTTTCTGCTGAATTGTTTTTTTTTTTCTCGACTCTGTTATAATTATTAGTTTGTGATTTCCCATAGGATTTTCAGTTGTTGGCACCTACTTGTCCCTGTCTTTCATTCGTGATGTTGATGTTTGGTTTTAGATACCACAAACTATTGATACCCAGTTATTTATTTATTTATTTATTTACTTATACCTTTGAATGAGGAAAATAGAATTACGAGAAATGAAAAAAAATATTCGTAATGCATCCATATATGAATCTATAAAAAAAATCATCAAAATTATCAAATAGCACCATTCCAAGATAAACTGGAAGAAGAGCAAAAAATCGTTTAATAGAAATATTAATTCAAAATTAAACTTAGTTTCCTAGAGGACGTGAGCCATTCAGACTACACATACTATGATGGCATCTGATATATAACAATCTAGAATGCAAAAGTTTGAATTTTATTGGTAAATAGTCTACCAATATTTAAAAGTCAATTATGCAATTTCATGTCATTACAAACAGACAAACCAGTACCCAAAATTCTTGTTTTATTTCCAGTTCAGAGAATAAGTGATATTTGAACTTTTCGTAGCTTAGACTGAGTTGGTACTTTTACTATACTGATCAAGAAATATTTTATTGATAGATGAAAAAATTAATGTTTAGTTTTGTACCCTGTTTTGTTCCAACAATGTGGATAATTAATATTAATAGCTCAGTTATTCAGACTTTATTTGAATACCACCAAGAATGAAATCCTCAAAAACAGGAATAATGCACGTAAACGTTGAAAAAATTTTGAAATTTACTCATAACTCACAAAATGACATGAAAATTGAGATAATTGATCTTTGTTTTTCTTTTCGAAATTATTGGAAAATTAAGGGTTAAAGCAGAAAAACATAAAGTATTTTTGGAAGTTGAACATTTAAACTTAATATTTGATACACTTTCAATGATATCGGTGGGAATTAAAAAAAAATAATTTGAAACATAGTTTCGAAATCTTACAATTTAACTTTTTTATTTTATTTCTTTTTTTAGAGGTTGAGTCTTTGTAATTTTACTATTCTTTATCTCAGTTTATGCGCTAGTTTCCATGTTCTTCAATTGTTTTTCCTTTAAAAAAATTATTTTCTTGTTTCAAAAAGTTATGGACCAAAAAATTTGATTGCTTCGGTTTTGTATTGAATTCTTTCGCATGTTGGTTGTGACGTCCGAAAGAGTCACTTAATACACAAAAAAAAACCAACAAGAGAAGGCAAAATAAAGAAGTACAGATACCTGCGTGGCTAAATGTAGGAAGAGACAGAATTAAAGAGGGAAAGAGGAAACGAGGAAACACCACAACCAAAAAAACACCAGAGAACCAGCAAAACTAACCACCCCTCTTCCACTATACGCCTATTAGGTTAGGCTGACATTATAATTTTATTTCCCAATTGTAAGCAAATAAAGAAGCAACAAACAACGTGTAAAATACAGTTTATATTACTGGAATTTCATCCACAAAAGTTGCAACGACCTTGAAATGATGTATGCGATCTTTAGTGGATGAAGTTCAACATCAATCTCCAGATGATCCGTCTCAGGAAGCCTCGCTGAATTATTATTGATCCGACTCGATGCCAAAAAGATGAAAAACTCACAAAAAAATTGCAGTTCTAAGTTATTGCTCCAACTTGCTGTGCCTGATAAAGAATGTTGTATCACTCGAAAAACGTGATTTAAAAGGCCATGGAAAACTGAATTTTGATATTGATTTATAAAAAGCACTCCAATGATCGATGTAATCAGTTCGATGTTACCACACTTGAAAATTAGCCCTTTTAGCGCAGCTTTAGATGCGCAAAATGTAAAATTCTAATTGCTCTGTTTTCATATTTGACATATTTTTGTACCATAGCGTGTGAAGGGCATTGGACTTCTCTTTAGCTGTATGTCTCTGATGCCGTCTCTTAAAAGTCCTTAGTAGTAAGTGGGCACCTTGAGGACAATTTCTCTACCATTGACTGGAGCCACCTGTCAACGGTAAAAGTCCGTCCATTTTCCCCTCTCTGCAAGTGTGTTAGTCCCAAGAAATGTTATCCTTTTACCGTTGACACAAAAGGGCTGTAGCGGCAATAATTTTCCCTCCGATCATCGGAGAATTTTCTCGTCATCGGGCGTTAGTTGGTCAAATTTTTTTCGCGGGTGAAATTTTTTTTCAGGCGTGAAAATATTTTTGTGATACACGTTTGTAGTGATCGAGAAAAAAATTTTTTTCTGGAGTGAAAAAATATTTTTTGGACTTAGAATATTTTTTGTGAAAAAAAGTTGACAAAAGTTATTTTAATTTTTTCGGACGTGCGATGTATTTGTGTAGTTTGGGCGATATTCTTTTTCACTGTACACGATCAGGGTGATACAAATGCCGCAAAATAACAAACAAAAAAAAACGAAAAACATTTTTTATTTTTTTGCTACCCACAACATCGCTTATCATTGCCGTTGTTGTTGTTGTTGCAGTTGTCGCTTTGTTCATCTATAAAAGAAAACATTCGGGATTACAATAAGACGACGACGGTGACTATCAGGATGTTCGGGTAATTTCCATAGGATAGGTTTTGGCATTTTATTCCCAAAATTAAATCATTCGCTAACATAGTTCAGCTCCGTCAACGTGTTTTTCTTCCTTGCTCGTTCGATCATTTTTTCGTGTAATTTTTTCCAATTTTTATTTTTATTTTAATTTTTGCATATGTGATATGAATCCGACCAGAGACTGTGCGTGTGACGGGTGTGCTAACCTCCATGCTAATGGCAGTTGTGTTTGCGGCGCCCTTTGTTTTGGACAACCACGTCATACCTTTCCAGGGCACGGAGTTCACGCCACTGCGGGACTGCGTGGTTCCCTTGGACAACCGCAAACACGCCAGTCATTGTTGTCTTCATCAGCGTCGTCGTCGTCATCAATGATGACACAGTCACTGCGGACACGGATGTTGTCATCATTGGCACCACCATCACCATCACCATCACCTTCATCGCCGTTGTTGTCGTCTTCGATGGTGGTGGGTGTGCGACACTGGTGACTGCGATCGATGCAGTCGCTGTTGCCATTGCCACCACAGCAGCAACAGCAGCAGCAGCAGCCGCTGTTGTCACCACAGCAGCAACAACAGCCACAGCCACTACTGTTGTTGCCACAGCAGCAACAACAGCAGCAGCCATTGCCATCGCCACTCGCTGATGTTGTTCCCACCACCACCGTCATCGCCGCCACCGCCGTTGCCGCTGTTGACCCAGCTGCACCGCTTCCATTTTCACTGTTAGTGATGACGATCTTGTTGATGTGGATGATTTGTCAACCATCGTCAATTCCAGCCATGGTGAATGTGGCAGTTATCAAATTGTGGTGACAGCAGAAGTACACCAACCTCTGCCACATTCACCATTGCCATCATCATCATCCGACTGCCTGGTGGTCCACATCGGACCAGTTTCCATGGACGACTTGGAAACTGAACCAGTCACGCGGAAATCGTCATCATCGAGGTCGTCGTTGCCTCAACAACAACAACGATGGGCAAGACGACATCGACTACTTACGAAGCAACGGCATTTGCAGCAGCGACAACAAAAATGGCAACAACAACAACAACAGCAGCAACCGAAACCAACAGTTGTAGCAGCCGACAATGATGTTATTGATGATGATGATGACATCGTCAATTTGTGTTGGTTGCTACACGATGAGCTGTTGGTTGAAGAGGTTGATGATGATGATGATGATGCCACCGATGACAACAACAACAACAAAGACGATGACAAAGTCATAAATTTGTGTACGAGTTCTTCGGGGGAGTTGGAAGGGTATTTTTTTATTTAGGGGGACTTTTTTATTTATTTTGGACTTTTCCCCCAAGACTCTGAAGTGACTTTTTTATTTTCCCTGACTTGGAAGTGACTTTTTAGTTTTACTTTTACCCAGACTTTCACACCGACTTATTACTTTACCCTCATCTTGACTTTTATTAATTTGTTTTCTTTTCAGTTTTTTTTTTTTTAAACGGTCCTTATAAGGACCACCCCTAATAAAGTCCTTTTGGGCACTCACTTTTTTATTGTATTTGTGAATGACGCGTAACATCATTCACAAAAAGATAGTACGCGTCATTCACAAATGTTTAGTACGTGCCATTGTTCATGAATGGCACCGCGTGTATTTTATGAATGACGAGTATTTACCATTCATAAAATACATTATGCGCCGCCCGCTAACGTTAAGTGCACGCCTTTTGTGAACGGTGCTACGTGTAATTTGTGAATGGATACGCACCGTTCACAAATGGTGGTAGGAGCAATTTGCAAATGGTGAGTGCGTGTAATTCTTGAATGAGTACTACTCACCATTCACAAAAGATATTACGATACGGGTTTTTGTTTGATTGTAAAATATTTTTCATCTCTCTCTTTCTTTCACTCACACTCATATATAATTAATAAAAATAAAACGTGTGTTTTTTCACATTTTTCCTCAAACGTATTCACTCTCACTCTCTCTTTCACTCATACATATAAATTTTATAAATAAAATAAAATAAACGAGTATTTTCCATGTGGACTAACCAAATAAATTATATTAATAATAATAATAAAAACAAAAAACAAAAAAAACTTATTTACATTAATATTTACACTCACATGGTTACAAGATTGAAATATTATTATTATTATTTACAATTATAACGATGATCGGACATTGTTACCACACCCCATCCTCCTCATCTTCCACCTCCGACAATGTGCCGTATCCTTCGTCATCTTCATCGAAATCAATAAATGCGTTGTTGTCTTCATCATCATCGGAAGAGTATAAAGAATACTCTTCCTGCGTAGAGACGTCATTCAGCTCATTTATTGAAGACGATGACGATGACGCCGATGATGACCAGTGCAGTTGGTTGAGGGATGGGGGTGCGATAACGATGTCGTTTTCCGGCATTGTCCCATACCCTTTGTCATCACTAGCCAAGGTGACATTGTGACCATCGTCATCATCATCATTGGAAGAGTCCGTGTTGGACCCTTCCTCAGTTGTCGCACTTGCCACCTCTGGTGATGACAATGGGTATTGGGGCCAACCTTGGAATGGCCCTGTGATTTTGTTGTTGTCGTTGTCGCCGTCGTCGTCACTTCTTGCTTCAGCACCACCAGACACGTGTAATGGGCACCAAATTTGACGAGCGCTCGAGCAGGAATGTCCAGCGATGTCAGCTAGTGGAGACCTTCCAACTCGTGATGACAGCTGCCGTGGACGTGCCCCGATGTTTTCTTTCTTTGCGTGGGAAAAATTAAAATAAAATTAGTTTTGCGTGTAAGTTAATGAATGAAGGAATTAATGAATGAATGTTTATTTTTTTTTTACTGTCCACTGGCACCAACTCTACGCTGAATTGCTCAGCATCGTCGTCATTGTTGCCGCCATTGACGTTGTTGTTGCTGTTGTTATTGTTGTTGGCAGCGACCATTTCCGGTGCCCGATGGTGGTTGGGGTGGTGCTTGTCCTCATAGGTGCGGGGTGTGGCTAAATGTCGGAACTGTCGGGGAAAAAATAATATAAATAATAGTATTTGTAGTAATAGTAGTAGTAGTAATAGTAGTAGTAGTGAATGATTTTTTTTTAATTATTAACGACGAAGTCCTAACTTCCTCGCCCTCCTCCTCCTCCTCATCAACATCGCTCGCCTCCTCGTACACAATTTCGGTGACTGAAAAATTGAGGTACTCCTGGTATGCCAGGTCAGCCACGTCCATTGGCGTGTGCCCACACTCGACACATTGGACTGCAAAAAATAAAAATAAAAAAAATAAAAATGTACGCACATTTACCACCTTCCGGATGCGGATGTTGATGTTGTTGTTGTTGTTGCTGTTGATTTTCTTACTTTGCCAGAAAACGCGGCATTCCTCCGTGTACGGCGATGTAGTGGTTGGTGGTGGCAGTGTCCTTGTTATCCTTGTTGTCGTCGTTGTTGTTTTTGTTGGCAACGAGGTCCGGCAAAACACCCCGCTGCAAGTACCAACAACCATTGGGGATGACGATGCTGTCATCCTAGAGGGCAAAAACAAGGCGCTGGAGTCGGCACTCCGCAGCGCGCTAACCCAGGGTAGGGTGACGTTTGCGGGAGGTGCTACCCATAAAAAAAAGCACCAACGTAATAATAATAATAATAATAATAATTTTCACTTTGTTTATCGTGTGTATGCGTACGAGAGCGTGTGTGTGTAATTAGGCCTATTAAAAGAATGATAGAAAAATATAAAAGTTATCTTAATTTCTTTAGTTATTATTATTTTTTTTAAATGACCGAATATAACCGATATCACCATGGAAGCGTGTGTAACACGTGTAATTTAGCCGGTGACCCCCGCCAAAAAATAGGTAAAACTTATTTTCACTTTTGCTGGAGTGAAAAAAAAAAAGACAATTACATGTGGTCCCCCGCATGGCACCTGTCACAATATTTTTTCAGCCCCCTGGTCACATTTCATCCCTGCACACACGATGAAAAAATGATCAAAAGTTTATAAAAAATTATCGGGAATGCGTACATGTGTATTAGTGTCGCTAAGTACTTACAATTAGCATTTTCCAAACTGGCCTCTACCGCCTCAGCCAATGACTCGTCCTCACTGTTACAATATATGACAAATGGTATATTGTTGAACGTCTTGTTCGGCATTTTCAGTGGTAAAGGTAAAAAAAGAGTAACAAAAAGACACAAAAAGACACAAAAAACACAGTAAAACCGATAAAAAACAGAAAAAAACACAGAAAAAATTCCTCTTCTCCCCTTCGTTAGGTCTGGTTATTCTTCTCACAATTTATGTTCTGTGATATTCTTACGCGACTTGCGACTTTACGCCACGATAAAGTTGTTGTAAAGGGCTTAAGTGACTCAAACAACTTAAACATTAGGTAGTCATATAGCATGCCAGATCAGTACACAAACATCACAACTTGCAAGTACTCACTCTACTGTAGCTTACCATGCGTTGAAATTGTATCGTCCTCTCCGGAAACACCCTGTATATCAGAGAGTTGGCAGTTTATTAGATTTATTTTTTTTTTGGTTTTATGTTCTTTTTTATTTTTTCTTGTCATGATTCTAATCAGTTTATAGAAAGTGAAAAATTATAAACGTGGAAACAAGGCAAAAGGAAAAATAAAAAAATAAAACGAGACATGATAACAAATTCCCTTGAGTGTTTTTTAATAACCAAATTAAACGTGAACCGCGTAAATTAAATTGTCGACACTGAGTAATGCGTTGTCCGTGACGCTGATTTTCATTTTTTTCTTTTTGGCAATTAGGTAGCTAGACAATTGTTATTGCGTGCGCTTTTCCATAATTGTGTCGCATGCCAATTTCTTTTGACCGTGAAAGTGAGCACTGGGGAGATCAAAGAATGATTTATAACTTGTGTTTATTTTCCCTTTCAATTGAAATGATCGTACGTAAGTCGTAGTGGTGAATGGTACGTGTTATAGCGCTAAGTTGATAAGACATTTAAAGTTTTTGAAAACTATAAAAATCGTTCAATATCATTATTGGACAAGATTTTACGCTGCTAAAAATTGGTGTTTACTTTAAAAAAAAAAAAATTCTTGAATTTTGTCTGTTTGAATTTGTTGACTTTTTCTCGAAAATTTTTTAATTTTTGAGTTGCAAGTGTTGAGCGCTTGGTTTTCAAAACAATTATTATCAATTTGCACCACCTACTGAAATCACTTCAATTGAAAACAATTTTTTTTTACGTTCGTCTAGTGTATTTTCAAGATTTCTTGAACCTGTTTTAAGGTGAACTGTATTCATTTCGAAACTGGTGATCTGAATCACTTTCTGAGCACCGTTTTTTCCTCAGAAATAACTTCTGATTTATTCTGTAGCCCCTGATTGAAAATTTGCGACGAGAATTTGAGATATAAATATTATTTTGTAAACGTTTTTTGTATGTATTGGTGAAATTGAATATTACATAAAATATTATGGCTTAAATTTGATTTGATTTTTTTTTTTTGGGCTAAATTTTATTTAACTAATATTATATGTTATTTTTTGCATTTTGTTTCAGGTAAGTTTTTCGTTTCTTCATGTTTTATTAACGAAGACTGTTGTAAGAATGTTTTTCCTCAAACTGTTTCTCTGACAAATAATTACTGTATGTTTTTTTTATTTATTTTTTATTTTTTAAATTAGATTAAGGGTGCTTTGTACTTTAAGAAAATTCTTCAATAGTTTTCTGATCTGCTCGGCAACGGTTTTTTGATTCATTTGGCCAGTCACTTCCAAATCCAGTTTAGTTGTATCACTATCGTAGTTTCGTCATTATGAAACGATCAAAATATATTTTATTAATTCTAATCGAGATCCAGTTGCGGTAAATCTACTGAGTCCACTATATGGTTGTGACAGTTTTCCATCATCGACAAATGAAATGCGTATTTTTCTGATTTTAAACGTTTAATCGAAATTTTGTTTGCTGATGAGATGTACGTATGTGTATAATATGGTACCTTATTTCTTTCTTTTTTTCTTTTTTTTTTTTTTTCAATTATGAGAGATGATGATATTATGCTTCAACAACCCTAAAACTATTATTGAGATTTTGAAAAGGGGTACTGCCATTGAGCTATTCAGTTAAATAATTTGTCCTTGATTACGTGACGTTATATTTTTTCATAATTATTTTTACGGAGTTGCGAGTATAGAGAAGAAATTTAGAAAAAAAAAATTGTTCGTAGAATTTTCTTCACTACTTTTTATTATTTCAAAGGACTTTCATGATAGTGTCGGCGGGTACTTCCAGCGCCTTAGTTTTTAACTATGATTTTTTGAGACCAGTTTTGTCATATTTTCCCGTACATATCGTCGGATAGCTTTTTTTTTAGTGAACATTAGTAGCTATAATAAGTTGTTTACACTAGCGTAGGTTTTCCCCACATTTTTACTCGTTTTCTTTATGAGCGCTTTAACATTTTTCGAAATATTGAAATCTAACCTTTTCCCTCAACGTCATATAATAATGAGCCTCTTTATAACAAAGTTTTCATTCGTTTGTCATGCTTTACTACATTAGTCTTAGCCGTTTTCTGTAAATCCAATCAAGTTCCTTTATAATGTTAAAAAGTGAAAATAATAGAAAAAAAAGAAAAAGTGAGAAAGTGAAAGAAAAACATTTTGACGATGTAACGTCTTTTGGTAATTTCTTTCACTTTAACTTTTTCGTTTTCAGTTTTTCCCTAAAAATGTATTTATTTTTATCCTTTCTTTTTCTTTTTCTCTTTTTCACTCGTCATTGCTTCGTTTAACATTCTTGCTATCGTTGATCTTGGATTTTTACACACCATTGAATGATTACGAAATAATTGTTTCATAGAGTATAATTTGCAGTATTGGATGATCATATCTTTTCAATAAAATGAAATCGGTTAATTGAAGAAGAATAAATGCTGAAGTCCCCACGTGTTAGTTAAAGCACCAAAATTGTTAAAAATTCGAATCATTAACTGTAGATACAAATTTCTGCTTTTGTTTGTATGTAGGCTGTTGTCATGTAAGTAACGATTTTTTTTTAAACATTTTTACGCGTCGCTATTTAATCCTTATGTTTAACGCATTTTTCCATTCTGTTTTGTGAATTTCTTGGACGTAGAGTGTTTGAAAGTTTTAAAAAAACACTCATCAATTTAATTGATCGTATGTTGTTTAAAAAATTACATACCTACTTTGGTTGTTGTCAGTAATAAAGCGTAGGAAATTCGCGAAAGTACTCTCTACTTTTCGAACCTTAACTGCCACAGATGATGGTGAGAAACCATAGACGAAATTTGGAGGATAGCCCTTTAAAATCAAATTTGTCCTCCTAAAAATTTTAAAAAAATTTAGCGCACTATCACTTCGCTAGAAAACCCTGTTTTCTAATTCAGTACGAGTTAACCATGATTCAAGATAAAGTATCTATTCGAAAGACGGGGATGGGGACTTAAGAATGATCGGCTGGTATCGACTAGAGACTCAGCTCTCCCCTTATGTTTCAAAGTGAAATTTTGTGTATTGGAAAAACTGTTATGCTGGTAAGTGTTTGTGTGGGTCTGATGGGTATTATACCACAATTAACTCTAAGGTTTCGAATGTGCAGAAATTTTCATTAAAACAAAATTAAGTGAAACAATTATTTCGATAAAGTAATTACAATATAACTTAAAATGGCAATTTTTTCATTCGGTAGGTGTGATTTTTTTCTTGTATTTTAATTTTGTGAGAGTACCTTCATTGCGAGTACGCTGCACCTACTTATGAAAATTTTTGTGACAGTACAAGGGCTACACAATTCAGTGTATCGCTGGTTGTTACCCCTTATTAGATTTTTTTATTAATTAGTTTGGTAGTAATGAAATTGTGAATTTTGTTCTATTTTTCATAAATGTGTTTTCGGTCCGGATGATTTTTCCTTTTTTGCAACACAATTTTGGAAGGATGAATAATTTTACCCTTCTCGGAGAATTTACAAACTGACTTCAACCGCAGGTTAAATTATTTTATATAATACACGATCAAAAAGGCAATGTTTACGCTGGTATTTTGCTAGTGAAAAGTAGCTCATATCATTGATGAATGTAATCTCAATGTAGACGAACGCGCCTCCATGTAAAAAGTGAAGCATCTTTTTACATGAAAGCTTCTTAAATTTTCACCGAGACAGAGGTTACATGTTCTGAATGAAACGTTTATGAATCTGCCACAACAAGGGGATTGATATTTTGTTTCATTTTTTATAATTTTCGTGAAAGACTCATTATTGTGAGAGAATTTTGACGTTTCATTGTTTTCTGATCGTTAATTATATAAAACTAGTGAGAAGCCAATGGTGCTATGCAGCAATAATTCACAGACCTATGTAAACCATAAATGTATCCGAATTATCAATGAATCAGGTGCACAATGAAGAGAAAGAAGATTTATAGTTAGATTGAAATTGAAATATACACGTAGCCTAATATATCTGTAAATATGTTCACGTGATAAGCTTTGCAGGCAAATGGGTTTTATATAAGATATCCTCCTCAACAAGGTTCAAAAGTGAATTTACATAACTTTGGAATCGCTCACTCCTTACGCTCATATTTCAAAACTTCTCTCACAAATGCTCGCTTTTGAACCTTATTGTGTAATATATTATTTAAACCAATAATTTTTTTAAAAATGACATCTAAAGATGTTAAAATTTTGTGTGATTTTCTATAGTTGTTCCAAATTTAAATTTTGTATTTTAGGTATAGTTTTGTGCGAGCTTTATAGGTATAAAAAAAATAGGTTGTGGGGACAATACTCGTATGAGGTAATAGGGGGTCGCACCCCTCGATGACAGTCACCGCCCAAAGGCTGGCAATAATTGTCTTTATGACGTTAACAAATTTACACTGGTGCGTTTGTATGTTTGTACCTGTACGTATGTACAGCTAAGATAAATTGCACAGGCTGAGATCAATTACCAGATAACGATCTTGGTGATGTCATGGCCCGGTACCAAACGCGCTGCGTCATTTCTTATCACCTCGGCAGAGGCAAGAAACGACATAACGCATGATGTAATTACATACATGTACGTATGCATGTATGTCTGTGTTTGTGTGCCAAATTCTGTATATAAACTCTCAGAACCAGCTCAAAAATTGCCAGTGTTTGCCGAGGATTTGGCTCTCCCATACTTAATTGTATGAAGTGACAGAACACGCAAATACTGTTGAAAACCTTCCAGTGTGAATATCTCTCACGACAAGGTATTCCACAGTGGTGACCCTGATGTGATTTTTTTGGCTATTTCGTGGGTGTCTAGGCATGTTGTGCTAATTCTAAAACTAGGTGCAGTGCGCTGGTGAGTTACTCGCTTGTGATACAAATTTTTTCACAGACCTAGACACCTTTGGCTGTCGAAGCAGAGGTCTGACTTTAAAAGTGGGAAATTAAACCCCCCCTCTTCCAAATATATTTGCCAGAAGGGAACCAAGAGAAGTAGACCTGGAGGAACAAAGTTGCCCTCATCCACCAACTCCTCCAGCTTCAACTAGAGACTCTGAAGTCTTTGAGATTCCGGAAAAACAAAAACAAATACGGAGACCAGAAGCCTTGCGTTTGGGAGCTGTAGTCAACCCAAATGAGACAACAGCTCGCACCCTCAGAAGCGGTTGTCTATTGAGCCAAGACTCCAACCCTTCGACCCCAGACCGACAACCGACGGAGTCTGGTGGAACCTTTGCCAAAAACAACTCAATAGAGAAGCAGCAGATTACAATGCCTAACGGAAATACGACAAACCCGACATCAAACCAGCCTGGAACAGGTGGAAGTTGTCAGCCACAGCTGACCCCCAAAGTACTTGCACAGCTACTACAGCTGTTGCAGATGCAGACTCTGCAGAACCCTGCAATCCAAAGGCGGAGGATTGAGATTCCAGAATTTTTGCCAAATGAGGTAGAACTCTGGTTGACTCTCCTCAAAGGTCGTTTTAAAATAGAAAACTTGCAAAATGACCAGAAATATTCACACATTTGCAGTGGCATGCCCGCAAAAATAATACGCCGCATTCCAGATATCATGGAATTGCAACACTGTACCAAAAGGACAATGACAAGAAGTTACTGCTCGCTTTCTTCTCCAGAAAGCTATCAAAAACCGAAAAGAACTACAGCACATATGACAGGGAGTTACTGGGAATATTTGCTGCGTTGAAGCATTTCAGGCACCAACCAGAGGGTAGATGTTTCACTGTGTATACAGATCATAAACCCCTAACACATGCCTTCACGCAAAAGACAGAACCAGCTTCCCCAAGAAGAGCTCGACAATTGGACTATATAGGACAGTTGACTACGGACATCCAGTATATAAGTGGAGAACTCAACACTCCAGCTGATGCTCTTAGTAGGATCGAAGCCATCTTGGCACCGTCTCAATTACCTTACGCTGAAATAGCTAAAGAACAGTTAAGGGATGCAGAATTGCAAGAACTGTTGTCGAACGATGACACAGCTCTCAAATTAAGACAAAAGAAATTCCCTGGTACTAATGTTTTACTAACATGCGACATTAGTAAAGGCAAGAATAAGCCATTCCTGCCAACAAAGTATCGCAAATTGGCTTTCAGTAGTGTGCACAATCTATCATACCCTGGACCAAAATGCACTGCTGGATTAGTAGCATCAAGATTTGTTTGGCCACGAATGAAATCCGACTGCAACAAATGGGCTCGCAGTTGCCTGAATTGCCAAGAATCCAAAGTAAGAAGACACACTTGTTCACCTCTTAAATCTTTTAAACAAACGGAGCAGTTTAAAACGATACACATAGACTTGGTGGGTCCATTACCCCCATCCCAAGGACACAGATACCTGTTGACAATGATCGATAGAGCAACTCGATGGCCAGAGGCAGTTCCTCTCTATGAAATGACAGCTCCGACAGTAGCTTCCAGGTTATACAACACCTGGATTGCCTGCTACGGCGTACCTGAAGTCATCATAATGGACCAGGGTCATCAATTCAAAAGCTCGCTCTTCCAAGAGCTGTCTAAGAAGCTTGGTGCACAACACAATCACACCACAGCTTACCATCCTCAAGCAAATGGCAAAGTTGAGCGATGGCACAGAGCTTTGAAAGCCTCCATCATTGCTTGTGATACCAAGAGATGGGTTGACATACAACCAACCATCCTCTTGGGCCTTTGATCTGCTCTTCAAACGGACACAGGTCACTCTGCGGCGCAGTTGGTGCTAGGCAAAGAGCTTAATAATAAAATTTTTAATAATATTAAAACTATTAAAATAATTAAACTAAAATCTAAATTAATAATAGTACTATTTAAAGGTAAAATCAATAATAACATAAATATATTTGATATTATTAAAATAGGAACTAAAAAATAAACTAATAAATTATAAATGCCTACCAGGGGACTTTTTCACCCACTCGAAAGAAATTATCCCCAAAACACTCGTCCAAAACATACGGACTGATGCTAACAGTTTTTTTAAACAGGCAGCTCGTCATGGCCAACCAAAGATTTATGTCTCCAAACACTTGGCCACAACTTCTCATGTGTTTGTCAGAGACCAAAAAATAAGATCTTCGTTGGAGATACCATACGCTGGTCCTTATAAGGTTGTATCATGAGATGACAAAAATTTCGTGATACTAATCGCAGGTGAAGAAAAAACGATTTCAATTGATAGATTGAAACCTGCATACCTTATAAACGACGACAGAAAAATGCTCTAAAGAGCAACAAGGAAGACGACAGATAAGGAAATTGAAGAAAAAAAACAGACCACACAGTCCGATACCACACAACCACAAAAAGTAGAGGACAAACAGGTCAAAAAAGGTGATAAATCACAGAAATCACCAGTAGAAAAAACAAAAATAAAGAAAACGGTGAAGTTTAGTGACGAGATCGTCAAAATACACTACAATCCGTCAGCCCCCTTATGCCCACGAAAAAGAGGCAGGCCCCTTGGCAGCAGAAAGCGAAAAAACCAAATTCCAACTTGAAAATCTGAAAGATTGGCAAGGAGAAACTAAAAATATTCACGAAAGTTAATATCCGCTGCAAAAATTACAAACCCGCATAAAAATATGCACGAGAATCTGGGAATATTTGTAACAAAATAAATTCCGCAGATAAGCATAGAATAAATGGGTACAAATAAAACACGACACGAATAAACAAACCCACGTGCGATACGGAAGAAAACATCGCAACGTGTTTCTATTGACAAATATTCCGATAACAAAATAGTCAATAGATCGTGATGTCACAAATGAAGAGTGCATTCCTTTGGGAAATACAAAATTTCAAAAGTACGAAAATTCAAATACGCTTAACTCTGCTTGTATTTAACAGATTTTGACCAGAAAACTTTTCAGCTAAAGAATATTTAATGCACTATCCCTTCCGAACATGTCTGAAATGAGATAATGACTTGGAATAAAGCTGCGATCGAAAATATTCTCGCAACGTTTTTCACTCACCTTTCTTCTGTTGACAAATTAACACGCCGAAATTTCTACAATTTTTTCTTTCTTTTCTTCCAAAAATATTTTGTCTTTCCTTCCTTGTATCATGTTGTCCCCAATTAACACGCCATTTTCAACTCCTGATTTCCAATTTGTAGTTCCACCTGTACCTCAGTCTGTAAAGACTAAGGAACAGATGGAACACGAAAAAGAAATCGAAAGGATCGAAAATGAATTGCTGATGGACACGACATCGGCTGCAGACATTGTCAAGATGATGTCCGCACCCCTTCCTGCCCTTATCTCACCCCCAAAATTGCCAAAGAAGACACCGAGAGTGGAGTTCCCACCCCAGGAGTCCTCAGCCCTGGCGACATTGGAGGTGAGGAGGCAACTTCCTGTGGAAAAGTTGCCTAAAAAACGCCCTCCTCTCACCTTCGGTCTAACCTACAGACCATCGAGGATATCAAACTCCCCGATGTTCAACCGGCCAACACCAAAAACCCCATCTGGTCCTCCATCTCCACACCATCCCCATCCTTACACCCGTCCAGCACACCAAAACCGACTGTCCAGACATAGAGGGCAACAAAGCCAGGAATCTTACCAGGCCCGATTCAACGCTTGTAAGATGTCTTATGAGTGTGTGGGTGCCGTGGTAGGATCGCCCTTGGCCAAATGGGAGAGGGACCAGAGACAGTAGTAAGACTCGATAAGTCCCCCCAGGCATGCGACTTATCATTTTTGCGGCGCAAAAACTGGGGCAAAGTAGCTGTGGGGACAATACTCGTATGAGGTGATAGAGGCTTGCACCCCTTGACAACAGTCGCCGCCCAAAGGCTGGCAATAATCGTCTTTATGTCGTTAAACAAATTTACACTGATGTGTTTGTATGTTTGTACCTGTACGTACGTACAGGTAAGATACATTGCACGGGCCAAGATCAATTACCAGATAACGATCTCGGTGATGTCACGGCCTGGTATCAAACGCGCTGCGTTGTTTCTTATCACCTTGACAGAGGCAAGAAACGATGTAACGCATAACATAATTACGTAAATGTACGTATGCATGTGTGTCTGTGTGCGTGTGCCAAATTCTGTATATAAACTCTCAGAACCGGCTCAAAGTGTGTTGCGTATTCAGGAAATTTTTTTTTCACTGTACTAAGCCTACCTGTTTGAATTAAGCGAGAATTTGTGCAAACCGAAATGAAGAAGTCTAGAGCCCAATTTTGTTTACTGCTATGTCAAGATTTTCTGTGCAATGGTCATTTAGTGAGCAATGGGAATATCTCGAATGTCAAATATTTTTACTTATTGGTGGTCAATAGTTCTTAATAAATCTCTGGTGGCATAAGATGAAATATTATGAATGTTTTACGTTAAATTTCTCATTCTTTCTGCATCAACTATGACTGTTGATACATGTACAATGGAAGTGTTGCGTGAGAAGATAAATTCATCCTGTAGTTAAAGAATTCTGAATCATGTCGGTTAAAAGTAATGGAAGAACGCGTGGAAGTTCTGCCGAACCTGTTGTCTGAAGGACCTTCCATACAATACTTACTTAAGTCTGTTTAAACTTCTTCCGACTAGGTTCCTTAGTTTAAAAACAGAAATTAGTGTATGGATTTTAAAAAATTCAATTTTCAATCAAGCTGGAATTTTAAACGAAAAACTACATAGCTATTAATATATTTTTACAATGGATCAAATATTCTTCCGTCGAAAAAGTTGTGTAACTTTTTCAGTCCGTGAAATTGGTTTGTGGACAGGCTTCTCTGATTTTGACGTATTGTTCCACTCATAAAAAAAAAGTACGACAATTTCGTCTTTTTTCGAATAACAGAATTATCACTTTATAAATATTCTGTACAGAATTGTACACTCCCTGAAAAAATGTTTGTATCCTGTCGAATAGTTTTCAACCGTGGATTATTTTTCTACATTTTTGTTTTCTCGAAATCAGTTTTATACGTTATTTACTTTGGTTTTGACCCAATTTCAGAAAACGATTGTTTTATTTTCAAATTTTTTAATTTTTTGTTGAAAAAAAAAAACAAAAAAAACAAAAATTAAATTCGTATCTGTAGTCAAGACATAATTTTTTCTTCCATTGTCTTCCTATTCCAAAAGTTAATTCGAAGGATTTGATAAAACAAAAAATTGTGGCAACATACAGCTTTACCGTTTTGCATTTATTCACCGAAAATTTCTCCTTCGGTGTAAAATTTTCTCGAGTGGCGTTTTGTAAGATATTATCATGTAAGTTCGTACCAGAACAATTTTCGAAGCTGAACGAGAAAAAGATGAAAAGTTTTCGTGGATATTTATTTTTCCATTGCGTTCATAACCAGTGAAATTCCGACGAATGAAATTCGAAAAATTCACGAAATATTATAATTTTTTCTCTGATGAATAATTTTTTCGAAAATTTTCTGCTTTAAAATACTCTCCTTTTTTCGACTCCCATTGAATTATTCGAAATTTCCTTCGCAGCGCCCATAATATGAGTGTTATGATGACCGCTCAGTGATTATTGCAGGATGACTTGTCAATAAAAAATTTATTTAATTAGCATTTAAACTACGTTTCATGTCATTTCATGGTTCGAATTCATGTTAGCTCTAATTTTTTGATTTGATCTCCTCGGTAAATTTATTTATTTTGTGCTAAAAAGACATTTTTTTGTCTTGCAATGCCTAATCACATTGGAGCCAAAATTTGTGACACCCCTCGGTATGTCTGTTCAGTTTTTCCATTAAGCATTTTTATTCTTAAAATAATTTCAAATTGTGTCGTATTTTCAATTTTAAACTATATCCTCTTTTATCAACTTCGTAATGAAGTGTATTGAAGGGCTTTCCTTATGGTATTTAAAGTCATTTTCCGAGGTTCATTGATAGTTCTTCTGTGCAGAACTGATTGAAAGAAAATAAAATATTTCGTGCACTTTTGTCGTTTTTTAATGTGCAAAAAAGATAAGTTTTGGATAGTCAGCCTTATAGAGGTTGATGGCTGATGTGCTTTCATTGTCAAATAATTGAAAATTTTAATTAGTTTTCACTCAATTATAGCCTTATTGTTGTTTAGATTGTATGATTCATTTATCTTGAGACTGGTATAAATAATCAGAATATCTTCTGAGAGCGAAGATTGTTTAGCATAATAATTGAAAAAATAGCTCTGCCCATTATGTCGACCTCTTCAATTGGATTTTGGTTTACGAAAAGTCAACGATTATCCATTGAATATCGGTTTTTCAACTCGAAATGAGTATGGAGTAAACTAGAAAATTACTATAGTGTAATGAAGTAGTTTTCGGAAAAAAACTGGTGTCTTTCTTAAAATGTAATTAGAATCGATTATGAAACTGAGTACTTATCTAAAGAATAAAACAAAAATGATTAGCTCTTTTTCCTTGCTTGAATTTTGTTCTTTCACTTAGTCGACCTGTGTTGCATTTTAATTTTATATTTTTTGATTTAAAAAAAATTGCATTCTGTACTGAAAAAAAATAAAAATTCCACCTCAGATGATCGAGTCTTCTCTTCGAAAACAGTGCCGTAGCAAGCTAAAATGGTGCCCTGTGAAATTAGTTAAAAAGACCCCTTTTCAATTCCTACACTACCAAAAAATTCTTGAATAATTGGTTTCATGATGAGTGGGTGTAGTCATTAGTCTTTGAAGAAACAAAAGTAAATTGATTACGCTTAGCTATCATTCAAGTTCAAAAAGTAGCATGCATGACAAAATTCTGAGTAATTTTTTTCTGTAATTTTAATTTTATTTTTGTCACCGCTGGACCGCATTCTTATACAATCGAACGCCCTGTGCGTCTGCACAAATTGCTCCTATAGTGTTCATCTGGCATCGCTCGAAAAACTTTGAAGATGGATCTTGTGGGCTATGCCATAAATGTACCATTTTCCTATTCCTGTGAAAGAAAAATATGAAATGGCGCAATTGTATTAGGGTATGAGTATACATGTGTGTCATTTCATTTTAACTGGTGGCAGCTCTCAGATTGAGATTCTCTATTAGAATAAAGAATGAATGCCTCGGGAAACATTTTTGAGTGATTCTTTCAAATTACCTGTTATTTGTTAGTGAAGCCATCTTGAGTCATTTTAAAAAATGATGGCGTTCGTCAACTTACTGCGAATGTTTTTGTGTCTCAAATTTTTGGAACGTATGAAAAAAACAAGTATGAAAAACAAAGACAAAAGTTTTTCGACAAAATTATCATTAATCACGCATATTGTGAAAACTTTATTCCTTCCATTTCCTCGAAAAAGTATATTCTCAGTTTTTTCATGTTTTAGACGAAAGCTAATTTTTTTTTAATTTTTTCTCCCTCAATAACAATTGAAAAAATTGGAAATAGCGACAAGTTCTTCGAAATTTATTGAAATTTTGAAAGAATTTCGCTCAGAAACTATATGGAAGGTATTTAAGGAATTTCAAGCATGATCATAATATTGTCCCCGAAATTAATTAATGTTGTTATTCCGAACTAACCATTTTAGTTACTATATACATAGCTTTCAAAAATTCATTAGCTTTTTATAGCTTATTACTGCTCGTTGGTATGACATTGCTACTCCCTTCAAAATTCCAAAAGCTCATCTTTCGTAATCACCTTATGTTTTCTTTGAATATGAACATGAAAAAACAGGCCATTTCAAGCTCACTCTTCTATTTCTCTAATTTCCCAGAAATCTCCTGGTTCTCAAAATTTGTAATCGATGACAAATGCGGTTAACTGTAAACACATGTTTGTTTCATTTCATTCATATTTACTCACCATAATTATGCGTCTTGGTACATAAACAGGTGTAAATTTTTAACACGTCTTTACGCCAGTAGTTACTCATATTACTAAATGCTGTACAAGTAATACTTCTGTAAAACCTTGTTTTGAATTAATCATGCAGGTTCTTACATGTTTTACTACATTTTTTTTATGAAATCAGTTTAATTTCGAATGTACAAATCCGTACCAAAGAGGGTCCCTCGTAATAGTTACGAACTGACTACAGTTCGCACAATATGACTAGAATATTTCGTTTGGTTTTATTTCTCTTTTTAAATAGGTTTTCTATAGAAAATCTACTAATTAATCTTGTTGTCATGAAACGACCTGGAGGGGGTAGGTACATACATACACACACACACACACACACACACACACACATATATATATATATATATATATATGTAAGTAATTTTGAATGAAATATGAACAATATCTCGATTGCACTAAAAGAAGTGAAAATATATTTTAAGAATCAGATAATTTACATACTTAGCATCAAACTTATTTCAACTTACCTAAAAGAAGTGAAATACAAAGATTAAAAAGTTCATTACTCGATTACAAAATTACTTAAATCTTAGATTGTCATATTACATAGTTTAGCAGAAAATTACTAGAAAGAAACGTTTTGATCGTCTACATTATCTCGATACATTCGATTCTGCCGTACTATGGAAATGATAAGACGGACGTGAAATAGCCAGTTATTTCTAAAATACGTACACGTATTTTACATCCCCATACCTGAGAAAATTACGAAACAAAGGGGAGTAATTTGGAAACATGGAACAAATTTGACTCTTTCTTCTGATAACCAGCATCTACGCGATATATTACATTTGACAAACTTTCAGTTATTTTGAACGGGCCCGTTCTTATTTCATCGAGTTTATTTTTGTTTAACAGATTACCATGATTTACATAGACTAAATCGCCAACTCTATAAGAAATATCTTTTCTCTTGGAGTCAAATTTTTGCTTATTATATTTATGACTTCTCTGGGAATTTTCAAATGCTAATAACCTGTCATTGGTCAGATCTGTTACGTTAGGCATCGGAATATCTTTTGGACATAAATTTACTTTAATATTATTCATTAAATAATTTGGTGAAAATAAGGTTGATGAATGAATAGTATCGTTATATTCTTGAACACATTCTTCTGCTAAAACTGACCAAGGCTTTTTTTTATTTATTTTGTTTTCGTTAACTTTACAGCGTATTCTATTCACCAGAGTTTGATTTAGTCTCTCATTGAGACCGTTGGAGAAAGGACAGTCTACGGCTGTAAAAATTAATTTGATATTGTGTGACTCCAGAAATTCTTTAAATTCTTTTGAATTTATTCCGCCGTATTGATCCGCCAGAAGTGTCTCTATTTTCTGTCCTTCTCTTAAAATTTTACGTATTAAATTTATAAAATCTGTGGCTTTTTGAGTTTTTGATGGTAAAATGTACGCAAAACGTGTGAAATGATCAACTAATAAGTGTAAATATTTTTTTGAAGTATTATTTCCGTTAAAGCCACCTATTGTATCTATTGACATAATCTGAAATGGTTCAGTCGCAGGGCCCAACTGAGATAGAAAACCATAACGAAAAGATGCTCTGGACTTATTTTTAGTACAAATAGCGCAATTATGACAGAAAGAGGTAATCAGTTTGAAAAAATTTTTACAATAATAAATTGGAATAAGATGGAACGAAAGCTGCTTAGGACCAATATGACCAAATTTTTCATGAACTATCTTTATTATTTTAGTCGCTAAATCTTCTGTTATCAAAATTTTATTTTTACCTCTAATGTTCATGAAGAGTATATTATTTTTTTTTATTACGTTATTTTTTTGGAAATAGTCTCTTGAAAATTTATTTTGGTCCATAGCTATTTCATTAAATTGAATAAAATTTACTATTTTAAGTTCTTTATGCGTTTCAAAATGTTCGAGGACAGGGTTACGCGACAAACAGTCGGCCTCCTGATTCTCGGAACCAGGTAAATACTTTACTGAAAAATCAAACTGAGACAAGTAAAACATAAGCTGACCAAGTTCATTATCAAATTTAGAGTTTACGTTCAGATTCTCAAGCGGTTTATGATCTGAATAAACGACAAATTTCTTTCCAAGAAGCCAATGTTGCCAGAACATTAAGGCCTCTTTAATTGCCAGACACTCCAAAAAAATCGCCTTTTTCTTTTTTTGATAAACATTTAACTTTTTGGAAAAATAAGCGACTGGCCGAAAATTTCCGTCTTTCTGTTTTTGTTTCAGGATTGCACCAAGTCCTTCCAAACTTGCATCAGTGTATAAAACTGTCTCCTTTAAAGGATCATAAATAGCTAAACAAGGACTTGAACATAAATAACTTTTTATCTTTTCGAAACTATTATGGCAGTCTGTTGACCAATTAAAATCTAAGTTTTTCTTCAATAAATTGTGTAACGGTTCTAAAATATGTGCAGCCTTTGGAATATATTTCTTATAAAAATTAACCTTCCCTAAAAATTGGCGCACATTCTTTCTATTTTGAGGAATGGGAAAATTCTTGATAGGGAGCACATTATCAAAAACAGGCTTAGTTACGTTATTGCTAATTATGTGGCCTAAATATTTTACGTTATTTTTGGCAAAATTACATTTTAATAGTTTCAATCTAAAACCTTCTTTTTTAATGGCCATAAACAATTTATCAATGTGCTCCAAGTGTTCCTCAAATGTTTTTGAAAAAACTAGAATGTCATCAATATAGTTTACACAAAAATAGTCCAACCCGTTACGTCGGATAATATTTTGTAGGATCCTTTGAAAAATTGCGGGAGATGTTTTAAGGCCAAATGGCAAACATGTCCACTCAAAATGGCCATTTTGTGTGACGAAAGCTGTTTTATAAGAATCTTTTTTGCGTAAGGGAATAGTCCAAAAAGCGGAATTAATATCGAAAGCTGAAAAATAAACACAATCCCTAGTCTTCACAATTAAATCTTCTATTAATGGGAAAGGTTGACTTTCAGGTACAATAAGCTTATTTAATGCCGTAAAGTCGATACATAATCTGTTCTTCTTTCGAACGCCAAACTCATCTTTTTTAAATGCCAGTGTAACTGGAGCCGCAAAAGGAGATGTAGATTCCTGGATCAGACCATGGTTTAACAACTGGGAAATTTGAGATTCAATTTCCTTCTGATCAATAGGATTACATCTGTACGGCTTGCGAGATACATACCTATGCTCAGTCAATTTAACCGAAGCTTCGTGGTTGTGTACACAACCTGTATCAAATTTGTGTTTCGCAAAAATAGATTTATGTTTTTCAATTAAATAAGTTATTTTATTCTTTTGGTAATTATTTAAATGATCCAAATTTGCCTCGAATTCATTAATTTTAATAGATTCATTAAAATTTACTGTAAACGGTGCAGACTGAACTACGGTTCCGAGATCAATTTTTTTATTATTATCCATTACGTTAATCTGAGAGATATTCAATTCGTGGTCTTGGTGTAACCCAAAATCCTTTATCATATTTAAGCCAATCAAAAAATCATAATCAAAATTAATCGAATTTATCACAAAAACATCTACAAATTTGACGATATCAAAAATTTTTACTTTGATTTTTACGATTCCAAAGACTGAAGCCGTACCACTGACCATTTTAAAATTATTGTTGCAAGAGTTAATTTTTATTTTATTTTTCCTTGCAAATTTATAGTTTATTAATGAAATATTTGAGCCGGAATCATAAATACCGTTACATAATATAGAATCATTAATTAAAAGACGTAATTGAATCAGTGGTACCGTTACTCGTTTTTTTGGCAAGTCATCTGAATTATTGATTTCGGACTCTATCTCCAAATTATTTACAGATTTTACTTTGTTAATTTCATTTTTTTTTGAGTCCTTAAACCAGCAGACATTTTCCGAGTGAATTCTACCAAATTTCCCTAATTTATCACAAATCGAACATGTTTTTTTTTTAGGAGTAAATTTCTTATAATTAGTAATACCATTAACATTTTGAACAATCGTATTTGTTTTTTTTGACATAGTCGAATTTGCATTCTCAGAAGATGTACGACGAGCAGGGTTATCAGCATCATATTTTTTTAATTTAGAAATTAATAATTTTACCGAAGTTACTGAATTACGATTCAATGAATCTTGAATATGAGCCGGCAAGCCTAACACTATTAAATTCAGTAATACATTTTCAGCGATAAAATGGTCTAGATCTAACATTAATTTTTCTTTTTTTATAACGTATTCTATTAAGGAGCCCGATAAATATCGGAAATTGTAAGCAAATCGGATCGGTTTCCAAGATACGTCACCGAATGTGGCGATAAGATCCTCGTGCCATAGAGCCCAGTCAGCATCAACACCAATTTTCTTTTGGGTACTCAGGAACCAGTCATTCATTGACGTATCTAAGCAAAGGTGAAAAACCTCAATAACTCTGGATCCAACAAGAGAAAACCGAGCTACTTCTTTTTCGAAACTAACAGCCCAAGCAACTACGTTTGAATTCTTGGATGTTAATTTATCGACCAGAAAATGTTTCATTATTTCTTTTAGTGATTCCTGTTTCTCCAGTGACACTACCGGCGCGACAGACGAAGAACCAGTCTCTACCGATGACAAAAAATAATCAGAAAAGACAAAGTTACCGTCATCATCCAGATATGATTTTGCTAGCTCCTCAGACAGGCTAACATTTACAGTGCGATACTGTCCGCGGGCTTTAAGCGCATCTCTGGCAGCTTTCATTGAACCCGTAGCTAACAGCTTGGCATGAATAGTCAGCGATTGAAATTCAGGAGGAAAAGCGTACCACATTTCATCCCCTGGTTTTCTAACTCTTTTTATTCTGATAACAGTAGATTTCCCATCAGCAGCAGCCTCAGCAAGCATGAAAACTTGTAATCGAACTGGCGACATCGCTGATCAAAGAATTAATCTTTGTATTTGTAAGTAATTTTGAATGAAATATGAACAATATCTCGATTGCACTAAAAGAAGTGAAAATATATTTTAAGAATCAGATAATTTACATACTTAGCATCAAACTTATTTCAACTTACCTAAAAGAAGTGAAATACAAAGATTAAAAAGTTCATTACTCGATTACAAAATTACTTAAATCTTAGATTGTCATATTACATAGTTTAGCAGAAAATTACTAGAAAGAAACGTTTTGATCGTCTACATTATCTCGATACATTCGATTCTGCCGTACTATGGAAATGATAAGACGGACGTGAAATAGCCAGTTATTTCTAAAATACGTACACGTATTTTACATATATATATGTATATATATATATAAAAGCCAATTTCTTGTTACCACGGTACAGGTCGCAATTTTTATCCGACAGGCACGAAATTTGGAATGAATATTAGTACTATGCCAAATACCTGACTTATTGATTTTGTTGGCCATCGGCGGTACAGTACTTCGGTTATGGCTATTTTCGTTTTTGTTTTGGCTATAAAATTATCAGTTTTCGATCAATAGCTACGAAACTTGTAACTATTACAACTTGCTATAAATTTTGGTGAGGATCGGTCGCACAGTACTTTGGTAACACTATTTTCGTTTTTATTTCGCCTATAAAATAACTTAATTGAGAACAAATATTTATTACGATCTGTTAATAACTTTTTAGTGACTACCTAATTTAAAATTTTTCGAAAACCTATTTTTTCTAATAGAGTTGCTGCTGCGTGAGAGTTTTTAATATTGAAAACACTTCTAGAGTCTGATTCTGAAAAAGTTTCCACCGCCCGATTTTTAGTGAAAGAATGGCTAGATAACAAGGTAAAAAAAGTAGCAGGAGTAAATGGTAATGAAAAATAAAGTGAAGGTGGTAACTTTATTTTGTTGTTTATCAAGAAAATATGACGTTGAAAGAAACAGAATTAAACACTTTGTTCTATAATTTTTATTCATTTTCAATTATGGTCACGCCTCTTGTTCTTACAAAGTATGTAACCTGTGCATTTTTTTCTTTTCTACATTTTTTGACAGCAGTGTTGAATTATGGCGTGTTTGTTTTCGTTTGGTTACTATTGATTTTATTCTGTACTTATTCTTACGTTAAGCATGATTTTACTAATTTTTGTTTTCATTCTATTTTTCTTCAACAACTATTTTGAAACTATCTTTAAGATGTATCATAATATTTTTCTTCAACAACTATTTTGAAACTATCTTTAAGATGTATCATAATATTCTGGTGGATCACCTACATTTCAGGGTAGAAATTGTACCTGACATTAATGCTATCGACTTTTCCAATCCATTTTCAAAACTTGTTTTTGATGTGAAACACATTTTTATTTTCACTACCGAGGTAAAAACAAAAACAAGAAGGCTACTGCATGAATCTTCTATGAATTTCAATGTGAATTTTGGTGCAAATTTAAATGTAAATTTTGAAGTTTCTGTGTAAATAGGTGTGTGGTTGTGTGCATATGCATTGCGCAGGCATACAACCACATCACTTGTGGTAGCCCATATTATTTCTTTATCTCAATTGCTGTTTCTGCCTCCGCCATTCCAACCTAGACAGAAATTTATTTATAAAGTAGGTTTTCTGTTAAAAATTATCTTATTAATTTTGGTTTCATGGGATGAGCTGGGGGTAGAGATGGATACATTTTTCATTTCAGAACTCAAGGAAAATTTTGGCACTAAAACTCAAATTCATATATGCACATATTTATTTATACCTACCTCCTGTTGATTTTGTTGTGGATTGGCACCCCAGTAATTCCAGTATTGCTATTTTCATTTTTGTTTTGGTCATAAAATTTTTAATTTTCGACCTCTAACTGCGAAATTTGGAACAAATATTCATTTTAATCTATTGTAACTTACTACAAATTTTGGGATACTTCTGATGACACTATTTTTGTTTTTATTTTGGCTATAAAATTCCTAATTTTGGACCAATAGGAACGTAATTGGGAACAAATATTTATTATGATTTGTTGTAACATGTTACTTATTTTG
>WOFM01000580.1:600000-852886 GCA_011428145.1 Ericerus pela | reverse complement strand
GATAGGAAAATTTTCCAATTTTTGTAGAGGACGGCTCATTATACAGTTTATGAAATCGGTCAATTTTAAAATTCACTATTTTTTCATTGTCTATTGTTGAAGTTTTTGAACTGCGGAAGGACAATGAGGACTTGTTTCTAAGAGGTAGACTTTTAAAGACTGCATAATTGCTAAAGAAAATTTTAGTTATTTTTAAACTATAAAAGTGAGATACGTGTATATTTTTGTATTCACATTTTAGTGTATTTTTCAAAAAAAAATACAAGTAATACATTCAGTACGGTGGCGGGACCTGGGTTAGGAATCGTCTTCATATGTCATGGTATCCTTCTGTATTGGTCCATAAATTATGGTCAGTTTATAGCGCAAGTAAACGAATAATTTCCTTTTCATGGAAATATATCGATAGATTGTGATACCTGCCAACCGATTTAATGCGGGGACACCCCGATTCCTTTTCAAACAGACCAATTCCTTCTCGATTATTTTCAACACAGCGGGTGGTATGTCCAAATTCCTTCCTAAGAAGATATAAAAGTACCCGATTCCGTCCCAAGTAAATTCAGTAAAATATACGATTCCATGCACAAAGATATTGGCTGGAAGGTACTTCCAAAAAATCTATTTCTGTTTCAATGTTGAAAGAGGTAATTGTTTTTAACTGTGTAATTTTTCCCCAACGGTTACAAAATTCAATACAATCATCGCAATTATGATCTACTAATATCATTTTAGTAAATAATTTTCTACTTTTAGAAAACATATTTTACTAGCAGAGATACTGCTGCATTAGTGTTTTTTTAATTCGATAATGATTGAAGGATTTTATTTTTGATAAGTTTTTGTGTATATCTATGTTAGTAGTAGAATGCGAAATCGCACATTAAGCAGAATAAATGCTCAGAATGCGTTCTGAGCTATCAACTAATACTGGTATTCTAGAATTTTTCATTATGTTAAATAAGATTTAAGAACTCGTTTGACTAGGTTTATCCTACAATTATACATGG
Organism: Ericerus pela; assembly: GCA_011428145.1. NCBI lineage: Eukaryota > Metazoa > Arthropoda > Insecta > Hemiptera > Coccidae > Ericerus > Ericerus pela. The sequence continues at coordinate 851,876 of WOFM01000580.1, read as the reverse complement.
GAGTCACAGATAAAATATTACTTAAGTACCAAATCTTAACTACAGTATGTCATTTCAAAATATATGTGTATAGGTATGCATAGAATGCATTGTGGAAGTTTCTCAATTCCACAACGCCTTCTGTATGTTTTAGCATTAATTAATCTTTCATTTTGTTTCTGATTTTTGAAGTTCCTCTTTTGAATAGGTAGGCTGTTTCTCAAAATATATTTCTAAATAATTTCTTTTCATTCATATACCTTCAGTGATTCTGATTTCATTGGAATCTTCTAAATGGTGGGCTTATTATTATTCTTTTCAGAAGCTGTCTTGTAGGTGACTTTCTCAAAAACTTTGGAATTTTCACATTTTTTTATCTACATTATTATGTAGAACCAAGATGGGTGCCTTTGTCATTCCTCCCCAACTATAAAGCATAAGTTACTGATTTGTTAATAAAATAAAATAAAATAAGTTTCATGAAAATTAATTTTAACGATACGCTTTTATTATGTGTAAAAAAAGTAAAAACGTTGTATAAAAATCCATCAAAATCACATAGATAACACTCACAATATAAAGACCGCAGCTCTTGATAAAACAATTTCAGGACAAACTACTTTTTTGTGTAAAGTCTAAATTCACGTCAAAATAAAGTAGTGAAGGAAGTACTGAAATGAGTTAAATAAAAGGGTATGGTAAAAAAATTTGAAAGCTGATCATAATTCGACTTAGTCAGTTATTTAACGATTATGTGCCTTCCTGAATAAGTGAATTTGTATTGGTTCGTAATTATTACTCAGTGGCCAAAAATAATTTTAATCCAGTTTCTACATAGTTTTTCTTTAGGTCATAGTGTTTTTTTTTTCAAATTGTGTTGATATTTCGCGTCTGATGTAAACTTATTTCAAATGAAAACACATTATAATGCTAAAATGAAGTTACCTATATAATTTTATGGCCGCGGGAATTCTTGTTTTTGCTTTAAAATAGTTTTTAATTCACCAGCGTAAAAATGTCGTTTATTGGCTTCTCGTTGTTTTTGTTTGTGTGAATTTTTCACAAATACCTATATATGTTTTTATTGCGTGTCAGGTGTTTTCTTCCATGGAAATATTTTACGTGTTTGAAACGAGTATTAAGTTGTGAAAAAAAAATTTGGTTTTTTTTTTACAGTCGCGTTTGTCGGTTCCGCGGTTACCCGTAGAGGGGGTTTAGTACCCACAAAAATGTACGCACGTGATTTTGTCAAATTAAGGTATTCTTATGAGAAGCTAAACTTATGCGTTAGTTATGTGGTCAGTTTTTCCTTGAATTCCTCGTTTTTTGAGTGTAAATTGAAACGTGAAAAATTTTTGAAAAAAATGATTAAAACCCATCAACATGGGTGTTCATTGGAGAACAGTGAAATATTTCGGAAGGACAATAAGGACTTGTTTCTAGGAGGTAGACTTTTAAAGACTGCATAATTGCTAAAGAAAATTTTAGTTATTTTTAAACTATAAAAGTGAGATACGTGTATATTTTTGTAAGTATTCACATTTTGGTGTATTTTTCAAAGATAATACAAGTAATGCATTCAGTGCGGTGGCAGGACCTAGGGGGGAATCTATGGAAAAGCATCGACCCTGAGTCGTAGATCACGAATATATAGGTCGCTCAAATTCTTCTGTACACAATATATATATACATATATATATATATATATATATTTCCACTTTTTGCTCATTTTGGCATTTTCTGAAAGTCCGTGGAGCCTCTACTGTTTCACGTATGGCAATGAAACTTATGGCGTTGTTGCGAACTTTCATGAGCTACACATTCGTGTTAGAATTTTTAATATCCATTCTGAAGTTTCAGTTGGAGGGCTTCTCAAAGTTTTGGAAACCCACCATTTTGTCATTCCGTAAATTGAAAGATTTTAGCTTGCAATTTTCATGGTAGTTGGAGAATATTAAGGTCCGTTTTGATAGTAAATTCGAGCGAAATCGGTTAACTGGTTTTAAAATGGCAGCCATTACAAAATTTGACACTTTTGGAAAATATATACCTACCTGTGGTAGGTACGCAGAATAAATATCTTTGACATTCAGAGGAGTGAGCGTAATCAATTGACGAAAGCCAGTCCATCGTTTTGAATTAATTTGATTTGAATTAGTGAGATAATTTGCTGTACTGGTATAGTATAAACTAAAGAATGGACATCAAATGACAAGAGAAAACAATTGGGGAGTGAGGTTGTGACATTTGGAGAAGTTACAGGCGGGGCTCGGTATACTAGGACCAAAAAGAGAGTGTAGGACCATAGAAAAGAAATAAAAACGAAAATTTTAAAAAGTCTCCTGAATGAAAGCAAAGAATGAATCACAAAGTAATGAAGTTAACTATATACAGTCCTAATTACAATTCCACAGACTCCCTAATGAACTAAATATCTACCTGACTATTGTACTCCTTATAATAGATTCAATACATGGTACTGAATATAACTTCTACTCCCCATTACATGAATCAAATATAATATAATCACTTACAGCCAATAAGATAAATAAGAACATCAATAAGATTAGATGATTCTGTTTTTTAACCAGTTTTCTTGCAAAGGGGGTATTAAAAATGACCTCATAGAAGGGTTAAGGGTGGGAATTATGAAAACTATCCATTTAATAAGAAAAGAAAACGACTGGTACAATTTTTTCATTTTAACCTAATTTTTTCATGTGTCTATTTATATATATATGTATATGTATATGTCACCTAAAATTTTGTGTTTATGGTTTGAGAAAACTACCAAGTGGTTAGGGCTGAAATTTTTACAAGAAATAGTTATCATATTGGATGGAGTTGGTCTGAAAGAAATTTTTTGCTCATTGGTTAATTAGTTTCTGAGAAACTGGAAAACAAAAAATTTCTGGAAAAGTTGTTTTCTCAAAATTCTGAAATAATTACAAAAAAGTTCTTGCTGAAATTTTCACGATAAACTGTCTTCATATTGGTGCAAGCTTCTTAGAAGTTTGGTGCCTATTAATTCAGTAGTTTCCAAGAAAATTGGAAATAAAAATTTCAGGAAACAATTTTGTGTTCACGGTTTTGAGAAAATTATTTGGCAGGTCTGAAAGAAGTTTGGTGCTCATCGGTTTCGTAGTTCTTAAGAAAACTGGAAACAAAAAATCTCTGGAAAAGTGGTTTTTAGTGATGAAACATCGATGGATCGATTTTTCTGTTAAAGATATAAATAATTATTGATAGTTTTTTGTAATTTCTTAACCTGAAACCAGCATAATGAAATATTGTTATAAATATCGATTAATATCGACATAAGTATCTATTAATAACGATATAAATATAGATTATTATCAATTTTATTTTGAAATTTTTTCAAGCTCTTTCTCACTCTCTCTCTCCATTTCATCTCTATCTGTATATCTATATCTATCTCTATCTGCAAACTGAGTTTTCTAGCTTAGCATTGCTACTCTAGAGTTTTTATATGTAGATTCAATTGATGACAACATGGCAAGATGTTATTTAACTGGCTGCAATACTACTCATATTTGGAAGAATGACTTGAATGGCAAAACAAACGAAATAAAAATCATATTTTGAAATTATGAACAAACCAAAATAGGATGAATTTTCCGCAAATGAATTCTATTATTAAATTTGAATAAAATTCAAAAAGATTTCATCTTCCATTTTTCTAGAAGTGATATGAATCATCTCGCGATGTTTCACCAACTGACTTGTCTTTCAATAATCAAAAAGAAAAACAAGTCATATTTAGAAGAAATACAAATGGGGAAAACCTTATCTAAGTTGAAGAAGCAGCATAGTCTAATTGTCAGGAAAAGTCTCGCATGAAATATAATAAGTCGAATTAAATACAATAAAAATGAAAGAATAAGAAATGAGGAGTTGTTATCAGCTGAAGTTGTATGTAAAAGTGGGTTGAGAGAAGGAGAAAAAAAATTAAAGTATACAAGGTGGAACAGAGTAAATGGACACCTCAAAGTGAAGTTCGATTTTTCAATCCTGTTATTCAATTTAATTTTCTTTGAATAAGGAAGAAGAGATAACAAAAGTAAGAAAGTATGAATTATTTGCCATACTCGATCAGGTTTAATTTCCAGTTTATGCTTAACCATTGTATTTTTGTCACAGACAAAAATACTGAGATCGTCTGGCCGAGCATTGTCCAAAGTTGAAAAATGTTAATATGCTCGTTGGTAATTTTTATGCTGGTTTATTACTTTGAAGGAATATTATGAACTCTGCGAGATTTTAATATTTTAGGTGCAAAGGGATGAAGTTATAAGCAACTTTGTGGAAATAAAATTAAAATACTGATTGGAAATTCGCTGTAGAAATAAATAAATCCAAATTCCACGAGAGAAAAATGCTCATTGAAATGTACATACAATTAAATGAACGTAATTAGGTATATTAAGTGAAGTTTCTTTTCAGTCTCTAGCAAATGATAAATTTTTTAGGGTATGATGTGTGTGACTCTTGACACTTGCGGTTTGTCACTTATTCATTGTTACTTCAGACAATATTGTTCATTGCATGTTGAACTGTTTTCGTCTTCCAATTTTTAATTTAAAATATTAATACTTTTATTTAAGTTACCTAAAAATTTTTTTTTAATTCATTCAATAAATTTATTTATAGTTACTATTTTTTATTTCATTGTTTAAATATAGTACATTAATTGAAAAAAATTATATTAAAATAATTAAAATTATTGGTATTAACGTTCATATTATTTCTATATTTTGATTATCTAATATTGATTTGTTAATAATTTTGTTTAACATACTGTGATGTCGGCATTCAGTACTTCCTCCAATCAATCAAATTACCCGACCATGTTTTAGTACGAGCGTCTGTATTCAAGGTGCGAAATTCAAAGTGACCTGTGCGAATATTTATTTTGTCTGAGAATTCCGTTCAGGAAGTCTTGGAAGTTTTACATGGAAATTTTATAATGTTTTGAAATGAGAAATTGCGTAATGACAGAGCATTGAAAAAATCGAGAAAACGAAATAAAAGACAATAAAAGAAACAACAAATTTCGAAAATATGACGCGTATTGTGACGGGTTTTTTTTAGCGACTATTATCTACCACCATTGACTCATGAAGCTGCAGTCTTAAAATACCTTTTGTTTCACTTCATAAAGGAATATGAGTGTTGGGTCGCATAATGAAAGGGGAGAAGGCACACTGTGAGACACGTTGTGTCGTCCCTTAGCAGCTCAAAGTCAATACCCTACCAATTGTTTTAATTCAACCATGAGGTGATTGCGCGTACCAGGTTGGTAGACGAGATACTACAAGGTTGTTGTTGTTGTTGTTTTGGCAACAAATTCGCTGTGACCATTGGGGATTAGGAAATTTTCAAGTTTTAAACTTATTCAGTTGTACAATGTATGTACAATGCTGAGTTAACTCTAATCTGATGTTAACTCACCAATCCTCGTGATTTAACCCGTATACATTCCAAATTTGGAATTAACTCACGCTGTATACAATTAACCCTTAGTCATCGATTCATCAGACTTGAGTGATACGGATCAGTTCTAGTAAAAAAGTAACCGTAAGTGCTTGGGAAGTCACTGAAGCCAATTACTTATTCTACTTCTTCACACGCATTCTCCTCATGGGAGTAAATTGATTTTGTGTGCAATTACGTTGTTCTTTATATTTTGTTTGATTATTTTTACCGTAGGTATAGTTTTTATGTTAATGTGATACTTCTTGATTAGTTTATACTTTTGAATTAACATGTATAAGTCATTTATAAAGTTTTGCTATTAAGTTTCGCTCCGATCTACCGCTGGTAATCGGGTGTATTTGTTAACTTTATTTCATAAAAACGTTATACATCTTGAGCCACTCAGTGGTGCTCTAGGCGAGCGAGTAACGTTTCTATTTTTCTCGCGCCGTAGTTTTTTTTCAATCTGAGAAACATGTTCGCATTTGTACTTGATAAATCTCCCCGATAAGATCTCATTTTCTCAAAGATTGAGAATAGAAAGACGCCAGTTATGCCGACGAAAATTTCGAGGTCGCTAAATTTTTCAGTTCGGAAGAGCGAGCATCCGTTTTCAACAGATTTGCGGTGAAGAAAGAAAAGGAGTAAAATGTTGTCGTAAATACGTGTATCGATAAATTTTAGTGGCATTTGGTGTAGAAGTCGATTGTGGCGCCTGTTACTGGCGAACAATTTCTACGTTGCTTGATCGTCTGGTTTTCTTTGAGAGAAAAAAGATGAATAAATAAGTAAATGAACGAAATGATAGCTATGGATCGAATGTTGAAAAACATTATGTCTTCTGCCTTTTCAGATCGTTATAAAAGTTTGAAAATTATTGAATGTTTGATGTTTCTTTCGAGGAACTATAGTTGCTTGGGAATATATTCGCTGAAGCAACTGAAGAGATTGGGCGGGAAGCATAATATGTTAATGTTAAACGTGAAATCAGTATAATTGGGTTACGTTTGGTACCTGAGAAATGTCAACTTTCTGTCGGATGGGAAATCTGCCAAAATTATCTCTCTGCTTAAAAAATGTTAACTTACGCCAAAATGGATCTCGTAAAAAAAACTAGAAATCACGATTGTTGATCACTTATCTTTCTTCAGTTAGATTTAATCGATATCACTGTTGAAATATCAATGAAAGTGTGAAAATTCTTTGTTGTTCAAAAATGTTTACGTCAAATGATCAGTTTAAAAATACATATAAGTATGTATACGTAGGTATACCAACTATAAATTGATGTTTTTTTTGTCGCAACCTCACGTCTATCCAACTTGATAGATTTTCACAGATGTTTTATTTCATCTTGGTTCCGACCTTAGATGATTTCTGACAAGTCTCTTTTCAGAATCTCTATTGTAAGAGCTACTCGTATAATTAAGTACGAAAGTTTTAGTTTGGAACCTGTTCTCTTCATAGTTAGTTCTCATTTCCCATTGATGGTTTCAGTTCAGTATCAATTCTGATAAGTAAAAATCTCGACATTAGGAAGTTTTCACCGAACATTTTAGTTTTAAACATGTTCTGTTTTAAAGTTACATCTCAATTCAGCTTTATAGTTTTAGCGTCAGTTCTTAGAAGTGAAAAGTCAAAACTTCCAAGTTCAAGTGCCACACTTTGTCAGATTGAATGGCCTATTCGAAAAAAAGAAAAATAGAATCTTTACAGGTAGATAGGTTACCTGAAATTACTGCATTCTTTTCAAACCCCTTACACTGTCCCACAGTTTTTTACACTTATCTATATCTATCACTATAATAAATGTACGTACAAGGCGACCAAAATTAATTTGTTCCTCAAAATTATTTCACAATATTATGGCACTAAATTATTTTGCCAATATTTTCCCTTAGGTAAATTCAATGCACATGTGCCACTTTCCACGTAGAAAAAAAACATTCATTGCTCCATCAAAACAACAAATTCTACAGTGTTACCTATATGTAAGCAAAAATCCAGTGCTAGCATAAGCCAGAGCGCTGCTAAGTGGCACCTCAGAGCTTCTACTAATATATAAAGAGGAAAGTTTGGAAAAGTGTATGTCTAGAGTAATCTCAGGATCTCCCTGACCGATGCTGATGAATTTTTGTACATCATGTATTCTTTAAGAACCTAGGAAGATTCTCAGTTTGGTTTAATTATTCTATCATTTCGGATAACTTATTTATAAATGAAAATCGATAAAGGCTAGATTAGTAGTGCTGCATATATAAGGTGAACAGAGAAAAAACATTTTGCAAACTTATTAGTGCTACATGTAGTGAAATTTTCCTGATTCATAAATTTACATCATTTTAGAAGGTTGCACATGTTTTTAGTTAGTTTTTTGAGCCATTGAATTCGAATTCGATGTTCATTTTATCACGATATCCATTCTTAGACCCTCCTGCGGCCTAAAAAGGGAAGAATTTTTTATTTTCAGATTTTATTGCCTAATATATCATGGGACATATTTTTTGAAGCGCTGAATTTGAATCTGATTTTAATTTCATCATTAGACTCATTTTTTGACCCTCATGGGGCCAAAAAAGAGGATAATTTTGAATTTCCAGATTTCGGTGTAAATTAATATACTATCAAGTTTGTTGTTTGAGGCACCAAATTTGAATTTGATATTTATTTTTTAATGAGCGGAATTTTCTTCCCCAACACCATAAATTTTATTTTGTGAAAATTAATTTTCTCAGTATTTCAACTTGACAAAACTTAAACCCCATAAAAACTGTACATGTCAACATTTTTTTGAAAATAAAAATAAAATTTCATTGAAAAAAGAGTAGCACTAAAATTTTGAAGAGAATAGAAAGAATTTTTTCTCAAAAAATACAATTGGGTAATTATAACAGAGTTAGTGTTAAACATACAATGGGTCTCTTTGATATGGGAAAGAGTAAGACGCTTAATCTTTTTTTATTTTTAATTATATCTTTCATTTTGATACTGGGTATGTAATTCAAAAACTTGGGTGTGAAAAAGTATATCTACCAGACTTGCTTCATTAATATTCAAAAATAATGACAGTTATGATGAAAGTAAAAAGAGTGTGTCTCACTTGGTGGAAGTGAAACTTTATACAAGGCCCCCCAAACCCCTTTTTTTTGTTATTTTGATAGAGGTTGCATGTATTGAACGCATTTTGTGGTATTCAGAAACCATTTCCTTATACTGAGGACGTTTCCTTCAAAAATGTTTAGTTGAAAGTACAAAGGTTAAAATAGTCTAGCAATTTAATAAATATTTTTCAAAATCATATAGTCAGTTATTTAGAGGTGAAGTGACCATTTTAGAAAAATTAAGTTCATAAATATAAGTGGGTCCTGCAACTGACAGAATATTCCAGGATGTGTCTTTAGCCTTTTCTATGCGAGGTCTATGAATATCTGTGATTGACCTTTGTCTAATATTATCAAATAATATGTGTAAATATACTGGCTACTGTGAGTACCTGCTATGTGGTTGGTATAATAATTAATACTTGTAGTTTTCCTACCGGCCTGGGACTGGAACCGTCGACTGACAGGAAACCTACCTTCATTGTCACCATCATCCAAAATACAGCAACCGTATACACTCGGCGAGGACACTGGGTGATGGTGACGAGAGTATTCCGCCGATATGTGTTGCCACAATACTAATCCTCTACTAAGTGTGAACACCAAGGATCAATTTCAAACAAGCAGAAAATGCAGGTCTCTCAACTATATTTCTCAACTAAAAAAAGTTTTTTTTATAGTTCTGCTGCAATTTGTCGCGCAGAAGCTACATTTCTCAGCTAAAATATATTTTTTGGTAGTTTCATTTCAGTTTAAAAACAGCCCCTTAGGTTAGTGAACACCTAGCTCAGAGTTAGAAGATCTGTCAAGAAAAGCGGACATCAGGGGCAGCTACTTTAATATAAATTTTTATCGTAGCATTCTACTTCTCCAACTTGACAAATTTTTAAAAAATTTAGGTGTGCTTATACTTAAATGGTTTCTGGAAGTTTCATTTTGGAATCTTTACTCTGAGAATTATAATTGGGGTGAAAATTTTTCATTAATCGTATCACTTACTATAAATGTGCGTGTCTCAGACTATTTTTTGCAGCACATCCTCCTCACAAAAAAAAAAAGTAAATAAATTTGATAATGAAGAAGTGTGAAATGTGCATAAAGACATGCACACACAAGTCGGTGCATAGTGTGAAAACCGATGCATAAAGAATTCACATCATGCATTGTTTTAAAATTGTTTGCTTTATACCCCGTCGAGTTACACATAATCGTCTACTTTATCGACAAATGTTGCAAAAAATTGGTTAATTATGTAGGATCACGCCAAACGGCCGCAACTACGAAGACATTTCATTATTTTCAAATTATACTGTTTATTAATTTGTCATTCTGGTACCAATATGTCCACCAAAAAAACAAATTCCACTCATTGTAAAATATGGGCGTTAAGCCAAATTGTGAGCTATCTGCAAAATATCTTCTCAGTCAAAAGCTCGATCCATTTATTAGGTATAATAATAATTTTTGCTTTTACTATGAAATATTTATGTATTCACCAAATTTTTGTTCTATATGAGATTGTATTGTATAGCGTGTTGCATAAACCCAAATAATAAAGTACATAAAAAAAAGTTTCAAGGTACCTACACCGAATTTGGATGAAGCGTCCCCTTTCCCCCTCGAAGTCTTCTTTCGTCCAACTATTTTCGGTGCAATTGTTGTCCGCAGACGGCAAATTAAGAGGAACGCGGCCTATTTCGGGACAATTTGCTAAATTGAGGATGATTAAATGCTTGCGTAGTGCCAGTATCTAGTAGCCAATTGCACTTAAACCTAGATTCTTTCTCTATAAATTTTTTGTTTTATTTATGTGGTACATGTTTGTGCGTAAATACGAAGCATTATTTTGGATTTTATTCTGAATCACGACCTCGACAGCATTTTTAATGAGCTTGAAAGAAGAAAAAAAAAAGTTAGTATATGAGGCAGCGTTGTGAGTTGTGCGGTAAATTTTTAATTAATTTGAAATTAAAGCGATAACTAACATCAGTCTGAAATGCCGCTTCAAGGTTTCATTTAAATTGGTATTCATTTTTTTTTTTGTTTTTGAAAATATTTTAAAATTTTCTAAAATCATCAATTATTTGCAAAAAGCAAGAAAAAAAAAATTACTCAAATATTTTATAAATTTTCAAACATTTCGATAATTTTTATTCGGCGAAGAAAAAATTTGGCCTATTCACATTCTTTGCTTGCTTGGTGTTTTCATTTCTTTGCCGGCGATTAGTGTCGCTCTTTCAACACATAACTGGTTGAGAAAGAGAGCAGTCATTTCTTGTCAAATTGGCGTTACGCATGACAGGTGTACAGAGTATTAAAATAATATAATAGAGAACGCATGTGAAACAAAAAATGGCACCACCACGTACACGATCAAAATATCGTGGCCTCCGAAGGTTCTGACAATTTTTAATCTCATTTTTATCTACGAAATCTGAGTCAGTTGTGATTTCTAAATTATCAATTATATTTATTCACTCATTTAATTAAATAATTGAAAAAAAAAAAAATATGATTATTGCCATTAGATCTGAATGAGGGGAAAACAATTCGAATTCGGTACTGTAGGAGTGGGGACATAATGGCTTCAAAAGTGGTGCCGTTTCTCGTTTCAGCGTTTGGATGGGTGTTTGTCCTTTATTACATTTAATACTCTGTGGTCAGGTGCCAGCCAAAATGGCTTCTTGCGAGGGTGCCCAATTTCAATATTTGTTGTACATGTCTCACAAAAATCTGTATGTCAAATGTCGTAGAATCCTGTATGATTTGTTAGTTCCATTGGGCTGTGAGATTTTTAAAATATTTCCATAATGGGTTCTAGCATTCATCAATGCAAACGGACGCAAAATGGTTGTTCTCGGAAAATGGTCAACCAGTTTCTGCCAAACGGTATGTGATTTTTTGCAGTTTTTCGAACGATAATCTTTATCTTACATGTTCATTATTTTTCTTTTTCTTTTTTCTAATCATGGTGTCCAAAATTACGCGGAAAGGTTTTTTACCCATTTTTTAAGTGTGGACCATGGCAGACAAAATATTGGAAATATTCTGTGTAACAAAAAGTGCTGCCCTTGAAGATTGAGTTCTTGACCATGGAGGCTATTTTATTTACGTTTGAGTCGGTTTTTCTCTTGAAGCTGACTTTAATTTAGCGCATAGTGACGTGAGAGTGGAATGGATTTTTTGGTTGAGAACTTAATTTTGGAGATGATAATTTTTTTTGTCATATAAAATTCGCCTGTTGAAGCCTCTTAAATTACGGCCTTTTTCGTTGACGTGCACACGAACCATTTGGTCATTTAGCCAGTGTCATTGTCGTTAGATTCATCGGAAAAGATCAAATTGAAAGTATGTTTTAATTGGTAGATATTCAAATATTTTGTTTTTGAAAAAAATGAAAAGAAAAAAAATGGAAAAATTAGCGGATAAAAATTATTAATTAATATATAATCTGAAAATCGTATTCGCGTGAATATGACATTTTGATAGATGTTAAGGCCGGCAGGACAAGAGGATGGCAGCTAGTTAATAATGTTTTCACCATTATTGATTATCTAATTCAGAATCAGGCCTTCGTGAGGTAGTAAAATTGGAAATTGATTAATAGGAGAGCGAAATACGTAGCAGTGGATGATTGGTGGGCATATGCATTATATCGTATTGGCGGATCAGTAAATTATAGAGGTAAATTTTTAGGTTATTAAAACAAAACAAAAAAAAAAAAGAAAAATTCCAATTCAGGTAAAAGAAGTGATTGGAGCAGATTCATTATCACCGTTCAAAGTTGACATTAGTTGTATAATAACACATTCCATTCGAAATGGGCGATTTTTGTTGGCTATTTTACAAACCAATTTCTCATGGTAAAACTATTTTTCTCATTCCATCGTACTCAAAAAATTTGCTGTGGTTATGTGGTGAAGAATTCACTCTTTTATAATATAGTTGTATTTTCTGGTCTACCAGTATTTACTGGAAAATTTGATCGTAGTTACCTACTCTTTGGAGTAAATCTCAGTCAATATTGATTTTATGTCAAAAATAGTTCGGTAAAAATATGTTCTCTAAGCACCTAATTTTTTAGTGAGAAGAAACGAAAAAGTCATCTTTCCCTCAAATTTTCTCGTTCGATGTATTCGTTACTCAAGAAATTCTGATTTAAATCATTTCTTTTTGGGTAGGTTTTCCATGGAAAATCTACTTATTAATCTCGATGTCATGGAACGATCTAAGAGTGGGGATTGATAGGTACATTTTTCGTTTCTTAACTTGAAGAAAATTTTGACACTAATAACTCGAATATACTATAGTTATATATAAGCCTATCTCTTGTTACCAAGATGCAGGTCGCAATTTTCATCCGATAGATAAGAAATTTGGAACGAACATTAGCACTGAGCCAAGGACCTGACCTATTGATTTTGTTGCGGATCTGCTGTATGGTACTTCCGGTATGGATATTTTCGCTTTTGTTTTGGCTATAAAATTTTTAATTTTCGACCAATAGCTACAAAATTTGAAAAAAATATTCACTATGATATAACTGGCTATGAATTTTGGTGCAGATCGGCCGTACGGTACTTCCGATATGGCTATTTTCGTTTTTGTTTTGACTTTAAAATTTCTAATTTTCGACCAGTAGCTACGAAATTTATAACAAATATTATAACTTGTTATAATTTTTGGTGCGGATCGGTCACACGGTACTTCCAGTAACACTATTGGAACAAATATTTATTACGATTTGTTAATAAATTTTTAGTGACTATCTAATTTTACATTTTTCGAAAACCTACTTTTTCTAATGGAGCTGTTGCTGCGTTAGAGTTTTTTGTCACTTATTTCCCATAGTACCTATCTACTGTAGAGTTGCAGAAACCTAGAAGAAGTGGGTAAGCTATCCTCAATGTTTTTTGACTTATTTGTTTCGTGATCCAATCAGAAATATTTGAGTTATATGTGGTTGATGAGAGCAAGAGTGACATAGGCAACCTTTGAAAGGTAATAGAAAAAGGTGTTTTCATTAAACAAGGGAAAACTTTTGTCTAAGTACTTTCAGATTTTTGTTTTACAAATCGAAATCAAAGTTATCTCTTCATAACTATCAGTAAATAAATTAATAGATGGAAATAAACTTTCTAAGTATAAAATACAAGGGCGTATATAGCTCCATCATAAGGAGGGTCCACTTCACAAAACCCCCTCCCCCTCGTAGTAATATAATTTCCACCAAGATATTCACTTTTTCTGGATTAGGCTTTTGTTTCTTAGTTAAGGGGGTTTCGACCCCCCGGAACCCCACTTATTTAAGCAAAAAGTGCGCTTCTGAAGTGATGCGCGATAGTACACGAGAAACACGCTGTTGCTAATGAGTTTTGACTGAAATATGTATTTTAGCTTGTGGGAGCCTTATATGTATGTAGTATGTACACACCACGACTATGATGATAATATGATGTCATCGCACAGTAAATTATAAATGCGAATGATGTATGCAAATTATTTTTGTAAATCGCCAGTCTTATCGAGTCGCAAAATCAAATACGATTTTTCTAATTATTGAATTTTCAATTTTCATTGGATTTTCACTGGGTTTGGTAGTAACCAGCTCATATCGGTTATGTTCATATTCTACTCTGGTGTGTGTGTGTGTGCGCGCGCGCGCGCGCTTGTGTGCGTATGTTTTTGTCTACTATGTATGAGTATACTGAATTATAATATATTTCACCGAATAATTAAGTTGTAATCGGGTTGGATTTTTTTTTTTATCATTCGAATATTATTATGTATTTTTACTTTTTTCCATCAAAAACCGGTTGTGTTTAGTTGCGAATGGCGAAGACAGCGTCGTAGTCATCTTCGACGATACAGCTATGTTTTCAGTTAGTCGTATTCTGCAAAGTTTGTTAGACTTTTTTGATCGTATCCACGTTTCACATAGTTTTTCTTTGCATTTATAAAAAATTTTGTGTCGTCGTGATCGATTTATTTTAACTTTTCTTAAAATTGTTTTTTGTTTTGCTATACGTATTTTTTTATAATTGCCACGTTTTGAGTCTTACCTATTTATATTTCAGTTCATTCTTTGCATGTTGCAGGGTGAAACACAAGAATTGCGTGTTGATGCGAACCGTCAGGTCGTGTACATTAGAATACGGGGTAAGTTATTGTTTTCCGTTTTGGTATTTTGTATGAAAGTTACTTACGTATTTATTTATTCGTATAGCTTCTGTAGTGTGGTGGAAGTGAGAGTTGAACGATTTGGACGGTTGTGCATATTCTGCGGCCTTCCAATATCACGAATTATATCATATTTTGTATCTAATTTGAGTACGGCTCAATTTAATTAAGACGGTGTGCAAACGAAGACTCGTTCGATGGCAGCAAAAGTTGAAGGTTGATCGCTTAAGTGTATGTGAAAACACTATATCGCGTGCCAACTAAATTCCAGGGAAGGCTAGTATGTGTGTACTTAATTGAACCTTGTTTTACTATTTCTTGGTAGTGCGTACTTTATTTTCTCTTCTAAAGAGAATATGTTTGCTAGTGAGTATTCCAATTTCTTCTTAATTGGCTGGGTAAAATTATTTCGAATAATATTTCACATACAGGGTGCTCCATATATTACGGACTCCTTTTTAAGTACGTTTCCTATGAAAATCTAATTATTAATTTCGAACTGGTAGTAGCTGACAAAGGTGGAGGTGGGTAAGTTTTTCGTTTCTGACCCAAGGAAAATTTTGGTCACAGTAACTCAAATTCATACACACATATATATATATATATATATATATACATCATATAAAATTTATAATTATACTATGATATTCCTAACTCTGTGAGACCGGGGTATTAAGTAGGTTAAAAACGAATTTTTAAAAGATAAGCTTTTACTTTATTTTGTTTTGGCTTTAGCTTCATACGAAATAAACATTATTTCTTTTCAGAAGGTTGGCTGCAGTATTGTTATAATTTAAAATCGCACTTATGAGTAGAATAAAAGCTTATAAAAAGGCTATCCGAGAACCAGTCTTATTTAAATTGATAGCTAGAATTGCTGTTTCGAATATTGTGAAGTATTTATCCATGCAAATATTAAAAACCCTACAGGAGTGAGGTAAATTAAATGAAAAAATTATATTCTTAAAGTGAATTTTAAAATTTCTTGAAAAAAAAACCTTAAAAAAAATGTTGTTGGAAAATTTAATTATTTCGTATGGAGATGGTGAATGAAGAAATGATTTTATCTTGAAACATACTTTACTTTCAGTTTTATGATAAAAAATTATTTTTGGTAATTTTTTACAATCCCTCCAATTATTCTTAGCATAAAATTCTGCTTAAGACCCGTTTTCATTTCGTTTACTCATATATAGACAAATGTTCAAAAAATAATTTTCATATTTTCCTAAAAAAATTCTTCTTAAAAAAACAAAAATACAAAACGAAACATAATAAAACATGCTGATTGGTTGGTAAATGATGGTTTTACGAAAGTCAGTTTGAATTACTGCACATCCTAGCAGTAAGAAAAAAAAACTCAATGAGCCAAAAACGGGTGTAAAATTAAATTAAATCTGTATAAATGCAGAGATACAACTAATTTTGCGTGACCCAGGCATACAATTCTCCTGCAGACTTCAAATTATGAGAATATCATTGCACACCGTGAAAATACATGAAAACATTGTGAAATGGCTCTCACATAGTTTGATTTCCAGAAATGTATCTGTATATGTATACTTATAAAATATTCCAAATTGTAATTATCACGGTACAGGACCCAGTTTTTGTTTGATAGTTACGAAATTTAGTACGAACATCAGCGCTAACCCAAGTACCTTACATTTTTATTTTGGCGTTGATTGGCTGGATAGTACTTCCGATACAGCTATTTTTGTTTTTATTTTGTCTGTACAATGTTTAATTTTTTGTAATGGAAAACGTGGTTTTTAGAAATTTTTTACCTACTGCCTGATTCAAGTTATTTTTCAACCCTCATATCTTCGTCAGTAGGTACTCGATTGATTTTGACGTTTTACCAGTCAAATCTTCCTGAAACTTCTTCTTTTTTCAAAATCGGGAGAGAAAAGTGTCAGATTTCATTTATAAAAGTGAAGTAAGGTCTAGTTTTCGTTATGCTGGGATTTCAAATAATTTTTAATGATAAATTTAAAATCTGCGCCGAACATTAAGAAGAGTTAGGGAAAACTGGGGCGAATTGTCATAATTTTCACTTTGAATGTTTTTGGGGACTGCCAAATACCCTCAGAATGTTTCTAGGGGTATCAAATTATGTCGGCATCACTCCTCTACCTACTCAATTTTTTTTATGAAAGTAGACCAGTTACAAAATTTTTGTTAATTTTGTTTGTGAAATAAGATTTTATGTGTCCTACAATTAGGGGCAAAGTGTCACAAGCTTTTCTAATCTATGAAAATTCAAAATTTTATATTTTATTTAGTTATTTAGAATCATTACAATCAGAAATTTAACAGATTTATCCATCACTTATGTAATCTGTAAAATATTCGTGAAATTATAAGGAAAATTTCCTACACCGTATCCACATTTGGCAATGGGGATCATTTCCATATTGTCCATGGCATTTTATGCAAAAATATTCTTTATTGTTACTGTCAAATTGTCTGTTTGGAGTTGTTTCACTCATTATTTGGGGGTATTTTTAGCTTTTTTTGAAAAATTGAATTTCCTCTTTGATACAGACTTTACATTTCCGTTGAAATTAGACTTATCTTTATTCTGAACTTCAACAATAAATGTAGAATGTTCTTGGCTACTATACATCTAGATCATCAGTAGATACATTCTCAACTTTATTAACATAATGGTTAAGAGATCTGTAATTTATTTTGAAATCTTTTGATGCTCCCTGAATGCTCATTCCTTTTGTGCGGATTTTATGGCTTCAAGGACTACCACCTCATCTACTTCTTTTGTTTCAGTTTTTTGTTTTGTAATTTCTCACCATTTTTAACCTGCAATTAAAGCAATTAATTCAGTTAATAAAAGAGATTAAATGAATTTAGTCCTGAGAAAGTGAGTATTTATGTTGTGACACTTCGCCCCATTTATTTTGTGACATGTTGCCCCACTCTTTCTAAAATGTTTTTTTTCCACTGTCAATTAAAATGTGTGGTTGTAGTGAATAAATTCTATAAATGAATTAATGTAATTGATTAGTATCGCTTTGAAAAAGAAATAAATAACACTTACATTTCAATCAACCTCAGTTTTTTCTGAAAGAGCAGATTCAATCACGAATATCAGAATTTACTCATGCTGATTTTTGCACTAAAAACTTTGTTTCCTTGCTATTAAAAGTCTATGCATTTTATGTGGTGGAATCGAACATAAATCACGAAACTTGATTTTTTTAAATATTTTCCTATGACAACCACTTGTCAGTGCCACTTACTATTCAAGATCTAGAAACATGTGACACTTCATCCCTGTTATAATTTGCCCTGTCCACCCCTACCTTATACAATTTTTTTTCATCTTCAAAAACAAGAGAAAAAAACCAGCGCAACCAGCTTGGTACGCTAGAAATTCAAGTTTTAAAAAATATCAGTCATTATAACACAGATAGATAGTGCTTTTTAGTAAACTGCATGACGTAGTATAGAAATATTAGGTTTGTTTGAGCAGGAGCAGTCGACATATCACGTTTCCCCCAGCAATTGAGTGTTATCTCATTCCTTCACAAATGATTCTGAAGAAATGATTCAATTTAAGAGGTTTCGATTGCGCATTTTGAATTTATTCTCTTTCAATGCATAAATGTGAAAATGATTATTCAATAATTTTGATATCGATATATCTATTAAAACACCAATGCTTGTTTTTTATGTAAAGGGATCTTCACCCACAAACGCCAGTTTCTGTATCTTTCATAAATCCCACCCCACCTCATCAACCACTAAAACATTATATATAATTTATAAAATACCTGTATATTTACTAGACATTGATATTCGAACATATTAATTCTCTGAATAACATTTTATCTGCATGCAGCTGCTATTAATTATTAAATGAAAATACAATTAAAATTATGTGTGTTACTGCTAGCGCAGTTTTGTATAACTGTGACTAGCAACCTAAAGGTTGCTGGTTCAAATCACAGTAGAAGCAAGAAATTTATAAATTTATTGAGAGCATGAAAGTATGAGTGTGAGCTAGTGCACTTGAACGAGTGAGCAGAATCCAAATTGAGGGAGTGAGAAGGGGAGTGAGAGTTGGAGAGGTAGCGAAAGCAGGAAAGGGAGTGGAAGTGTGAAAGTGGCAGTGAGAGTAGGAGAGGGAGTGAGACTGAAAGAAAAAAGAGAGTTGAAAATAAAATTTTCAATTTGGATCATTTCTTCGATATCATTCGAGGAGGGATGAGATAGGTAACATCAAATTGTAAGACAAAACGTGATATCAAGGAGCAGTCAGTACAGGATGCAAAATTTTCTGCTTCTGTATTTCTGTATCACCTACTGCTTCTTCCGTAAAATATTGTCCAAACAGTTTTTCTACAGAAAATACAGAAATTCATGTTTCTTATTAGCCATTAAACAAGTGAAGGAACGTGATAAAAATGAACTATCTTCTATCAATATTAAAACTCAATATAAGTATATTTATTTGTGTTATTCTGAGTCATATTTAAAACCATCGTTCAAGTCCCTAGCCCCTCTGGAAACAAAGTTGTTCATTTTCACAATAATACTTCATTTGAAGTACAAAAACGAACAAAAAGGAATAAAAGAGAATAAATAAAATGGTGAATCGCGGTCGCAGCCCAAGTGAAACTGCGGGTATCATTTAATTAAACATAAAATGAAAAAGTAGAATGGGTTTTATGAAAAGTTGATGCCAAATTTAAATTCAGCACCTGAAAAAACATACTCGGTGATGTATTATGCAATTAAATGTCGTAAGTCGAAATTGCCGCTGCCCCATTTAGAGTCCTTGAGGGTTGTAGAATGGGTTGAATGAAAAAATTGACCTCAAATTCGAATTTAGGGGCTCAAAAAAGATGGCCATAAAAAAAAAACATTTGAAAATGTCTTATCAATCTTTCTCTGTATATTGCAGTGAGATTTTTATGTAACCTCCGACCAACTGTAAGTTTATCTGCAGATTCTGGAATTGTGTTATTTACAGAAACTTGCGCGAACAACATTCTGCAATTTTTGTAACCTGACGGAATATGTTTCTATAAATTCTGTAGCAAAATTTAATGAACCTGAAAATTCTATCCCTGCCTGAACGAACCTATCAAAGAATAAAAAAAAATGGAACAATCTTTTGTTTCGGACTCATTCATTTGTGTAATTTTGGCTTTAATTATCACAACGCAGTATTTCATAAAATTTTCTTTGAAATTATTCTTAAAATCATTCATTTCCTCTGTTCGGAGTGCTAATTTATGATTTTCAATAACCTTCAAAAAATGTCGAAATTAAAAAAGTGAATGGATTTAATCGGACCACGCCTTATTTCATGGAAGTTGCACGTAAAAGTCATGTCAACTACACGTAAAAATCATCTGTCACGATGCCATTCTTTCTGCATCGTTTATTTAGTCGTTGAAAACCAGCGATTATTTCGAGTAGAAATAACCTCGATATTTGTATCTAAACAAATTGTAGCATCCGGCAAAATGGTAGCACAGAATCAACTTTTTCCTCAACCGAACCTTGGATTTGCAAAATTTTCGTATTCGTTTTAAAATCGCAATTCAGTTGAGACCGAAAATTTTTATTACCAATATTTCGGTCTATTAATGACCCATCGAGTGATTACTATATTTTGTTTTCAATCAATCTCGAGTCTATAAATTCGCCTTTATTGCTAATTAAAGCAGAAAAACAGTATTTTACGACTCAATAACCTCCAACGTCGACTGTCGAAGTGCAACTCGATCTTACGTTATCGCTTGGAAGTCGAAAAATTTCTGCTCCATTTTCAGTTGGTGGGAAGTCAAGGTGGTGTCAAATTTTAACTAAATTTTACCTTTGAAAAATTCGCTCGTCCGCATGGTGATACATTTTAAAGGAAAGCCCACGTTTTATGAAATTTTTTTTTTCTCGGAAAATTTTTGCTCAAATTGTATCAAGGGCGTTATGTTGTCTTCCAGTTTTTTGTCGTTTGAAGTGTTGATTTTAGTTCAGACACATTTCACGAATGATTTATTAAATTACGAGAAAATAAATTATAGCCTATTATATGCAGTACTTTTCAGTTTTTCGTATTTTAATGCTCAAGATATTTTATGGCAAAGAACCAAACGTATTTATTATGCAACATAGTGTTGGTGCAACTTGAGCTGAGTGAGAAATATGTTTAAAGTGAATCTATCAGATATAGTTGTATGATCCTCCTACAAAATGTTCTCGTTCAAAATCTAGCTACATTTTCCCTCCTGTACCTTTCAAATATGCGTTATTAATATGCGATCTGAAAGTTTCTTATCAACATTAGTAATTGGGGCCCGATGCTCCCAGTCCCCTTTTGTTTAGTACTTGCATTTCTGAATTTTAGGAATTCAAATGGTCGTTTTTATAGAAATTTCAACCTATTCACTCTTCTACCATTTATATCACTGCATTTCTTTTGTAATCTGTATTGAAGCATCTTTTCACGATAATATTTTATGCTCTTCGATTCGTGAAATGAAAAACGCATTCGTGTATCACACTGAAGTGTTATGAAGCTGAATTTACTCGCGCTATTACTTTTATTTATGATGATTAAATTTTGCGAATCTTTTGTGGACTGCTTTATTGCATCTAAAATATAAAGTGATTTTATTGCCATCTTGTCTGTAAAATTTTTCCAATTTATCTATTTTATTTTTCGAGCATAATATTTCACACACGTTTCTTTCCGTGTGCGTTTGCCTTTCTATTACTATCATTCGTTTATTGCAATATTATTCGCACGATCAAAGTGTCCTCTCTTCCATTTTCATGGTTTTTTTTGTTGTTGAAATATCCGTTGAAAGATGAAAAAGAAAAGATAAAAATGCATTCGTTGCAATTTTAATAACTCGTCTCGGGTAATGGTTCCCTTATTGACCAAGATAAAATACTCTGTGATGTTTGCCTGTTCCTTTTATCGTCGGTTAATCAATTTAATTTTTACAACAAGTCCAGTTTTTATATTTCTGATTTGATAAATAATAATAATAATAATAATATATCAGTAGGTTAAGTAGGTATCTAGCTTATTTTTGAAATTTATGTGTCAACACGAGCAATTAAAACGTATAAATTAAAGATTCTAATTGATCATTTCGATCAATTTTCGAAAGTTTTCTAGTTATAGATATCGTAGGAGTCATCAAAATTCTGGGAGATTCGAAAATTGGAAAATGTTTTTTGTAAAAATTTCGGAAGATTTAACTATAAACGACATGAGCCTCAATTAAGTAGTCCAAATGGTGGTGTAAAAGCTGTTCATTGTACAAAGCCCTAATATGACAGTTGTGACAACAATATTTTTCCGCACCATGAAAAACAGTAAATCTGTGAAATTTCGTGAACGTGTTCTGAAAATGGTTATTTTGCTTCATGAGTTTCACTATATTGATGAAATTTTATTTAATGAGGTAATAAATTTTTCTCGTTTTCCAAATATAAGGACTTTAGATAATAAAGGAATTCTGCTAACTGGTGTAGGCGTTTGGAAATGCCCAAATGAACAGTTAATCTATTCTCGTCTTTCTTGGAAAAAAATCTCATAGAATATCGAAATTATTGATTTTTAAAATTTATCATAGGCTTGTACTTTTCGTTTGACCACTAAATATTACATTTGAATCTTCTTCTGATTTTACAGCTAGATACACTTGTTGATGAAGGTTCAGAACGGACTTTTCGCATTTTGTATGCGTTTGTCCACATTATACTGCTGATTTCTGTTGTCTTGACTTATGGCTTGGAGGACGGAAGCTTCCTAAGGAGTGAAAAGTGGTATGATCACTATGATCTCTTAGAATGAATACAGAAAATGATTACACTTAAAACAATAAGGTGCGTGTAGAAAAAGTATGCTCATCAGTAGTGAAATTTGTATTTATGAGCTGCACTCTAAAAGAAACAAAGTACTACTACTCGAAGTTATATTGCTAGAGAACTTAAGTATGTTGATAGTTAGTTTTCAATTCTTCCTTTCGGTTTTTGTGCGATTCCAGTTATTTCAAAGTAGAGAAAGTACAAAAATGGATATCAAAAGTAGAACAATTTAAAAAAAACCAACGTAATGATGGGACATACAGAGATTGTGATACAAATACTACTACATTTTTAGTAGAGAAATTATATTCAGAACTTACCTATGTACTTATGTAGTCCACCAAATCAGGAAGTTAGCATTTTTTGAAGAAAAAAAATTATTTTTAAAGTTCTGTTCGGGGAATTAGGTATCCATATTTTCCAAAATTGAATAGCCTATTGTTAAAAAAGCGCAAAAACTCTATTGACGTAATGTTTGTACTTTGGTCATTGTCTTGGAAAAAAAAAAGTGATTTCCCTACTGAAGAATGAAAATATGCTTACAATCAAAGCAAATATCTATCGTGTATGATTCATATCGGAGGAGCAAATATTGGTACTCTCGATATCAATTCAGGCAATACCGTTGTTTCAATACAATCATGCGAAAATTGACAATTTTTTATTTTTCCAGTGTTTTGGTAAGTCGCAACTAAAAATTTATTACGTTAAAAATTAATTTTTTTAAATACGCACGCTTTTATAAGATATATGTAAATCGTTGTGTGAAGTTGAAACCTAACGCTCTCTATATGATAAAAGTATGGACATGTGTCTAAAATAATTTGAAAAAAATGAAAAAATCGAAAAAAACCACTATAAATATTGAAAGTTTACCATAATTACATTATATAATGGCTGTGTGTATAACAATATTGATTCTGTTTCAAATTGATAGTTGGCAATCGTAATCTTAGTCCAAGAAGAAGCCTAAATAAGTTACTGCTTCAAATTTCCTCGCAAAATTGTCTGGCTCCCGTTCTTTCACACAAATTCACATCCCTCCGTATCTTTTTCTATTTGATTGAGCTTTCCGTTGCCCTGTCGCTGCTTCTGTGTTCTCTTTCGCCGTCACA
Organism: Ericerus pela; assembly: GCA_011428145.1. Classification (NCBI taxonomy): domain Eukaryota; kingdom Metazoa; phylum Arthropoda; class Insecta; order Hemiptera; family Coccidae; genus Ericerus; species Ericerus pela. Next base: position 828,154 of record WOFM01000580.1, on the reverse strand, counting down.
ATTATTTCGTCTTTTCCGCTCTTTCTATTCATCCCTTCGGTCTCATCGTGCGACAATTTATAATTCGCGAAAGCTATGCAAAAATTAACGTTTAAAAACCATTTGTGAAATTTATCTGACAAAAACAATCGTATTTTATAACGATAAAGCGGCGGGGCGTTTTCTTGACACGGTTATGAGTATCAAATTAATCACGTCCGCCTATTTAAAATTAGCTTGAAATTTATGTTCTTTTCCTCCCCATTGCCAAGCGAAAAATACACAAAAAGAGCAGAGAAATAAATACTTACGGCGAAAAATATTCCCAATTTCTGCTAAAGTGTGAATGAATTGAATTAATGGCCGAATGTAAGGTTATTTAAACGAGTTCCAAAGGCGCGCGCAATCATGAACTAAATTCGCGTTATCGTAAAATGTACAGGACGATTATAGAATTCTATCCGTAAATATATTCTTTCACTCCACTTTCTCTGTGCTGCCACTAGTCGCCCCCAGCAACCTCTCCTCCTTTCCACCGTAGTCTCATCATTCGTATACTCTGTTCACGCGAAGAAGTGCGTTACATCACAAACCGTATCCTCACTTGTCTGCTTGAAATACGATGTTTGTTTACTCCAGAAAAAGATGCTTATCATTGTATAATAGGGTGCATACATACCTTTACCTCTCTTCCCAACCAACCACTACGTCTGTTGGTGATTCTGACGTTCCACACTTTTTAGCGTAAACAAGGTGTAAGTGCGCTTGTACATACACCCTCGCTAGAAAATTATTGTGGTAATGTCACGTTTTTATGTATGTTTTCGAAAAGAATCTGCATATTAAAATTGATCTTGTATTGAGATCCAAAGGTGAAGGTCGGTTCGTTTTTCGTCTCATGACCACAGGAAAATTTTGGTACTATTAGCTGAAATTCATACATATATGTATACAGAAAATAACAGGTAGAATTACGGACTATTATTTTATTGTCTATACTTATTCAGCTATGTCAGAATAGAAGTATATTTTGCCTTTTTTTTTAATGTTGATATTTCGTCATTGAGGGTAGTCTACTTTTTAACTTTTAGGTCGCCAAGTTTCTTGTTGAATTGAAAAAATATTTTTTTCTAAAAATTTTAGAAACTATTATGCACAGTTTATATGTTGGGTAGTGGACATCGTGGAACATAAATGTTTTCGCCCCTCAAGTTGATTTTAACCTCTTTTATAGCCTCTTAAAAACAAAACTTTGTATAATAATAAGTTTGACAGCTTTCAACTCTAAAACTATTGCGCCTATGAAAAATGTGTAAACCTAATTTGTGGCAAATTTTATGAGAAAACTTTTCATAATACACTTCATTTGAAATAACATTTTTCCAAATAATTTTTATTTTTTTATTGTATTTAATTTCACCAAATTGTATATGTTCCAACGAATTTCAAAATATGTCTTCAACCAACTTAAGTGTTTTATTTGCTAAATATATTTTTGACATATTAATAAAATTTATTTATTGAATTCGTTATGAATTTCTTTGACATTTAATTTCAGAAATAATTTTTACACACGATTATGTAATATATTTATGATATTTTGATTTTTTTATTGTATTTATTTTGTTTGTTTGTTTGTTTTTTTCGGTTAGGAAAACCAACATTTTTTAGCGTTGCTTTCTGGGCTAGAGTTTTTCTTTTTCTTTCCGGATCTTTTACACTCTCTTAATGTCATTGGTCAATTTTATTGTACGGTTGCCTGCCGCCTTTCTTTACAAATATTCAAAATTAAATGATTGATCTTGAGGGTACGCAATCTGTCTTGTTCCTCCAAATTTGAAAAAATTAAGGGAATGGAGCATAGGTTCCTGCGAAGTAGTTAAGGAGTGTGTGAAAACGGTGATAGTTCGCAATGAGATGCGTAGTGAAGGATGGAACAGCAATTTGACAAAATTAATTATACGGCGAAAATCAGGCGTTCGAGAGAATTATCCATTTGGGTGGGTACAAGCATTCTAAATACATATTTATTGAAAGGAATGTCGCTGATTATTCTAAAGTACGTTAAAGCACTGAACCAGGAGCCGACATAGCCTATGGTATGTCAAAGCCATCGTTGACGTAACATTTACGGTTAAGAATGTTTGGCACAAATGAGGTAAAACATCCTATGAAGTCTTGAGCATTGCCTCATGCATTGTGTCCATTGAGAATGGGTGCTTAGTGTTGGCTTGAGACGTTGACAAAAATGTATACAGATTGATGAGAAATGGAATGCTAGCCGTTGATTATGTGTTTACGATTAGTAAGGGGGACCAGATTAAATACTTTTTAATCCCTGGATTATTTATTACAGGCTTAAGAAACAGGAATGAAGAAATGATGTGATGTGTTTCAAATTAAGAAAATAGCATGCTAGTCGAGCTGACTTCGTAATCAGAACCTTGCGTCTAATTAATTTTAGTTCAAAATTGAAGCCTTTAATTTTGGTATCGTGAATGACTTTAGATTAGCGTAGTTAAAATACGGTATAAATTTTGCTGAAATCAATTCATCTTCAAATGAAAAGCTTTGTATATCCAATTTTGTAAAGCATAAAAAAAAACAAAAACGTTGAGTGAAAAACTAAATTCTACCCACTAAAAGATGGAAATTCCCTTAAAATAGATGAATTAAACATAGTTCACCTACTTCATTATAAGCTTTTATTCTACTAACTACTGCGATTTTAAAATATACCAATACTGCAGCCAACCTTCCGCAACGAAAATGTTTGCTTCGCATGAAGCTAAAGCCAAAAAAATAAAAATAAAAGCTTATCTTTTAATATATCCCTTTTATTCAATTATGAGTCAAAAGTGCCAGGAGTACAATGCATGCGCTCATGTGATTTTTGGAGAATGATATCAATTAACAAAGCCTGTGAAATAATCGTTGAAAGATGATTACAGTGTGAATGTCGTAGATGTTTTCATGCCAGATATATTTTTTATTCAGATGTGTGCTTTATTTTCAGGTGTACAAGCGTTGAAATTCTTTCTCCGGGTAAGGAAAAAATCAAAAACTTTTCCTTCGAGTGGAAGAAGAAATTTTGGGATAAAACATGGAAAATGACGCTATCTGTCTCTTTTCATTTATTTTAACTGTTGGTAACTTTATGGAGTGCCCTTGTATTTGACTGGACCTGCAGACTGCTTCAGAGATGTCCAGATGATAAAATTAGATACTCTTCAGCTCTTTCTATCGTTTTGTTTGTTTTTGTTTCAATCAAATAGTCAAATTCTCTTATTCTTCATCACTCAGCAGCAATAGCATTCGAGATTTAGGCTTTCGACTAGTTTGACTTCTGCCATTTTTGTGTCTGAATTACTTGTTGACCCTGATTACCGTGTGAAACTTGTTGCAAAATGTTGACCTTGGGTTAGATAAAAACAAATATTTTGTTAAAGGTGTTGATCTTTCGTCTTGTTGGAACTGTAGCGTCATCTACGATAACCGATTCTAGCCAGTTAAACCTCTCGAATTTGGTCTAATCTGAATTAGTTATATTCTCGATAGTATTTTTCCAGTATTCAGAGTTTAAAACATTAATTTCTTTATGTTTTTGTGGTATTTCTCTTAGGTGACAGTTGTTTATGAAAAGATTTTTAAAAAATAGCTGGTCCAAGTTGCAAAAAACGTTTTTAATTTTTATGAGGTTGATCCCATTCAGTCCAAAATATTTTTAAATAAAAATTGAAGAAACAATAAAAAAATTTGTTTACCTTGTTTTAAAACTAAATAACTTCTAGTTCTATATGCTGATGGTTGATAAATGTGTTATATTATAGTTACTTACATTTTAAATTCTGATTCGCGTTTGACTCGCTGTGAATAGAAAATTAATGTGGCTGTTGAATCAGAATTGAAAAATTGGTCAAATTTCATCTAATAACTTATTTCTTCAAAGGGCTTATTTTCAAAATAAAAAGAACTGCGAGTTTTCTAAATTTTGAAAATTTTCGACGAAAATTTCATTGAGTGGTTCATGTTTTGATTGGATTTTTTGAGGAAAACAATCAGTATTTTTACGAAATCTCGGAAAAAACTTTTTAATCGACCGTAGGTTTAATATCAAAGACAAAGAAACTGAGTATAAAAGTTGGTAATATTGATATGGTGAGAAATTTTGTTTTATCCTTGCACCTGAGTTAACGTTTCACAGTTTCGAAAGCGTGAACTTGATGTTTCTTACACATATAATTGGAAGTTTCTTAATATTGTACGTTTGATAATACTGTGTTATGTGTCTTCCTCTTTTTCGCAAGTTAATGTGTTTTTTTATTCGATTTATTATTACCTACCAAACTGTAATCGTTTCAAATCTTCACCTACCCCCTCAGTTTTCACGTCGCTCAGTCCAGTGTGCTATATAGTCTATCGCTCAACCTTCGCAAATATGATTTAAATAATTCTCAATGTTCCTTAAAGAGCTCAAATTTTATTTTCTGAAATCTGAAACGGTTCTCTCAACAAAACACTTCTCTCTTGATTGTTTTATTCATTTTTGAAATTCGAAACTACTTTTATATTAGTTACTATTGAAATAAATATACCTGGTAATGTGAGACCTTTATCGCTAATAAGTGAAAAAAATTTCGCGACCTACGATCGTCACGAGAATCCATAATTCGCATTCACGTCGCTCTAGCAGTTCAATTTCGAATGCAATTCTTTCAGCGTAAATGAGTACTCTTTAATAGTTACGAAATTTTTTTATTCAATCCTTGGAATTTATCTCCATTCACTGCGATGAGATTAATTCTGTTTTTGATAAACTTTTATTCTACCCACTACTTTTGTTTTAAAATATACCTACCAATACTGCAACCAATCTTTCGCAACGAAATAATGTTTATTTAACATGAATATGCTAAAGCCAAAAAAAAGTAAATAAAAGCTTATCTTCTAAAAACTCGTTTTTCCTTTTCACGTTGAAGAAATAAGGAAAGAAATTTCCAGAAAAACCATATTTTGTGCATTTGATGGATTTGAGTGCCTCCTTGTCCTCTCGATACTCGTTGTGGTAATGTAATATCAGTCTTCTGTTATTTCTAATTCAAGATTTATTTTAGCGTTGAAGCTGAAAACTAAGTGTTGTGATCTTATAACCTGTAGATATATTACACAAATAGTGGGGCTAGATGTGATGAAAAGTTGATCCTTGACAATATTTGCAACAGTTAGCTGAGATTAAACGAAACATAAGATTGCGAATTTAGATAATGTTACAAAAAATGATATTTGATATCAATTGCTTTAGATAGGTACAACTTTAATGGATTAAACCATGAAGATTGCTTCATTTTATTAGGCTATTTCGATTGGTTAGTATTTCCTGTATTTCGTCCGGTTTACTGTAAAATTCAGTTTTATTTATTTCTACTATCTTTTTTTGTATTAGTTTTATCGCTAAATTACCCCTTATTCATTTGATTTCCACTCCTTTCACCTCAGGTGGTATTAAATTTTTTTTTAAATATTAAATGGTTAAGAATTGATCTCATTCATATTGTTTACTAGCTGCCCGCGGTGTCAGCTTCGCTCGACAGATGCGTTTGTTACTAACCTAAGAACTCCGAAAGTTCAAACATTCATAACTTTTTCACCAGGGGGGCTACGTACCTTCGAGTTAAATAAAAACTTTTCTTGGGACAACACAAATAATTCCTCAAAATTTCAAAGTAATCGGTGAAGAACTTTCGAATCGAATATTTACATTGTTATTTATATAGATTTCCTGTTGAACCGGAAAATATGGCAATCAATCTAAACTAGGGCATCGAGCTATACTTATTGTGTAAATCAGAATTCATGTAGGTTTGTAAGATTTTCCCATCTAGATTCTCACGATCCGAATTTATTTTTATTCAAACATTTTGAAAATGTTGGAGGGTGAAGGAGTTTTCATGGTCAGAGCATTAGTACTCCTCTTAATGATAATTCATTAGATGGTACTCCACAATCGAGGGAATTTGGCCGCGAATTTTTCCCAAATCGTTTGCTCTGTAAAACAGAAAAGAATCATAATATTTTTTGCATCCGCATCAATGTGGTTCTAAAATCAGTTGAAACGCCGCCATTTCCTAGTATAGGCAAAAAGTATTGGCGGGCTTTAAGAGGTACGAAGTTTCATTGATACTTTGACACCAGAAACTCAAAAATATTTGCTTTTCCTCTAGATTTGAGACTTGAGAGTTGAATTTAGTATTGCAAAGAACCTGAAAATATTCTATAAAGTAAGACCTTTCTTTTGACTCCTCACTCTTTAATTTGATGCCACAGTAAAAGAAACAGTAAACAAATTAAGATATTGATTAAAAGTTAAAAAGGTTCTTTGGGATGGAATCCGGTATTAGATAATGAAATGTAATGAGATGAGGAGTGGGATCAGAATATGACTTTTTGATACCTATCAATAGATTTCTTTTGATGTGCCTTGGATTAAGTCTTAGTTTATTTAAATCCACACTAACACTAACGGCCCCATCTAAAGTTCCTCCTTTAACCATAAGAAAATTGTATGTCTATTTCATTTTATTTTCTCTCAATACAAATTTGTTGAAAACTCACTTTTATTTCTTGAAACTGACGTTTCAGCCCAAATGAAATTTCTCTATTTTATTTTTTTCAAAAATGTTGAAATTAAATGGAAAATAATATTTTTTAGCTCAATTATCTCCAACACAAACTTCAACCGTTAGCTTGAAAATCCGCTAAAAAATAGGGAGTGAATAGAAAAACATCGATCAAATGAGGACAGTTGAAAAACTCGTAAAAAATTCCAACTGTTTTATGAGCAGCAGGTCGGTGGACCGATGACTAAAATTCATTTTTTGGCTGCGCTTCCGCCGTACGAAGGTATAAAATGGTGGTTGTGGTGGAGGTGGTGGTGTGAATTTCGCAACGGCAGGTGGCGTTACGGTGGTGAAGTACTTTCCTAGGGGGCGTATATTTTTATGAGAAAATGATATCGAGCGTTTTCTCGCCGTAAAGTAAAAACCGGAGGGTCAGTGCTACATAATGAACATAAACTGTTTTTACGTGTACTTTTAATGTCGGAAATGGCTCGTTTTTATGGCTTATCGACTTTTTGTTTTTGTTATCCCCTTCTTTCTGATCTTGTCTGTCTATCGCTTCTCATTTTCCTATCATCCTTTCTTTTTCTCTTCCTTGACGTTGCGGAAGAAAGCTTCTTGGTGGCATACCTCCAGAGACAGTGTTTACGTAGTGATGAACACGTCGATGACTACGCGTCGTCTTCCACATGGTTGTAAATTTTAAAAGCCGAAGATGGAAAGGCCATTTCATCGTCTTCTCTTCGAATATAATTGTTGTGAACGATAAATTCTCCGAAAATTAATGGCTATACGTAGCTCGCTTTCGTTTTATCATTCAATTACACCCATTTTCTTTTATCCCCTCTACTTCTTCGAAGAACGTTTTTGCGCCTTATACTCTTCTTTATATTTTCTTCTCGAAATTTCTTTCCAGTTTCCACCTTCGTCATAAACGATGCTTATAGACTGGAATGTTATGTTGCGGTGAAAAAGCGAAGTTGGTGGATGTCGACACTCACTAATAAGTTACCGTGAAAGTTAGGTAATTCAAGATTCAAATTTAACCAATCGATTTTCTAAACATACCTTTTCAAAAATTTAATCGCAAAGTATGGTTAAAATGAAAAATGGAGATTAGAACAAAATTTACTTGTTCAAAGAATCACGAAATTTTTTTCTCATTTTTCTTAGTGTCTTTTAATAAGTAAAAAAAAAAAAAATCATTTATTGCAACATTTTTCTACAATTCTGTGGTATGCCAACCAGGGTTGGCACATGCCACTCAATAAACTTTTGGCAGTACATATTTTTACGACAGACTTTCTCGTAAATCTTGAAATACCTGCTAAAAAACATTTGTAGTTGAAATATTTAAGTCCAGTTTTGTTTGAAAAAAATTCAGACTTGACAAGTAAAATCCAGCCCAGATAGTATGCCAGAGTTATGTTCGATTTAGATTTGTACTCCTGGGTATTTTAATTTAGAATTGACTTTCATATTAAAAGGCAGAAATAGATTTCCCTACATGTTGAATTTCTTTAGTCTAATATCTGTAAATCGAAAACATATTGAAATTTACCATAATAGCTCACAAAAAGACCACCTAGCCAGATGTGCTTATCATAAAAAGGCACAAGATAAGCATATTAAACGAAACCAATAGGTGCATTAGGAACAAAATAATTATAATATTCGAGTAATACAGAAATAAAATAAAACCCAGTTCCAATCTGGACATAAAAACTAGTTTATATGAACGTAATAAAGACAAAATGTTGTAAGAAGTACAAAATTAAACGAAAGCATCGTAACGCCGACTACTTTTACCAACCAAACAAGTGGTCTGTTACAAGCATTACCAGTCTGCAACAATAATGTTCGGCCAAACGAATATAGAGATGTTGGACCAGTCTTCCCAATAATGACTCCGACTATATATCAACGTGCTTTAATACCCAGTGTTGCCTCTCACAGTGCCCTATATAAACTTAGTAGCTGAATAGGGCGTATAAATTGACCACCTCACCTCTCCCTTCTTTCCCACCAAAAAGAAGGTTTTCGTTATGAGTATCTTAGATATCAAATGGTAGCAACTGTTGAAATTTTACGAATCGAAATTTTCAATGAATAGGTTGGATTATGTTTTATTTTATTAATAAATAATAATACTTATTTATTTTATATTGAACTATATTCTGTTGTATGAAATGGAATTTGATTTTTTTTCGTGACGAACTATGCAAGAACCAACTTCTGGTACCCTTAAATATTGGAAGTTGACCGACTCCGGTAACATCTGATTTGAAAGTATTAAAAGGGGGTGGTGCGGATCCGGTGGCTGTTGTTCTTCCAGCGTGAATTTTTCAATCGCATGTGGAAGCACCAATTGAATCGATCCAATCGTTTTGCCAATTTGGATCGGAAGTATTCGAAATTAGCTGGTCTCAAACCTACAACCTTCCCATTGCCGAGGCTTAAGTCTCTACGCCGCGCAGACCCTCTCGTTTTAATTACTCAGTTTTTAATCAAGTTAGCTGTCGAAATGGGTTTTCTTATTTTTTCAGTGACTTATTTTCGTGGATGTTTTTTTCGTTTTCATTAGTTTTGAATGTATTTAAGCTTTTTTTGCTTATTCTTGGCTAATGTTCGGTCAAACTAAACTCTGAGTAAATCGAATGTTTCTATACCTACTAAAAATATTGTGAATTTTTATCGCTCGTCACTTAATCTTCCGTAAGTATCGTAATGTGTTTTTGGTTCGGCTACAATGTTTTGTATCAGTGTTCTTCGTATGAAATAATTACGGATTCCTTTCGACCCACCTACCACGCTCTCGCCGTTGTAAAATGCACAACTTGCTGGCTGATAAGGCGTAGGTATACGTGATTACCATTTCCAATTACACGATTCGTTAATTAATCGTCACGCTGCCCCATGCGATTAAAAATTTCTCGTTAGCATATTATCTCTGTGAAATTTGATGCAGCCGATCATAATTAAGACATCAGTCACTCTCAGTCTCCATTGGTGTATGGTTCGTTCAGTTTAGCTCTTAATTTCTTTGATTGCATCCGCGCACGTTCGTCCTTCCATTAACGACGTATCTTAATCTTTGCGGGCGCCACTCCACGCCATTGGCAGCACTAATATAATAACGACGACGTGTCCGTAATTTATCCGTATGAAGTACACTATATGTTGAAGTCTGTCTATGCGTATGTGTCTTCCTCCGCCGTGGAAGGGGGAGCAGGCGTTTATGTGACTTCACATCCAACACCGAGAAGCATCACCCATTCGAATTTTATCACACGTTCGCTCCGCTCGCTTTCCACTCGTCGAAATCGTGAAAATTCGATTATATTTCCCTCTGCACGAAGGGAAGTGCGCACACCTGTGCACCATTAAAATTTGCGCGTTTTCCTTTTTCGAAAATTTGTATACGATTTCGATGAAAACGACAAAATGGAAATCATACACGGGTTGGTGTGTATGTATATGTCTTCATGGGGTTGGTACGCTTTATGCAAGGCTAAGGTGATAGCCTTTTCTGAATTTTAAGTGAGTTGCGGATTACGCCGGCACCAAATGAATATTGTACTCCACGTCGAGTAAGAACCTAACTGTCCCACTTTTTTTACTTTTCCCTCTCCTTCCTTGCTCATTTCATGATTTTTCAAATTGATGTTCTCACTTTTTTCTTTTTTTATCAATTTTAAATCTAGTTGATCAATTTGTTCAGAAGTTATTAGTTATTTAGTTTAATTATGCCCTATATCTCCGAAAGGGGGTGATGTGGAGGCATAAAATTTGAAAGTTATACCAATATGACAGAGGACGATATTATTTGGGTAAAAAAATTCTTTAAAAAATGTTTAGGGGTGCAAGAATCAAAATCCGCAACTTTTCCCAGGGGGGCTAATGACCTCGAAGTTGGCTTAAAACTTTCCTTGAAACAACACAAATAAGTCCCCAAAATTTCAGCGGATCGGTGGAGGGGTTCTGAAGTGATAAACATATATACAAACAAACTTTCTCATTTTTATATTGAAGTGTGCGTGCGTGCGTGCGTAAATGCGTGCGTGTATGTGTGTTTAAACTCCCTCCCTAGTTTTCATTGTTGACCAATGGCGTTTACAACGAAGTATCATAACTTGCTGCTTTCAGCTTTTGTAACTATACAAAATTGTTTAAAAAAATAATAGCTTTGCTCAAATTTAATTCCTGAACTCATAATCCCTCATTCGGTAATTTTGTGTGAGTAATGTGATATATTTATTCATTTTTCTTACTTTTTGCTCGCTCACGAATCATCGTTTTTTTACGTTAAAGGTGGTAAAAGAAAAGATTTCTTACGACTTGAGAAAAACCTTAAATCTCGGTGGTAGACAAGGAACCGTTACTCTTGTGATAAGTTTCATTCAGGATTTAAGGCGGTATCTGACCTTCATTGAAGTAGAGTAGTAAGTTCTACTTTAAATAAAATTATTATACTGTTTTTTTTTTCATTTATTTTATCAACAATACGTTGGAAAATTCTTGGAAAATCTGAAGGTTTTTTAAATACGATTTTTATTAAAAATTAGTTGTGGTTCACCTGAAGATAAACCTTTTTACTCAAACTTGAATTATGACTCAAGTTGGTAAAAGTTCTCGCATTTGACCCCACTTGTAATGAGTTCCAGTCTCTAAAATATTTAGAAAAAAACTTCATGTTGGCGCTGTTACGTAAACTAAAAAGCAATTTACCACCGATTTAGTTGTTATTAAGGAATTTATTCGATTCCACTTGGTATTTTGTTGCTTAACCTTTCGACAACCGCCGTTACGAATAATACAATATTAAAGTAATGACGAGGCACCTGCTCGCATGATTGAAAGATTCATACTTCGAAATTCAGTGGCGAGTCCGGCCGCAGAAACTCGACCGCTCAGTCTCCAGCGGAATTACCGGAATGCTTTACTCTCGACAATAATTAAGCTTACTATTGGTCTTGAAGCGAAAAATCACCGATAATCTAACCTAGCAAGGGTGTATGCTTACTTCTCCTCGACTGTAGCCATTTGTAGCAGCTATTAGCCTAACTATAATAAACGGAGGGAAGAACGAAATAAAATTTAGGAAATTTCAAATGAATTTCATGTTTAATAATTTTTTCGAAATGAATTTCATGTTTAATAATTTTTTCGAAATGAATTTCAAAATCGACTCCCGAACCTTATTTTCTAAGTATATATATTATAAGCAAAATATGAAATCAGACATATGAAATGCACAAATAGGTGCTTATTTTCTAGACATTTCATGCAATGCCTATCTGAAATTAGGCAAAATGTGAAACGAAATAGTTTTCTTGTCTAAACCGGCAGAAATTACCGATATTAGGCTAATGGGACCAGATAAGGTGGTAGGTAGTGTTATTTTTCTCAGTTGTCATTTTAACAAGTGTTGCAAATAATGTTTGTGAAAAGTGAAAATGGAATGATACCTACGAGATGTGTTATTTTCAAAGAAAAATGTAGCTGAGGAGCAATTCATCAAATCCATTGATACTAATTGAAGTTGAGTACAATGAAATCTTCTTTCTGAAATACATCCTGATTGTTCCCAACAATTCAGATTTTGAAAACATTAATAAGTGGATGCAAAAGATACGCACTCTGGTGGCGAAAATAGTAATCCACTCTGATGGCGAAAATAGTAATCGGCTGAAAACAGGATAATGGACTAAAATAGTTATGAATGTATTAATCTAGTAATGAGAAAATTTCTTTTAAAAATGAGTTTTTATCGTTACAGTTGGGTAGGATTTAAAGATTATTCTCTTACAATTAGTGATAATCCATATTAAAGTCTTTCCTACTCTCAGAAAATCAATTTAGACTCTTTTTCTTTTCTTATGAAAAAATACATGGGAAAAATACATGGGAAAAATACATCGTCCTATTTTCGGCCTGTGATAATATGAGGCGAGTTTAACGCTCCTTGTGGAGCTTTATATACCAAGAAAAATTAGATCTTAAGAGAGAGAGAAGAAGCTAAAAAAAAAACAAAAAAAAAACATTTAATACAAATGGTACCTAGTTATTTCACCTTATCCTATATTAGTGCCTGACAGTAATAGTAAATGCTTGAGAATTTATTATTGATCAGCAAATGCTGAGTAGACTCAGGCATTTACTCAGCACGTGCTCATGCTTAAAACCCTCAAGCATTTAATATTAGCTCAAGCATGCTTAGCATTTGCTCAGAATACTAGAGCATTTCTAATGTTTCCATTTAAAACAAGATGTAATCAGTTGCATTTTTGCAAGTTGTAATAATTATATGCTTACTCAGTTTGGATGTTCCTTGAGTTTTTAAGCGAAGATAAAATTTAGACTTTATGGATGCTCATTGGATAGTGTACTCATTCAAGAATGAAATGTAGCATGGAAAATGGCCGTGTGAGTAAATCAAAACAGACGCCAAAAGAGATACTACACATGAGCAGTAAATCGATGTCCAATGAGATGCTGGCTCGAATTTTCGTGTTTGCCTGGGTATCCAGAACTAAATGATCGAAGGTTACCACTTACTGCTGAATGATAGATTGAGATGCTCATATTTTCGTTCAGTGAATTGTCTCAAACTTCAGACCTATAGGATAATGCGAGAAATTGTTATTTTTCCAGAATTTCTTCCCCAAGTGGGTCAAAAAGGGTCAAATGTGTTTTTACATATTTGTCAGTATCTTTTAGATCCGATAGGATATTGGATCGGTTAGGTTTTTCCAAATTTTTTTCTCTCAAAGCGGTCAAATGAGATCAAATATATTTTTACATATTTGTCGATATTTTCTAGACCTGATAAAATTTTGAACCAGTTTTTGTTTTAAAAGGTCATTTGACTATTATTTTCTGCAACTTATTTTTTGGATTTTTCTGAATTCTACCACTTCGGGGTTCAAATAAGGTCGAATTAGTTTTTATGTATTTCTCAATTCTATAACGAGCATTTGAAAACGCCCATGCTCTATTTATTTATTTTTTTACTTTGGAGAAGATCTCACCAGAAAGCTATAACTTTGAAAATGATACCAAAGTTGTTAATAAATACGATTAATTTTTTATTGGTTAAAAAATTATTTTCAGACCAATAGAAATAATGAAACCTAGGGAAAATGATGTGTAAAAAACGAATGAATCTATATAATTAACATCACTACAATAAATGCTGCTTTTTTTTGGGCAAAAGTCCAAAAAAATCAAACATGTATGGTAAAAATTGATAGAGATCAAAAATAAAAAAGAAAAAAATGAATTCATTTGTCTATTTTTCAGTTTCGTGACGTGAAACGCTGAGAGAAAACAAAAACACCAAACGTGGTTGGGCCACGAAGCGACCAAGGGGCGTAGCCCGCTAACTGTAAATAAGTATGTCGTGGACAAAGGAGGGTTAATTCAGCATAAGTTATGTTAGTATAATCTAAAAATATTTCTGAATTTAATGCATTTCAAGGATGAGATTGAAGATGGCATATTTGACTCGATATCATACGAATAGAAAAACGTTTGTTGGCGTTTTTTGTATCTTTCCACTTCCTTTCGTACTTTAAATACGTTCGTTTACTCAAAACATTATTGTGGAATACCTTGTAGTGAGAGATATTCTCACCAGAAGGAAATTCAACAGAATTTAAGCGTACATAAGTACGGGTAAGCCAAAACCAAGGCGAACACTGGCAATTTTAGAGCCGGTTTGGGTGGTTTATATATGGCTTATTTGCATGCACACAAACACACGTATGTAAGATAATACGTACGTCGGTGAGGGCGGCCAGATTACATCATCCCATATCGAGATAAGAAATGGCTGGCCGGTTCGTGTACGAATCGTGACATCATCTTATTGTGTCACGATTTGGTACTCGTACATTACCTGCAAGTACGTACAGGTAATTACGATCAAACGTATTTTGTATATTTAACGTCATAAGGACGATTGTTTGCCTGCCCTTTGGGGCAGCGACTGTTGTCAAGGGGTCCAAGCCCCTATACCTCATACGAGAGAGTCCCCACAGCTACTCCCCACCAGTTTTTGCGCCGCAAAAATGATTGAAATGCGCAAGGCCTGGGGGGACGTGCGGGTTTAATGCCATTTTTGATCAGCCTACCACTTTGCCAGGGCACTACCTACTGCAGCCCCGACACACTCGTAAGATTCCTTACGAGCCTGTGCTTGGGCCAAGTATTTTGCCCGGCTGTCCTCTCCCCTACACCTTGGTGGTTGATTTTTGGTGAAGGCGTTGTGATGACGGTGGGAGTGAGGGGGCAGCGGATGTTTGAAGTGTGGCTGCCTAAGCATCGGGGAGTTTGAATTCCCTGCTGCCAAGGCGGCCATCTTCTCCTTTTCATTGGCTGCCCTCTCCACCGTAAATAGGAATCTCATCGGTTCCCTGGTCTCCATTGGCTTTGGCTCCGGTGTCGGGGGTTCCATTGTCGGAGTCAGTTCCAGTGGAGTCTGGGGAGGAGAAATGATAGGTGGAAGCGGAGTCATCATCTCTGCGAGAACACTCTCCACAGCTGGTGCCGTGTCCATCAGGAGTTCCTCCTCAATCCAATCAAGTTCCGACTTCTGTTCCAGAATTTGCCCAGTGTTCTTGGCAACTTTTGGAACTTCTAGGTTCTTGGTTGTGTTGTGGAAGATTTGGGTTGGTAGCAACATTGGAATAGTTGTAAGGAAAACGGGGAGCCAAAAATATCGTTTAGAAAACACGTCTGAGAGAGAGCTAAGACAGTTCTGAAGTGGGTGAATTCACTGCTTTTTTCGATTTACCATTACAGTTCTGTTTTATTATTTTCACATCTTCTTATCAGCATGTAGAGGGGATAGTGCTTAAAATTCTCGGCCGTATGCAAGTTTTCCGGTTAAGTTCTGATCGGTTTAAGCAGAGTTATGCTTGAAATAAACTCATAGAATATTTTTATTCAAATTTTATTACAAAGGAATCTCCATTTGTGACGTCACGACGTTGAGATTATCTTTGTATTTAACGGTAAACGCACGTTGCGATGTTTATTTCCGTATCGCACGTGGATTTGTTTATTCCTGTCGTTTTCTTTTTGTTGAAATTCCTCGTTTGCTTATCTCCAGAGTTTCTTTTGTCTCACGGAGTTCCGATTTTCGTCGCATATTTTTTAGCGGGTTTCAACTTACGTAGAGGATATTACTTTTTCGGGAGTAAACTTTATTTTCTTCGTATTAACCTCTCAGATATGCAAGAAGGGTGGGAATTTTTGTGTTTTTTACTGCCTAAGGGCCTGACTCTTTTTTGTGGGCTTATGGGGGCCTCTGGATCGAATGTTTTAGTGGTAACATCGTCCGAAAACTTCACAGACTTTTTAATTTTTGGTGTTTTCTTGAATTGTGAATTTGTTGTTTCATATTTTTCGACAGATTCTTCTATGTTTGTTGGTATTTGTTTGGGAATCTGTCTGGATATTTTCTATGTTCTCCCTTGGTATCCTTTTTATTCTTTTGTCGTCGCTTACCATGTATGCAGGCTTCAATCTGTTGATTGAAATTGTTCTAGGTTTGCCTGCAATGAGTATCACAAAGTTTTTCTCATCTCGTGATACTACTTTATAAGGACTGGTGTATGGTTTCTCCAGTGCAGATCTCATTTTTTTGTCTCTAACAAATATATGTGAGGTATTGGCCAAGTGTTTGAAACGT
The DNA here is from genome assembly GCA_011428145.1 of Ericerus pela. Lineage (NCBI taxonomy): Eukaryota > Metazoa > Arthropoda > Insecta > Hemiptera > Coccidae > Ericerus > Ericerus pela. The sequence continues at coordinate 811,861 of WOFM01000580.1, read as the reverse complement.
AAATCTTTGGCTGGCCATGGCGAGCTGCCTGTTCAAGAAAATTGTTGGCATCATTTCTTATATTTTGTACCATAATTTCGGGGCTAACTTCCTTCGATTTTGTGAAGAAGTCCCCTGGAAGGCGTAGCTCTTCGCCAAATGGTAATTGGGCTGCAGAATGACCTGTATCGGTTTGTAGGGCAGATCGAAGGCCTAAGAGGATGGTAGGAAGTACTTATACCAATCTCTTTGTATCATGTGACATGATAGAGGCTTTGAGAGCTCTATGCCATCTCTCGATTTTGCCATTGGCTTGAGGATGGTTAGCTGTCGTATGACTGTGTTGAACACCAAGCTTATTAGACAGCTCTTTAAAGAGCAAGCTCTCAAATTGGCGACCTTGGTCCGTAATTATGACTTCTGGTACGCCATACCTCGCAATCCAGGTATCATATAACCTTGCAGCTACTGTAGGAGCTGACATCTCATGTAGAGGGATTGCTTCTGGCCATCGTGTTGCCCTGTCTATTATCATCAACAGGTATCTGTGTCCTTGAGATGGTGGCAATGGGCCTACCAAGTTCATGTGTACAGTTTTAAACCGCTCTGTTTGTTTGAAGGAATTAAGGGGCGAGCAAGTGTGTCTTCCTACTTTGGATTCTTGACAGTTCAGGCAACTGCGAGCCCATTTGTTGCAGTCAGACTTCATTTGTGGCCATACAAACCTTGTCGAAATCATATTAGCACTACATTTTGGCCCAGCATGTGACAGATTATGTACACTGTTGAAAGCCAACCTGCGATATTTTACCGGTAGAAATGGCCTATTCTTACCTGTACTGAGGTCACATGTTAATAAAACATCAGTACCGGGAATTTTTCGCTGTCTCAATTTGAGAGTAGTATCATCGTTCGATAACAACTTTTGCAATTCTGCATTCTTAAGCTGTGCTTTAGCTATTTCAGAATAAGGTAATTGGACAGGGGCCGAGATAGCTTCGATTCTACTCAAGGCATCAGCTGGAGTGTTAGTTCTCCACTTATATACTTAATGTTGGTAGTCAATTGACCAATGTAGTCTAATTGTCGTGCTCTTCTTGGTGATGCTGGTTCTGCTTTTTGTGTGAAGGCATATGTTAGGGGTTTATGGTCAGTATACACAGAAAAACATCTACCCTCTAATTGGTGCCTGAAATGCTTCAACGCAGCAAAAATTCGGAGCAATTCCCTATCGTATGTGCTGTAGTTCTTTTCTGTTTTTGAGAGCTTCCTCGAGAAGAAAGCTAGCGGTAATTTCTTGTTGTCTTTATCCAGTTGGTACAAGGTTGCACCAATAGCAAAATCAGATGCATCGGTACTCACGCATAACATCAGACTTTTGTCTGGATGAGCCAATAGGGTTGCATTTGCCAATGTATCTTTGATTTTCTCAAAGGCCTGTTCGTCTTCTTCATTCCATTCGATTGGAGTTTTGTCTTTCTTTTTATTTGTCTTAATTAGTGCAAACAGCTTACTTCGTTTGGCTGCTGCATTCTTCATGCAACGTCTATAGAAGTTCACCATCCCCAAGAAACGCCTAAGTTCAGCCACATTTGAGGGCTTTGGGAAATTCAATATTGGCTCTACTTTTGTCTTCAATGGGGAAATGCCTTTGGTCGAGACATTGTAGCTGAGGAAGTCAATTTTGGTCTGTGCATATAAGCTTTTGCCTAAGTTGATAGTAAGCCCGGCAGCGTGTATACGCTGTACAACGGCTCTTACATTCTCCTCGTGCTGATGCTCACCGCCTTTAGAGCAAATGCAAATATCTTCCAAGTATGCATATGCAAACAGCAATCCCCTAAACAGTCCATTGATAAATCTCTGGAAAGTTTGTGCTGAGTTGCGAAGTCCAAACAGCATTTGAAGGTATTCGAATAGTCCAAAGGGGGTTATAACCGCTGTCTTTGGTACATCCTGGTCAGCCATAGGAATTTGGTGGAATGCCCAGTTGATGTCTATTTTGGTGAACATCGTTTTACCATTCATATTCGCGTTGAAGTCCATTATATTGGGGACTGGGTAGCAATCAGGAACTGTTTTGGCATTTAAGGCCCTGTAGTCTCCAACAATTCGCCACTCTCCACTTGCTTTTTTGGTCATGTGGATAGGGGAGCTCCATAAGCTTTTCAAGGGGCGACATACACCCTCCTCGACAATGCGATGGAAGTACTCTTGTGCCGCTTTGAGTTTGTCAGGCAGTAACCTTCGTGCTCTAGCATGGCAAGGCGGTCCTTTAGTCTCTATGTAATGAACTGTGTCATGTTTATAGGTAGGATGCCTGCGAATTGATGGTTGGGTGACTCCACGATACTCAGACAGGATCCGTAAGAGTTGTCCGTCGACTTTGGTACAGCTGGATATATTTGTGTCTAGTCTGTAAGCTAGCGTTTTGCCATCCACACAATGTTTAGATTCACTATCGATCAATTTGCCATTTTTGAGGTCAATGATCAGGCCAAAATGTGCAAGGAAATCTGCATCCAGGATCAGGTTTGGAACATCTGCAACCGTGAAGGACCACGTCATGATTTTCTTGAGTCCGATGTCAACTTTGCTAGTTTCAAGTCCGTAAGCTGGAAGGTTTTGACAGGAGATAGTATTTCGGAGGGAGTACTTTTTGGGTTTTGTTAACTGGCAATATTCTCAGGTCTGCTCCCGAGTCAATTAAGTACCTTCTCCTGTTTGTCCTGTCCTTAATGAACAGGCGGCATGAGTATTTTTCCGAGGGGTCTTTGGCCGCATAGATGGCCCCTCGTTCTAGTTTGACGCCTCCTTGGTATAGGATTTGCCCGACCATCTGCATCTGTTGTTACATTTGGTGGCCTCTGCGCCAAACCAGTTATGGAAAAAGCAACTTTTATCATCCCAATTTCGATACTGGTTTTTGGGAGATGATGTTCTTGGGGGAGTTGAACTCTGACCCCTGTTACTGGAACTAGATCTGTGGTCTCTGGACCGGGACTGTCGTCCTTTGCTATTGCCACTGTTGTTTTTGTTGCTTCTACTTTTAGATCTTTGTCGCCAGCTACTATTTTATTTTGTGGAGCTTTGGCCTTTGTTCCTCTTTACTTCATCAGTCAACTGAGCTATTTGAGCTCGAAGTTGAGTGATCTCTCCAGTCTCTGCAGATACTGCACTGACCACCGGCTTTGACCTTGTGTATTCGAGTGCATTATCTGCTGATTTCGCAGGGAAGTCCAAGTCTGCGGATGTGTTTATCAGGGTCAAACCTATGGCAGCTAGGCATTGCACTACACTTTAGGGAAGTTGTTTGCAAAATTGATTGCCTATGACAGAAGGGGCTACGATGTTATCCGCCTTCTGCCTCAATTTTGCCATGAAGATTGAGGGTTTGTTGTCCCCCATCTTCATACCACCCATCACATCGTCAATGATTTGGTTTTTAGTTTTACCAAACACATTCCTTATCTTCTTGACAAACCAGGCATATTTGTCCTCTTCTGTCAAAGGGCATTCCAAGATGTCCGGAATGTGGCGGATTATCTGTGGGGGCATGCCTCCACAGATGTGTAGATACCGCTGGTTCAGGGTTATATTATCTGTTTTGAACCTGCCTTCTAATAGGGTCAACCATAACTCTACCTCATTGGGCCAAAATTCTGGGATCTCTATCCTTCATCTGTAGAAGCTGGGGTTCTGTCCTGGCTGTAGTTGCAAAAGTTGCATAATTTGTGACAAGACTTCAGGCGTTAGCTGTGGCTGAGCACTACCTCCCTGCGATGGTTGTGGATTTTCATTTCCATTTGGTGGTGGGACCATTGCTATGTCTTTCTGATGACAAGTGTATTCCACAGAACTACTTCCTTCCTTGCTGGTTGCAAACACTGGCTCCTGTGTTTGTAGGACAGGTATTTTTGGGTCAGAACTTTGGCTTAAAGTTCGACCACTTCTCAACGTTTTTACTGCTAATTGATCTTTATTTATTGCAGCTCCCAGTCGTGCTAATTCTGGGTGTTGAGGGCCTTCTTCAGTATTTGGTAAATTCTTAGAGTGTCGAGTCAAAGTTGGGGGTTTGGGGGATGAGTACAACCTTCTTCCTCCAGGTCTACTGTCTTGTTTCTCTTTGTTTATATATTTTAAAGAGAGGGGTGTAAGTTCCCATTTCAGCAGACTCTACTTCGACAACCTAAAAAGGTGTCTTAGTCTCCAAAAAAATTTTTATATTTGCCGAGCAAGCGAGTTTCTTGCCAGCGTGATGCGCCAAATTTTTGTAAAAGCGCAACGTGCCTAAGGACACCTCACGACGTAGCCAAATATCACGTCTGGGTAACCACTGTGGAATACCTTGTCGTGAGAGATATTCTCACCAGAAGGAAATTCAACAGAATTTAAGTGTGTTCAACCACTTTGTACATAAGTAAGGGTAAGCCAAAAGAAAGGCGAACACTGGCGATTTTAGAGCCGGTTTGGGTGGTTTATATACGGCTTATTTGCACGCACACAAACACACGTATGTAAGATAATACGTACGTCGGTGAGGGCGGCCAGGTCGCATCATCCCCTATCGAGATAAGAGAAGGCTGGCCGGTTCGTATACAAATTGTGACATCATCTTATTGTGTTACGATTCGGTACTCGTACATTACCTGCAAGTACGTACAGGTAATTACGATCGAACGTATTTTTTGTATTTAACGTCACAAGGATGATTGTTTGCCTGCCCTTTGGGGCGGCGACAGTTGTTGAGGGGTCCGAGCCCCTATACCTCATAAGGGAGAGTCCCCACAATTATTGATCCTGCAGATTTTTCATGATTGAACAATATTTAGTGGTAAAGATCAGAATTCACAAATCAATTTTGAGACACTCGACATTTTTTTTTTTCAAATTGTTGTTTATTGTTTGGTATTGAGAAAATGTTTGATAGTTCTACTACCGTTTTCGTTTTTTTTAATGCACAATTTTTCGAAAATTTTTTTCGTTTTTGTAGGTGGGAAGATGCTGGTCATTAATTTTAAGGGAAATGGTGACGGTAGTAACGATGTTTAGCCGTTCTGCCTCATCTTGTAAAATTGGAAAACGTGAAAAAACGAGATAAACAAATTATTTTGTGAAGGGATTATGTTGGGAAACGAGAAACCGCCTTCGCCTGACGGATAATGCTTAGATTTGACGTTTTCTTCGCTTGAATAGCTTAAGTTTTGGATTTTACACAAGCCAACACAAATTACTGAAGGAAATCTCATTAAACGCAGAAAAAAATTTTCTTGAAGCGTCGAAGATTATAGTCTTAGAAATTACTATTAATTTTTTTTCTGCCTAACCGTTCGGTTGCAGACAGTACTGAATTTTCAAAATTTTTATCTGCAATGTTTGAAAAATGATCGGATTAAAAAGACAGTTTCTAAAACACGTGTGAAGTTCTGTTCCCTTTCGCAATTTTTGTAATACTCATATCACGCTCGGAATATTTTATAGTTATTGAAGAATTTTATTCGTTATTTTTCGTATCGATTTGGAGAATAAAACAGCGGGTGCAGTAAGGTGGCATAATGCAGATTTCTTTACTTTTACCTAACTTATCTCACCCGTTACCTACGTATGCTGTATGCTCTGACTGAGGGTGCCGTGAATTGAAACAACTTGTATTTACAATCACAGTACAATAACACTAGTGTTTTATCAGTTTGTTTTTGTTTTTTGTTTTTTTTTTTTCAATCTGAATACTTTTATTGGGTTTTGGTGCAACAAAGTACTGTATTTGGTGAAGAAAACATGTAGTCCTATACCGGTATTTAAAATAATTTGAGTTATGGAAGCATTTATGTAGAAGCACAGGCAAAAACATTATTTTTGAATTTTTACTTATTTTTTTATCAATATAGTTCATATTAGGAATGTCAGAATTTCTCTTGCATTAGATGGAGTGAAACGAGATGTGGTGGCCAATGATCTATCAACTTGAATTTTACAATTTCATATTGGAGCATCAATTTAACCGACCCGAACCGAAATACACCGCCATTTTGGGTTAGTAATGTGACAGCAGGCTGGTCTCGAATGCGCCATCTTTCGATGGCAAAGTCGATGAAATTTGAGCTTCACGTCAAATACTGATGCAACGGAGTAAAAATTGTAACCTACCGATCCACAATTTGTTGGAGTAGATGTACGTAATCGTCGAAATGAAGAAAATTATTTATCTGCTTCTGGAGTTCCAAATATAGCTATCCATCTATATTAACAAAACTCGATATAAGTATATTTGTTCACCCATAACTTCGGAACTGCTTGGCAGATCGAGATAAAATTTTCAGAATTTATTTGTGATATTCCAAGGTATGGTGTGAAGCCATCGTCGAAGTCTCTAGCCCTTCTTGGGGTGAAGTTGTCCATTTTTACTAAAATTCATCGCTGAAAAGACGAACAAAAGGGAATGAAAGAGATTGAAAAAAACAACGAATCGGGGCCGCAGCGTAGGCTAGGCTTGGGTAACATTTAGTACTTTATAAGATTGGCTTGCGTTTGAAATTAATTTTGCTTTTACTATAGCGATAAATGAATCGAGTGGTACGCCTACATAACCAACAGTAAATAGCAGCAGCGAAGAGCACTTGTTGGGACAGCACATAAACCTTTTGCGATTTCAACTGAAATAGTCGTGATGAAAATACGAAAAATCGACCTATTCAAAAAGAAAGTATTTGTCTTCACATTCCATAGCAAACAGCAAAAACAAATTATGTTTACAACTAATTTTCTACCATGAGTACATTGACACCTACACCTACGTTCGGTTACATTATGGTTTGAAGTTGCTGTTGCTGCTTGATATTAGTTGTGTGGGCGTCATCTAAAATTGGATCATATTCTTGCAGATCCAACAGCATAATCAATTGTTAATATAAATGGATTTGAAAGAATATGATAAGCCTTTTAAAGTCGTGTATTCATCGTTACAGCAAAAGCAAAATTAATTTTAAACATGGCTTAATCGTGATTAGTAGGTACCTATATTTTTGGAACTTCACTGGGAGACGGATAATTTTCTTTATTTCGACGATAACAGCTACTCTAACAAATTGTGGATTGGCAGTGATGTATTCTCCTTTAGATGAAGATTTAGCGGGGAGTTCAAATTTCATCGGCTTTGCCATCGAAAGATTGCGAGTTCGAGACCAGCCGCCGTCACATTCCTAACCTTTGAGTAAGTATATTATGTTATGGAGGGTTGATTCGTATAACGTTTCTATATGTAATTACTATGAGACACAGATAGCGTTTTTGGGGAATGAAATTACTTCGTTTTGAACATTACTATATCTCTTTATACGAATATATAAATATACATCTCATGTAATTTCGTTCCCCGAAACTTTCTAGGGTTGAAGAACGGAACAAGGAGAATTAGCCCTCCAGTACGTATATACTCAAAGTTCCTAGCTCAAAATGGTGGTGTATTTCGGTTCGGTTCGATTGGTGTTCTAGATTCTAATTGTAAAATTCATGCTGGTTGATCATTGGCCTCTGTATTCCGACCATCTCCTTCCCCGCTCCGACATCAAAGTACATTCTTCAGATGTTGGGTAAAATATCCAAGTAGCCGAGGCCGAAGCCTATTAAAAAAAAAATTATATTTTTCGTACATGGAATTGTGACGTCAGTAACCAAATAAATCATTTATTAGGTTTCCTTCTACTAATGAAACTCGTTTCAAATTTTGTTTCTTTAAAAAGAAATTCTTTCGATTGAAATTTTTCCTCCACAAATTATCTCCTATAAAAAATTTATAACCTACTTATCGAGATATGAAGTAGGGAACTTGACTTTCATTTATTAGTTGATTTTTATGCGTGAAAAACTGCACGTTTTTACGTCAATGGTTTATAATTCACCCGCCTCCTTCTCATAAAGATTCCTCTTTCTCTTTGCGTTGGTGTGCACCCTCATTTAAAACGTTAGATTGGGTAAATTTTTGTTGATCAGCAATACCAAACTATGGATTCATTTAAGCCCGCAGGTTCGATATTGTTACTACATTTTCGTAGTCAACGTCGTTGAAATCATTTTTTTCCCTCTATTCTTCAGTTCGATCGTGTCTTCGTGTCTTGCTGTTGAAGTACCGAAAAATTTAATTTTAAAATATCCCTCCGCGTTACGTTTATATTTTTCAAAAGTGTCAAATTTTTAACAGCTGCCATTCGAAAAACAGTTGACCAATTTCGCTCAAATTCAATACCAAACCGGTCCCTAATAGTCTCCAACTGCCCTTCTACCGAAACCAGTGGATGAATTTCAAAAATTTTAACAAGAATATGTAGAACCAGTAATTTTTCGTGGAGAAACTGCTACTCGATACTTCCAGTGCTGGTTTGGGGCGTGAAAAGAAAAAGAAATGAAAAAAAGAGAAAAAGTTTAATGGGTTCAAAAGTTTTTTCCCTCTTATACGTATTGATGTCCGCTTTTGTGCCAAATAAATACATAATATTGCGTACGTCGCTGTTTGTGGTTATATGCTCCATAAAATTTTTTTGATTCGAACATTTTTTCGCCTATCATATTCTCTTACGCACGTTTTTTCTTCTGAAGCAACGCTATTTTGAAACGAAATTGTTTCGAGATGATTATAAATGATAGGTTCTTCCAAGCGCTTTCAGTTGACGAGTAATTTTTGGTATCAAAAGAGCTTTCGTTCAGACTTGTGTCATGTTTGTTGGTGAAAATGCATTGATGTCTTATTCTTAGTCGAGTCTTAATTCAATTATAACAGTGACTCCTGTTAAAAGTCAGATCATGGATAAGCTTATTTCCATCGCATTTTTTCACATTATTTTGTTGACAACATTTTCATTTTATTTTTATTTTCCGTTTTGAATTAATTTTTATTAGTAACCAGATATTCACGTTTCATTTGACAATGATTAGTGTTTAAATAAACCTCCTTTTGCGACAATACAGTGACTTGAGTGATCGTAAAACTTTGCCATCACTCGAGCCAAATGCTAAGCATTAATTTTTCTGCAACATACCAAAATAGCATTCTGGAATTCATTAATTTTTTCACATCATGATCATCAAAAATGGTGAATTTGCGTTTTGATGTGCTCTCAGAAAAAGAGTTCTGTTGAAAAACGTATTTTTCAAACGATTTCTCAGCCGCTAATTATTATAAACCTGACAACCATCCATTTGAAACCTTATTTCGTACCCTAGAAAAAATTTTATTACTATAATTAAGTCAGAGAGGTGGAATTCATTATTATTGCAAATGTTGGCATTACCTTGGTAAGCATTTGCATGAAAGTTATCAGACCCTCAAACCATGAATAATGCCTCGTATTTTTTAACAAAAAGCCCTTTTTATGAACATGTTGCTATATTTCAGAAAGAAGATTACATACTAAAAAACTGTCTCATCGATTCAGAAAAAATTGTATTGGACAACCATAGGATCGCCCTATATCATTTAAAAAAAAAACCAACAACAATTACAAAATCGGTCTGTAAGGTGAGAAGTTATGCTGGAGCACATAAAAAAATCCATGAAGGTCAAATTAGTCAAATTAATTAAATTAATCACCTCCTATTTTTTTGGAAATGGTTCAAAAAAATTTTTTTGTCTCATACTGTGTAGCCTTAGCACGTAAGAATTTTTTCGGGGCTTCTGAATTCATATAATTTGGATTGTTGATAGATCACTAATTATTTGTTTCAATTTCAGTATTATTCTATTCTCAGTAGGTATCCGAAGTTACGTATCTACTACATAAAATGATATTTTTTTTATAACAGCATCAGTCCACTCCTACCTAATGGATTTTGCCTAGATGCCTATCCCTAGGAGTTTTTTGTAAAGTTTTTTTTTTGAAAGCTTCACTTTGAAAACTGTAAGTAAATTAAAGTTTTCATGACGTCAAAAATGAAGTGAAAGTGTCTATGATGTAAAATGGAATTGTTTTCATTTTTTCTGAGAAAATTGATCCTTTGCCATTAAAGAATTGAAATAAAGTTGTGGGCTTAAAACCTTTAAAATAATTTGGAAGTTGAGAAAATATGAAGTTCATTTTACGTTCAAATTATCAATAGGTACATAAACTTTTTTCTTACCATTAAAGTTATTTTTCGTTTTTCTTTACTTTAATTTTGTCTTCTGTTATGTAAGCATTTTGGAGTTTACATACAACATTTTGATGCTAGACTGAAGGAGGGGGTGAATGGGACCTGGTGGCCAGTGAGCTATTAACATAAATTTTCAAATCACATGATAAAGTACCAATAGAACCAAACCAGGCTTATACCTATTTTGGGTACAAAATGTAGACTAGAGGTTACAAACTCGCAACTTTTTGGTTCCAAAGTGGAACCCCTAACCAGTATGCCGCACAGGACCACTTCATCAATCTTACTTTCATTCAGTTATTTCCAATGGTTTAATAAGTAGGCGCCTAAGAATGAAACCAATAACTACAATATGAATATTGTGGAATACCTTGTTGTGAAGAAGTATTCACACAAGAAGAAAATCAACAGCTTTACATGTTCTTCCACATCATACACGAATGTATGAGAGAGCCAAATCCTAGATGAACACTGGCAATTTTGTAGCCAGTTTTGTGGGTTTATATAGGAAAATTGGAACACGTACACAAACATATATATGTACGTATACACATGGAGTTATGTCATCATTATGTCATTTCCTATTTTGCTTAGAGATAAGAAATGACGCAGTACGGTTGGTACCAAGCCATGACATCACTGAGATCATTATCAGGCAATTTGTCACTGCCCAAACATTGTATCTTACCTGTATATACTTACAAGTAAGAACATACAAATGTATGTGTGTTTAATTGTTTAACATCAAAGAGATCAATAATATACCAGCCTTTTGGTGGAAACTCTCATCAAGGGGTGCAAGCCCCCTTTACCTCATAGAAGTAGAGTCCCCACAAATATATTATATGAAGTTTATGTTGTACTTCATTAATACTGTTAGTATCATAGAATTAGAGAAATTTCAAAAGAAGAAACACAATTGTCAGTTCTATGAATAGGTAATGAAGAAATCTCAAAGGAACAAATACATTGATCTCAAATCAGTGTTGCTAATTTTATCGTCGTAATAAAAAAGTATGCTAATCAAGGTTAAAAGTTTCAGTGACTTCATATATGGAAGAATAAAAGTTTAAATTTGAAAAGTTTAACTTTTGTTTTAGTAAGTTCTATTTTTAGAGTATTTTGGGACGTCTGATTTGAAACAAACCAATCTCAAAGCTGTAGTCAAGCTCACAAGTTTCAGTACCTAATCTCATGTACGAAAGAACCAGTTTCATTTTTAAAAGTTTGATGTTTTCTTCGAAAGGTTTCATTATCAAGATCTTTTGTGAATTTTATTTAAAAAGCAACCTTAAAAGCTGTAATCAACCTAAAAAGTATCAATTATATCTACTATATAAACTGATGAAAATTTCAGTTATGCTTCAATTTTCTAGTATTTTGAGACATTTGATTTTCAAAGCTGCATCCTTGAAGCTGTTTAAGTTAAAAAGTTTCAATAAGGTCTATTTTAAAAATTAATGAAGCTTTTTGAGTTTTGATGAGTCGCATACAACAGAATCCAAGTTTCACTTTCATAATTTCTATTTTTTTCTTTTAAAGATTTTGTTTTCAAGGTTGAAGCCATCACACAAGGAAGAATCCAGTTTTCACTTTGAAAAGTTTCATTTTTATTTTGAAAAGTTTTATTTTTAGGGTTTTTTGATTATTTTAGTTCAGAAGGTTTCACCCTGAAAGCTGTAATTCGGTTTGAAAGTTTTGTTGGCATCATATATGAAAGAATCACGATTTGATTTTGAAAATTTTCATGTTTACTTTAAAGTTTTTTTTTTACATGGTCGAAGTTTCATTTTTTCATTGAAACATTTTGTTATCAGGGTATAAGTTTCATGACTTCGGAAATTTTTGTTTTGAAAGCTCCTCTCTCAAAGCTGTGATTAAGCTCAAAAGTTTCGATGACATCATATAGATTTGATCGAATCAAGGTATGACTTCAGAAAGTTTCTTTTACTCTTTGAAAATTTTTGTTTTCAAGATCTTTTGGGAATTTTGATTTTTAAGAATCCACTTTGTAAGCTGTAATAGGATCCACGGTTTTGATGGCGTCATATAATTATGAAAGAAAGAAGGTTCAGCTTTGAAAATTTTCATTGATACTTTGAACAGTTTCATTTTCAGGTTATGTTGGGAAATTTGACCTTGAAAAAGTGACGGACAGAGTCGCGAATTTGCTGCTCGTGGTTCATAAAAGAGTAAAATAATTATGTCTTGCTGTCAGTGAGAAAAAACTTCTGATATCGTAAAAGACTTATATTTAACCAAATTAAAATCTTAAATTTGCATCCTCTGCCTGTCTGCTGTTTTTTGCGTTTCAATAAGAACTTGATTCTGTTTTGCGTACGGAATAAATTTGATTCAATTTTCTTATTATTTCAAGTTATTTGCGTATTTTTATCAACCTGTCGAATGATTCATTCCACTGGTTTGGCTGATTAACCAGCCAAGTGCTTGAAAGTATACCGCATAAATTTGAAATCTAATATGATAAATTACAAATTTTATTTTTCCACGCGTTGAATGTTCATTATTTATCTTCTGCAGCTAAATTTCAATTAATTTCCAGTATTTTTTTTTTCGTCTTAATTTATTCATGTATGATTAAGTATGTAGTTATCATGGTATACTATACATATTTGCTTGATTTTGCTTCTTTTTTGTCTTCTCAACGATTTTTATCAATGTATGTGTTTCGTTAATTAAGTCATTTATATGTTTCTTTCTACAGGACTTATTTTTGCAGAATAATTTCTCGTTGGTTATAAGATTTTGATTAATGAACATTTTTCGGATAGTAAAACAGAAAAAATATAACGTTAATAAAAGCTCGGATTAAGCATTTTAAATACATTACGAAGGACTTTCTCGCAGGAAAATATTTGAAAAATTTGAAAGAGAATAAAACTTGCACAAAAAGAGACAAAGTTAAAAAAAAAGTTTAAAAAAACGAAGGTAACTTGAGACGAGGGAAAAAGTAGAACACGAATTGATTAAGCGTGGAGTAATAAAATTAAGTTACCTATTTTAATAGAAAATAAATTTTTAATAACATTTTCTTCGTTCACCGTGAAACGAAAATCGTAGTAGAGCGGAAGAGAAATATGAGTGTAATTTTACCAGAAAAGTTCATCCCTCAGCGTTATACCTAAGAAAGGAAACGGGATGAGGCTAAAAACTCCTTCGAGTCTGGTGCGAAAGTGCTTCGTGCTCGAAAGAATGACTCCGTGCATCAGATTGTGATATTAACACGATATGCACTTTTTTTTGCCAGTAAAATTAGTATGGAGAATGTTAGCCATAGTGAAATTCTATTCACTTGTGAAGAAATGAAAAGTGCAAAGAAAGGATACTCAGCTTTTTATCATCATTTAGTCTATATTACTCACGCTAATGTTAGAATTCAGATGAGCCATTGTGGGGACAATACTCATATGAGGTAATAGGGGCTCGCACCCCTCGACAACAGTTGCCGCCCAAAGGCTGGCAATAATCGTCTTTATGACGTTAAACGAATTTACACTGGTGCGTTTGTATGTTCGTACCTGTACGTACATACAGGTAAGATACATTTCCCGGGGCCGAGATCAATTACCAGATAATGATCTCGGTGATGTCACAGCCTGGTACCAAACGCGCTGCGTCGTTTCTTATCACCTCGACAGAGGCAAGAAACGATGTAACGCATGACATAATTGCGTACATGTACGTATGCATGTGTGTCTGTGTGCGTGTGCCAAATTCTGTATATAAACTCTCAGAACCGGCTCAAAAATCGCCAGTGTTTGCCGAGGATTTGGCTGTCCCATACTTAATCGTATAAAGTGGCAGAACACGCAAAATACTGTTGAAGACCTTCTAGTGTGAATATCTCTCACAACAAGGTATTCCAGAGCCATTAAAAATCAAAATTTGTTCAGCCTTTTGGCTGCTAGATGACGTATAAGAACTCACATACGTGAAACCTAAATACAATTCACACTTTTTTAAGTATTTGTATAAAAAGTAAGTGAATTAGACTTACAACAGAGAGTGTGAATTTGAGTGATATTTATGTGGAGTGTTGTGGGGGTTACATTTGATTGTATGTTAGAAGAAATGTATGAAAATCTGAAAATATATTTTAGATGTAATATGAAAGTACGAGAGAAATATAACTGATGTAGGGATGATATAAAAATATCATTACAATTAATTTCGGAAATTCTTGATTAAGATCTTTTGATAAGTATGTGACCAAGTTTTTAAAAAGCAGAGTTTTGTTTAGAAATTGTGTAAAATAATGATTCTCAAGAATGAGTTATTAGTATTTCTTGTTTGCGAGTAGAAGTTTCAGGTTTACATATTGCAATTCAATCGACAATGTCATCCTGAAGGAGAAGAATGAATGATTTAATTGCCCTGGCCGTATATTATTTGCATTATCCCAATCTTTCCCATTAGGTATAACTTGATGATAATTTGTAATTTACACTATAGAAGTTCCCTTACCTTACTTTTATTTATTTTTTCTACAGATGATCCCTCAGAGAACACATCCGCATCTCAGGAACGTCTATGCTCAGTAACGAAAAAATTAACTAAGTCTGAAATAATTCTAATCGAATCGATGGCGTGCCAAGAACAGAATGTGGCACTGACTGGTCGATTTTTAACAATGCATAAGCGACGTCGTAAAAAGCTCACCACCAGATCGTTGTCGACGGAGCAAGCTCCGGCTCTGCTGGATGATATACATCACGGATTAGTGCAGGTAAGCTTAAAGCAAGTGTAACCTCCACCATGAAAAATATTAAAGTTAAGTTCACGTTGTGAAGCAACTATGTCATGCTAAAGAACACAAAAAGGAAGTTTGTTTTGGAAAATGAGTAACTACATAATTAATTATTTTCATGAACGGATTATGATGAGCGTGGGAGATTTATTCCAAAAACCACGCCCATTTTCCCAATACCGCTGTGTCATAAAAAGAGAATGTGTACCCCACTCATCAATTTTTGGCGTTTATTTCCGTCAGTATTCGTATTCGAAAAATAACTACAGAATGTAGCCTTCCGATTTCTATAAATGTGATATTCTCATCATTATTCGTAATTTTGTCTTTAGCCAGCTAACAACACTGATTTTATTCGAGTCGCATATATTGTTTCTTCAGCTTTAATATTGTGACGTTTATCGAGCAGTATCGATGAAATATAATTTCTCGAGTTTCCTTTTAGTAGATACCTACTCTGATGCGTTTGCTTGTGTGACATTTTTATATAACGAAAGCCATGCATTAGAATGAGCAAAATGTCACTTAGAAATGGCATTTCTGTTCTCAAGAGAGTTAAATAAGGATTTAATATTCTTTGTAACGGAAAATATCAGTTTTACTCATAATTACGATTTGTGAATGAACTCATGTCTCGATAGCTCGAAATTAGGCGATTGAGAGATCGAACGTGGTATGAATTTTCTCCGATAATCAATTGAAAACGAAAAATGTGAGATTGTACGAAGTCAAGATGCCTACTAATTAACCAAAAATTTCGATTTTTTATCGTTTCATTCCTGTTAAATCGGTACAGTTTTCATCAGTGTGTTCTTCTGATATCCTTAGTACTATTTTCCGTGAGAGGCACAAATCGTCTAGTCTATTCTATTGCACTTTAAAAACGCTAAACTGGATGCTGATTTTCAATATTTGATGAGTCCAAGTTCAATTAATTTGAAAAATTGAAAAGAAAAAATTGAATTATATTGTTCATTTGAATTTGGACCTTTTACGGTACTTTCTTCCCTCATCTACTACGATAAGTCTATTAAAAATTCAGCTGGAATAGCGAAAAAATTTACGTATGTTTATTAATTTCATATATTTTATGTAAAAATTATCATATTCTCATAGCTATGTCTGTTTTCTAAGTTTATTTCTTTCTGATACCACCCCAACAATATTGAAATAGGCTCCAAAAACAAATTAAAATACTCTTTATAAAACTCAATTAAAAAATTATTTTTCGCTTGCTCCGCTCCTTAAAACTATTTTTTCATTTTGTAATCACTTCCCATCAGAAGTAAATTCGACTTATGACCCTAAGGGGGCCTATCAGTTTATTCCTCCTGGGGCCGAAATTTCTCTTATAGATCCTGAGTATGAGTAAATAGAATGATTTTGATCTATATTTTTACCCTTGTTTTTAAATTTTTTAAATTCTAATTTGTTTGTGGATTTGGTACCTCAGTAAAACTATAAGTATGCAGGGAAGAGTGAGTTGGATAAAACACGTAAAACTAAGAGATTGTTATTGGTATGAGGAAAGTAAGCTGTTTGTCTGAGCTTTAGTTAGTCTATGTATCATAGCAGACCACGTTTTCGGGTTGGGAATACAGCACCTGTTGGATTTGAAACCAATATATTCAGTTGCAGAGTCGAATTTTTGATCATTATGTTATACAGACCTCACTCCTGCTGGTTGAATATGTTTTACATGAAAACTGAAAACGATTTTTCGTAGATAATTGGGTGCTAAATAATTTTTCCCCAACTAATTTGCTTTAACAATATAGTAAACTTTTGGAGAGTGATTAGCCTTTTAATGATGTGATAAACTTTTGGGAATTAATGGTGAAAAAAATTTAACAATCGTATAGAGAGGGGGACAGTAACTTGATTTTGGCATGTTTTTTCAGATAGTTATTACCAAAATTTAATGCTAATGTTTCATCGTAAAAAATCTATAATATGTAGCCCGGTTGTCGAGTTTCATTTTTTGCCAATTAAAATTGGTCGAGCTTTGGTGCTTGACAGATCAACGCCCGGCGTCAAAAACATCGACGAGTGAAAAATAAAACTCGTATCCGTCTCCAACATGTGGGACGAGCACCGCACAGTTTCTACGAATGTTTCCCTTTTTGTTTTCTCCCTCAGCTCCATTTGTTCATGAATGCACTTCGTAGTCCCCATATAAACTAAAATCAATTATTTATCGAGCGTAGTCCTCCTCGATTTCACCTTCCTACGAATGTTCACGGGTGTTTCAAAAAAGTTAGGGATGCGAGGAGAAAAAAGAATGTAGAATGTGTGCTTCCCCATTCCAACCCCAATACGGCACTGCTCTCTCCCTTTCATTCGACTGATTCACGAGTTGAAAAAATTTAATTAATTTCTCTATTCCCCGTGCGCACCTGTGTAATATTTATGTTCTCTCTTGTGTGTCAAACGTTTTGTATTATTCAATATGGGTGCTTATGACTTGGGCCGGCAGTTTAATTACGTTAGTATTTTGTAATATGCGCGACTAGCGAGGCTTGTTACCTTATCGATACAACTAGAGAAGGAGTTCGAGAAGCGAGTGCTAAGAAAGGGGGCGATAAAGACATCGTACGTGCGAGAAAACAGAAAAATTACGAATACTATAAAGCGGGAGGGGGAGAGAGAGAGTGAACGAGCTAGACCCACCCAGAAAGTATGAATGGGAATCTGCAGAGTGTGAGTGAGCTAGAAAGAAAAAATAATAAAAGCCAGGCACTAAAAAAGCTCGCATCTTTGGAAAACGTTTCCATGGTTATACTTTTGGCTGACGTCAACTGATGAAAAGATAGAAAATTTTTTACTCACTAGCGCAAATTAAAATCGTTGGGGCGCGTTAAACGTTAACCTAGAAAATTTTAAACGCCTTGTTTGCGTAAAACATTTTTTTTTCTTACCACCCACTTTTTCCTTTTCTGTTCTCTTTCTTTTCTCCTGTAATTTAATTGAGATCATTTTCTTTCATCTCACCGGTTCTACTTCTACTACAAATGTGTAAATGAGTGTTTCCAATGCGAAACTTTAATTTTATTTTGCTGCAAACTCAATTCGTGATATCTGTACTTAGTTCTTTCCCTGCTTAATTTAGTGTAACCGTGAAATGGAATGACTTATTTGATCTTTCGTGATTTTTCTCATGGATTGTCTGTATTTTCTATAGCTGTGTAGATCTTCTGTCTGAATGTACTCAGTCTCCATTAAAAATGAGTAGCCTCTACTCAGAGAACGTCTGATGGAAGCTGAAATTTCATCCAGTTAATCGGGGAAATGTTTTCTTTCGCTTTATTGATTCTTATTGCTATATACCCTCAATTCTTGAAATTAATTTTACCAGCTTATCTTTGTAATTTCATTTGTTCCACTTTACTGTCATTCTTCACAAATTTCTGAAGTCGGCGTAAATTAATCATAAAATTTGACTATAAGATAAAATTTATATATTAACCAGGAAATATTATATTCATTCCATCTCAATGTAGAAACAAGTTATTAAAAACTCCTAATGCAGCAGAAGCTCCGTTAGAAAAAGTGGGTTTTAAATTTAAAAAAAGAAAATTAAATGCTAGAGTGTCAGTAATAAATCATAATAAAATTGATGATTGTATTAAATTTTCGAACTGTTGACCTACGATTACACTGTTTAAAAAATTATTAACTCTTTAAAATCGAAACAAAAATGGATTTTATAGAAGTACCGTTCAGCCGCTCCTCGCCAAAATTAATAGCACGTTACCATAAATTATAGTAAATATTTTTTGCAGATTTGGTAGCTGTTTGTTCAAAATTGAGCATTTTATAGCCAAAATAAATCAGAAATTGCTTCACCGGAAGTAATCCCCGGCCGATTTGCACCAAAATTGGTAGCATGTTACAATATATTATGATAAGTAATTCCTCCAAATTTTGTAGTTACTGGTCCAAAATTAGACATTTTATAACTAAAATAAAAAAAAGAATAGCGGTAATGGTAACGGAAGTACCGTCCAACCAATCCGTACTAAAATCAATAGGTCAGGTCCTTGGCTGTACTAATGTTAGCTGAAAAATTTTGTGACTATCGGATAAAAATTTCGACCAGTATCGTAGTAACAGGATATATATATAAATCTGAGTTTTTAGTAATTGACAATTAAGAAAGGGTTGGTTTGAGACATTTTCATTCGATTATACAACACGTCATACTCCAGTCTGAGATGCATGATACTCGCCTAAATGTCACTGCTAAAAATATTTGATCTAGCCAATTTACAAGGTCCATTTCTCCGGCCCCCCTCACTTCAAATTTTGACCTGAAAATTTTTGGCCTAATTGTGCTCAGTTTGTGCTAATGTGTGCCATCAATTTTAGAATTTGTGCTCACCCCCTTCCTTAGATATAAACAAAAGAGTCTGGGTGGGGCAGGAGAAATGCTAGCCCCACCCATTTTGAATTTTGACTCTAAACTTTGTATGTTAATTGTGCTTCATTTGTGCTAATTTGTGCCGTTAATTTTAGAATTTGTGCTCATTTATTTTCAAATATAGGGGCCTCAGAAATTTATGTGTCAGCCCCCTCCATTTGGAATTTTGAGTTGAAACTTTGCATGCTAATTGTGCTTAATTTGTGCTAATTTGTGCTGCAAATTAAAAATTTTATACTCATTCCCTTTCAAAAATATTTGTGGTTTTATGTCTCCCCTCAGCCCCCGAATTTTGAATTTTGACCAAAAATTTTTCATACCAATTGGATTTAAATAGTGCTAAATTTTGCTACCAATTTTGGAATTTGTTATCACCCCCTTCTTAATATATAAAAAAAAGTTTGTGGGTGGGGCTGGGGAAATGCTAGCCCCACCCATTTTGAATTTTGACTCAAAACTTGGCATACTAATTGTGCTCAATTTGTGCCAATTTGTGCCAACCATTTTAAAATTTGTGCTCACTTCCCAACTCAGATAGGAAGGATGAAAGATTTCCCCTCAGCCCCTCCCCTTTTTGAATTTTTATACAAAACTTTGCCCACTACTTTTTTTTGATTTGTGCCTAATTGTGCCAACAAGCTTATAATTCCTGTACATTCAAATCTTTAGTTATTTGCAAAAAAAATTTGGGTGGGGCTGGGGAAATGCAGCCCCACCCATTTCAAATTTTGACTTGAAATTTTGCAAACTGATTGTGCTCAATTTGTGCCAACCATTTTATAATTTGTGCTCAATTATTAACTGAAATATGGGTTGTGCCAACTTTCTTTTTTAAAATTTTAAAGTTGCAATTTCAAGCAACTAATAACAATCACCCATTTCTGCTGTAGCCTAAATAATAGTCATTTATAACAAAATTTTCAGTAGGGTCAAGAAAATTCAAGCCTTCCATTTTAAATAGGAGTTAAATTTTATTTCAATTTTTATGACAGTTTGTACCAAATTTTTACCTTGGTACTTTTGAGGGAACTATACTTAACCCATACTTTGCAGTATGTCAGATTTTCTTAATTTGGTATTTTCTGGTTGCTACTAAAAAACTTTGTAAGTAGTTGTAAATTTTTCCATTGATCACTCTCTATTGACAGTTTTTTCCATTTAAGTTGCCAAATTAAAAATATTATCATAAAATTTTTATCCGATAGTCACAAAATTTTTCAGCTAACATTAGTACAGCCAAGGACCTGACCTATTGATTTTAGTGGATTGGTTGGACGGTACTTCCGTTACCATTACCGCTATTCTTTTTTTTATTTTAGTTATAAAATGTCTAATTTTGGACCAGTAACTACAAAATTTGGAGGAATTACTTATCATAATATATTGTAACATGCTACCAATTTTGGTGCAAATCGGCCGGGGATTACTTCCGGTGAAGCAATTTCTGATTTATTTTGGCTATAAAATGCTCAATTTTGAACAAACAGCTACCAAATCTGCAAAAAATATTTACTATAATTTATGGTAACGTGCTATTAATTTTGGCGAGGAGCGGCTGAACGGTACTTCTATAAAATCCATTTTTGTTTCGATTTTAAAGAGTTAATAATTTTTTAAACAGTGTAATCGTAGGTCAACAGTTCGAAAATTTAATACAATCATCAATTTTATTATGATTTATTACTGACACTCTAGCATTTAATTTTCTTTTTTTAAATTTAAAACCCACTTTTTCTAACGGAGCTTCTGCTGCATTAGGAGTTTTTAATAACTTGTTTCTACATTGAGATGGAATGAATATAATATTTCCTGGTTAATATATAAATTTTATCTTATAGTCAAATTTTATGATTCTTGAATGCTACAAAATATAAGAAATTAAATTGCGAACTAAAGCGAAGATCTAATGAAAGAATCCATTCAGGATTTGTTAATTTTCAGAATTTGCATTTCTAAGTCATATTAAAACCTTGACTATGCATATGTTTAAATTTACTGAAATTTCATTGCATTTTTCGACGAGTATTCATATTTTCAAGTCTATCAAGTTTTGCTTCCGACAAACAAGTGATGACGTTTGGACTCAAATTTTTCAACGTAGTATTTGCGAATTAGTTGCTTCGTATAAAAGTCAGGTGAAAATTCGATTTCGGTATTCCAGTTGTGAAAACTCGACAAATTCGATCGAACCGAGAAAGTAAGCTTTGGAAAGTATACGTGGTGTCCGTTTAGGCCCATAAATATGCCAGCCTTAAAACGGACCCAATCACTTTTGAAAACTAATAACTTCTATCTACAAGTAAAACCATCAAGTGTCATGCAATGTCATTATTATGTGCTAAGAGTGCGCGAGAAGAAAACAAAGAAAATGAAAACATCTTTTCCGGAAGCTGAGGTGAGATTTCCGTCACCAACCGAGCTCTGCCTGAATCGCAAATAAATCGAGGCGAAATGCATGTGCTGTGAAACGAATTTTGAAGCTAACACAAACAAAGACGCTAATATTTACCCACCCGAAAAGACGTAATCCCCGATAAGAAAAGTACCAAACTACCAACATGAGCAAGAAAAGGGTAGGAAAAAAAAAACTGAAAAAAAAAGCTTATCGCTTGAACGCTAAACAAAGAATAAACGTTTACTTCTTTTTTTTCTTTTTTTTTCTTCCTTATTCGTGCCGAAATAAAATCAACATGTGTTTGTGTAAGCTAAAAATATTACACGATTTCCGCATAGGAAAAGAATTCGTGTTTTTTTGCACTATTCATTCGCACGAATGAGTGCAAAATGGCAAAAAATTAGGTGTAGTAGTTAAAAATACAAAGAATGCTTAAATAATGGAAAGAGTATACGTCCGGTTTCTGTGGTAAATGATATTTTATGGTAAAATGGTCTCTGAACACTTATATAGTCGTTAGAAAATAAGAAATATTGGGTTATTATCTCGCTATAGATTATTGCGGAACGGTTACAAGAATGGTAGTTGCCATATAATAGTTGTTATGGCCTAGTATGCTTTTACCTTTTGCCGAATGAACATTGCATTAATTATTTTGATAATGTTGAGGGCATGAAGCGTGCTGCCCGCAATTATGGTATGGTGCGCGATGCATAGGTTCAACGTTGTAATTTTTCTCAAAGAGGGGAATGTAAAGTGGACAAGGCTTCCTAATAAAGGAAGTAATATTTTAAAGGTTAGTGTAAAAGGTAATATCATTCTCCCCCCTTGCTGAGACAACATTTCAACGACTGGTCATGGAGACAAAACTGGAAAATGCGTGTGCATTGTTCCAGAAAAATTTGTAAGCACGCCCCTGCTTGGAGACATTTGCCTTATTGATTGCAGCGAAATCAGTGATGTGCATGTAAAACAAACCTGTGTCTTTTTTGTTTTGAATTTGATAGGAAAGAGAGAAAAAAACTCTAGCGCAGCAATACTTTGCTAGAAAACCCAGTTTGTAAATTTTCATCGACAATATTTAAAAAATAATTAAAATAAAAAAAAATCTAAATTAATGCAATGCACACTCGTAACCTCCTGCGCCGTAAATAATAAAAAGATACTTCAAGTAACACTTTCGACTTGCTTTTCCCCTGCAATTTTTAAGTAGGTTTCTTTAAAAAATCTACTTATTACGCTTGGTGCGGTATTAGCACGAAGAATTGGGGGTGGGTACGTTTTTCATTTCATGATCTCAGGAAAATTTATTTTTTTATATTGGTCACAAAATGAGGAATTTTGGTTAGTATGTAAAAAATTTGAAACAAATATTTTTTATAATTTATTGTAGCATACTATCAGGTTTGTGCGGATTGACTGGACGGTACTTCCGGTGAATATATTTCTGTTCGTTTTTAGTCTGGCTATAAAATGTTTAATTTTGAACAAATATTTATTATAATTGATTGTAACATTCTATTAGTTTTCGTGTAGATCGACTGGATGTTCTTTCTTTCAAGTCAGTTTTTTTATTTAATGGTTTCAAACAGTATAATTTCGAAATTCAGAACAAATATTTTTAAGTAGATTTTCTTTTGAAAATCTACATATTAGTACGGTATTAGCTCTCAGAGTTGAGGGTGCGTACGTTTTTCATTTCATGAACTGAGGAAAATTTTGGCACCAATAACTCAAATTCATGTATATGTGTGTGTGTGTGTGTGTATATATATAGTCAATTTCTTGTTCCCACGGTACAGGTCGTAATTTTTGTCCGATAATCACGAAATTTAATACGAATATTTTCACTAAGCCATTGATCAGACCTATTGACTTTAGTGTGGATTGGCCGGACGGTACTTCCGTTACCATCATTTTTGTTTTTATTTTGAGTATAAAATTCTCAATTTTGCTCCAATAGCCACAAAATTTGGAGTAAATATTTATTTTGATTCGTTGTAGCACGTTTTAATTTTGGTGCGGATCGACCGGATGGTACTTCCGGTAAAGCTTTTTTTCCATTTTTTTCTAATTTGCATAAACATTTATTTTTACAAAAATTAACCACACGCTCATGTTTTCTTTTTTTTATATCATAGCTTTATTATATTTCATTGTTTTTATTTTAAATTATATGATGATATACCATAATTTTTCATCCTATTTTATTTTTCATTTTTTCAAGAAAAAATGCTTTTGTATTTTACAATGTCTGATATTTTGTTAGCATCTAACACATTTCATACAATCATAACATACCATTAACGCATGTAAACTTACAGACACTTAATGTGACCATCAAAATTCTCAATTCTTTCTCTCAAAAACCTATTTATTCTAACGAGGCTTGCTACGCTAGAGTTTTTTACTTTTATTTTACATTTTTCTCGGAAACTACTTTATCAATAGACAACAAACTCCTATCAAGCCTGGTCCTATTATAAAAACTACCTTTCATAGTTTTTTCACAAAATTTTCATCAGAAATTTTTTCTTTTCGAATTTTCTCGGCAAACTAATGACCTACTAGGCACCAAACTTCTATCAAACTTGCACATATATAAGAACGATGTATCTTGGAAAATTTCAGACTGATTGATCCCCTTTGTAGTTTCTTCAAATTCCTGGCACAACCACTTTTCCCGAAATTTCTGGTTCTTCTTTTTTCCCAGAAACTACTGAATCAATGGACAACAAACTCGTATAAGGCCTGGTGCTATGTGAGAACCACCTTCCTGAAAATTTTGGCCCTATACCTCTCGCAGTTTTCTCGAAGTCATGAACCAGAAATTTTCTCGCACAATTTTTTTTATTTATGTTTTCTCAGAAAATACTGAATGAATAAGCGCTAAACTTTTACCGAAGTTGTGTTCACATAATGATAATCTATCGTGAAAATTTAAGCCCGATCTCTTTCGTAGTTTCTTAAAAATCTTGCAAGAACCACTTTTTTAAGAATTTTTTTTTTAGTTTTCTCTTTTTTATATTAAAGTCTATTTTAACGAGAAAACAAGTAGATTTTCGTAGAAAACCTGCTTAAAAACTTTGGCCCAGCCTCACATCGCTTGATTAACAAATCAGCAAATTCACCTATCATTCAAAATCTTGGAATCCTAAATTTAACTAAAATGTATGCTAAATAAAAGTTCCTCAAAAACTAATAAATATTGAATAAATTTTATTTAAAAAACAAAAACGACAGCGTTAATCTGAATGAGTAGCTCATGTTGGTGCAGATATGTCCAAATTTATGACAATAATTTTTTCAGTCTTTAAATTCTCATTTTCTTCATTTACACCCTTCTAATTTTTTAACTTTCAAATATGGTAGCTTAGGACATTTTCCGGACGGTCAGAAATATTTTGAGCCTAGTTTCATGAAAATCCATGAAGTGAGACACCTGTTCCGAGCGAACGAAATTCCGTTAGTTCCAGAGATAGGACATACCAAAAATATAACCTCCTCCGTTCGCAGTCGGTAAAAACTGTTACAAAAACATAATCAACACACGATTGCTCGTGTAAACAAATGATTAAATTATTTATTCAAAGATAATAATTCTCACTCGAATACAGTCATAATTAACTGTCCGTTAACGCTGGCCCAGTGCGCCGTAAATACAAAATTGATGCTAAATACAATTCGGAAAAGGCGCTGGTAACACCTTGCGCCGTAAATACGAAGAGAAATACTTCAAGCAGCACTGGCGACATTCTTGAATCCCGTGTATGGTGAATTCGCCAAAACCATAACAAACTTACCTTGCCAAACTTTTTGCAGTTTTTTATCGTTGTTTTGGAAACTAATGAAGTGATGGTAACAAAACTTTAACCAATCTTGCCGTTATACAAAAACGATCTGCTATCAAAATTTTACCTCCGATTATTAATTCTTTAGCAGTTTTGCCAGAATTCTGTAAATACCAGTTTTTCATCATTTTTTTCGTTTAAATTTTTCTCAGAAACTATAGGTACGGTACTAAACTAGTGAGCATCAAATCAAGGGTGTAGCCAAGGGGAGAGACAAAGAGGGCTATTGCCCTATGACTTTATTTTTATTTTATTTGTTGCTTGTTATTTTTGAAAATTTGGAAAAAATTTTAGTAATAAATATGTGACAGCGGGTTTCATAGATGTTGCTAAATTTTTCAAATTTTCTAAATTGTCAGAAGTGACGAGCGAAAAGAAAACCAAGGTCATCGAATTATTTTATTGTCTCCCCTTGAAGAAATCCTGGCTACACCCCTGCATCAAACTCTATTCCCATCTGATCCAATATGAAGGCTATATATTTCATAAAAGTTTTAGCCCTATCCATTTAGTTGAGGTCAAGGTAGTGTTGAGGAGAAAAATAACGAGTCTATGTACTTTAGTCGAGAGTAAAACGTGTAATAACAACAGAAATAAAAGTAATACGATAGAGATCGACGAATTTGATTATAGAGTGAATGAATATAATATTGTAAATCAGTGTTTCCATATGAGCGATCGAGTCTGCGAGTGAGTGGCAGTCAGCGTGTGCGTGTGGTGAAGTGCAGGGAATTGGACAATGGCCCAACACTATTTGTAGTCTTCTCTAAACTGGAACACTGAAATTCTTACATTTTGACTAAAGCTACAAAATTAAGAGAAGATATTCACTATGATCTATTCGAAAGTGCGATCAATGCGAATCGGTCGGACAGTACTTCGAATATCCTATTTTATTCTGACTTTGGTCTCTAAAATGCGTAATTTTCAATTAATAGCTACGAAATGTTGTAAAATGTCATTATTTACGATGTATATTAGCTTATTCCTAATTGTAGTGGTAATCGGCTGATTTTTGAAAAACTACATTTTCTATACTCTGTCCAGGGTAAGATATACCAGGAGTGCAAACATGAATTGGATTGAGAATTGTTAGCGATTGATACACCATTTAAAATACATATGCTATCAACTCTTATCAATTATCCACTCAGTTCATTACCATAACCCTGACGTCATTATCAACTATAGGTGACGTGGTTGGTTGGGGTAAAAAAAAAAGGTATAGATGCACACAACTGTACATTGATAGGCATCAATTTAGATTATTTTGTGAAATAAACAAAGAACATGGTTCAATGCTTGTGCGGGCAAATGTAGTTACGGTTTATGATGTCAGATACATCATATCGTAGACTAAGTATAGTGAATTGGTTGTTGCGATGGAGGTATTTTTCTCGATGCGTTTTTAAAAATTTTCATTAAAAAAGAAGCATTTCTCAACCGAAATTTTCTTCGAAAGTTCGATAACGTATATTATACTTACTGAAGTTTTTGTGCTGTGAATGTCAGAAAGTGCTTCAATTCCGCATGTAGTAAACACCTCATTTCGATTGAAGATTTATCGCATGTATCAGACGTTGGCAACTAGTTTCGAATGACCGGTCGTGCTTTTTATAATTCCTTGTTTTTTTTTTGTTTGTTTATTTATTTATTTATTTTTTTTATTTTTTTTATTTTTGTTCTGAAGCTGGCAAACTTCGAAAATCTATTCTGAAAGTTTTGTTAACTTGCTACGGATCTGAGTTAGAATACCTACGTAAAATTTGGGTTGCCAGTCGAAAGACAAACTTATGCGACCTTATTTTGTACTGTTTCCGGTCTACAGACGTAAAATTTACTTCCCATTTTCCTCGGTATCGTCGTAATGAGGCGCAGGTGACCGCAAGAAATGTAACAGTTGAAGTTTTTGTCGCCGCATTTCGAAAACACCGTCTCCGGGACGTGGTTTGAACGCAGCAATCTATGCGTATATTGCAGTTCTCAAATAATATGCTTTTTCGCGCACAGGATGGTCGACGGAGAAACGTTTTAACCGAGAAAGGCGGAGGAAAACGCCTGCCGAAAAGGACGCGGAGCTGCCATAGAGAAAATGAAATCAATTGTTTAGAACAATTTGCCGAAGGGTTTCATTTCACGTTCGGTGAAACAGATAGCCTTGTGGGATTTTGAGTGCGCTCGGCGAAGGTTTGGCGTCCATTTTGTTTTCGTCTGTGGATGATGCAGGAGATGTATTTTGCGGCGGAGCAGAGCTGGGCTGTGTTGAATTTTCTGCGCCACAATTACGCAAAATTAATCTCACCGGCATTAACTGGCTCACTTTGCAATCGCAACGAAATTATGTTATACGTTTCCAGTATCTAGATTAATGAATAGGGTAACGTCGTATTCCGATGACACACAGAGGTGGGTACCTATATGTACGAGTTGTCCGATTTGTTTGTGAAATTCAGTTCCACAGAACAAGATTATCAGGTTTTTTTTGATTATTTTTTTTTTTTTTTAAAAAAAACAAGTAGGCTTTTTTGTATCTGTGAAAAATTAAACTTGACGATTTTTTTGTATACGCTTCGGAGTTGAGAACATCTGCTACTGTACACAGTGCAAAGTGGACAAATTAGTTCCGCGATCGATGTAGGTGTATCGTATGAGCGGTGATTTAAAAATGCTTTTTCAACAGAAAAAAAAAATTTTCTCAAATTATTTAGATCACAGAGTGGGAATGTTAACTGAAAATTCAGAATTATAATGGAAGCGGCTCAAAAGATACGCCAGATTAGGGAGACAGCCATTTATATACGATGAAAAATCATAAAAAAGACAACAAACTATATCCTAACAATGTATTTTCAGTTCATTTAAGTAAGACAGTATGTCGGTTATGAGAGACAAATGGTCATATTTTTAGTGGATCAATTCAATTAAATGAACTATTTAATTGCAAAAAGCAAGTGTGTAGTTAATAATTTTGGTTTATTTAAAAATCATTTTTTCCACCTGAAGTATGAATATGAAGGGGAAAACTTAGGTCTGGTCAGGAAGTCACTAAAGTGAATTCACTTCCTTAATGCCCTTGGCGATTAGCGTTAAGTGAATACTAAATGAGGATCAAGACGACTTAAAAGGTTTTTTTTTTCAAATCATAAATTAGTAACTTACAATTTCGCTTACCCATATTCTTCAGTTGAAAAAAAAATTTTTTTTTTCCAACTTAGATTCACAGAGACAATTGTTTAAGAGAAACAAATGTCTTTACCCGATGTGTATCTCATAAGTGGCCTCCACTGTATTAATATCAAACCTATTGTTTTTCTAACCTTTATAAATTCACAATATCGGCACTACATAATAAAATATATTATGACGACTAGCGAAAATGTTTACCACATTTTTGTCAAACCTATGTTTGTTTCATTTTACTTTTATTTAATTCAAGTTAATTATGTTGATTGTGTACCCACTTTTTAAGTAGGTTTTCTACCAAAATCCACTACTTGATTTGTTTTTATGAGAGGATCCTAGGTTGGGTCCAAATACGTGTTTTGTTTCATAACCTACGAAAACTTCTGGCTTCAAAAACACAAATTAATTCGTATAATATAAATAGGTAATATATTATGCATAATAAATTATCCCAATATACTATTTTTGAGGTTTAATCGTGAAAAATTCTTGTTTTAGATGAAAAAAAAAAAACCTATAATTACTTCAAAATGTGAAATTTCACTCAACTCTACATCCCGCCTATTTACGGATTAAAACCAAAGACCTCATTTAGGCTACTTATTTACTCATACTTGCATGTCATCTGTAATCTGCATGCTTAAGCAACTGCACCATAGCTTCTTTTGAATTATTAGGAAATTTTTTTGATCCTCGTACTGTTTCTTCTACTCTTCACTGATTTTATTTTATTATCCTCTATGTTCTGGATGTTTCTTTGCCGATTATCCTTTAAGGATGTGACAGAAGCTAAGTTTGTTTCAAAAATTTAAACTGATCAAAAAATTATTGTTAAGTTGATGTGTAAAATTAAATTTGGCTCGAAATTAATGACTTTCTAAAAGTCATTATTTTCCAAGAAAATCGCTGGCGGGGTCATTGTTGAAGTCTTATGCTCTGTGAATAAATATGGGTAGATAACTGCATATTTGAAACTTTTTCTTTCGAAAAATTTTTTTAGTTTAACGCTAGTCTCAACAAAAAATGAATATTAAATTAAATTTTACTAAAAATCAAAGCATATCGAAGGAATGCAGAATTATAGAGACAATTATATCAACTACAGTTCTTCTTTTTATTTATTTCTTCTAATGGGTCGTACATTTTTCTGCTGTATGCGGAATCATATATTTTAAAGAAATTATGGAGAGAAAAAATCAGTAAAAAAACATAATTAATTTCAAATCCATTTAACAAAGTTATCGTGATCCAAGCTGTCATAAAACCATAGAAAAACTGGTCTCAATTCGTTCACCGACGAAGTGTTATTTCACTCATAGAACCCCTGGAAAATTTAACGCTTCGATTATTTCTTCTGAATAACCGATATACTTCCTCGAAACATTGGTAAAAATATTCTTATAATTATCGTATTTTTCCTAAAGGACTCACCGATAGAAGAATAGTATATTACACACCAAGGTTAAAAAGTGAGTGCTAACGTGCGCTGTGAGTGAACAGTTCCCGAGTTATGAAAAACTCACTTTTGAACCTTGTTGAGGAAGATATTTTTTTAAATTAATGATCAGAAAGCGACGAAACATTAATTCAATGCCTCATAATTACTGTTAATGGTGGGTGAAGTACATTCGATTTGTTAGAACATGTTGAACACTCAACAGTTGGTATCAGCAACTGTGAAACTGTGTGTGGCGTGTGTGACTGCCATACAAGATGCTCCAGGTTTGAATCCCCCTGAAGGTCTCTTTGTTGTGTTTTTTTTTAAATACTATTTTCTTTAATAATTTCGATAGGATGGAGGGTTAGGTGACTTGTATAATATTAAAATTTTATTAAAATAAAAATAAAAATATTATCATTTGGAGTTCGTCATTTTGCTAGTAGTATTATAAATTAACGTGTTATCAGAGATAAAATTAATCTTATTACCTGGCAGCGTCCATGTAAAAATTTTTACATGGATGCAAGTTTATTCTTTACATCGAGGATTATGCTTCGTCAGTGAAAAGCGCAACTTTCGGCTTGTAAAATATCAGTGTAAATATTGCCTTTCCGATCATGTATTATAAAAAATATTTTTAATAAGTTGTAACTCGACGGCACAGGTTCTGCTGATTTTATTTTTTCCTCTAGAGAAACAGGAAGTTGAATGGTTTGAAACATCGATCGATGCCTTTTTCAATTAAAAAACGTTTTAATTGAACAGAAAAAAAATGAAAAATTAATTAAACACCGATCAACTTGTGCCATGAATCTATATGGTATATTTCAGCTCGTTGTTTTCAAGCCTCAGTCTTATTCAGTTTCCGCTTACTATGTTATATTGCGCGAATAATTTACAAAATTTCCAGATTTTTGAAAGAAAATTACTTCAACAAAAGCGTCTGATTCAGAAAGCACCTTTCAGAAACCACGAATAATGAAAATCACACATGGTAATAAAACAGAACAGAACTTTCAAAAGACGCAAGCTATTTCGCTGGGAGTTACTAAAAGGGATTTCGCACGGAAATAAAAATTCACACAATTATTTTCATCTTTTATTTTTTTTTTTCTTTTACTGTTTTCATTTCAATAACCAATTAGGTATCGCGGAAAAATCGTAAACTAGGTGAGAAAGAAACGGAAATAGAGAACAGAAAGTTTTCTCTCACTTTTAATAGGCTTAAAACTAGCCAAAAAAGTTTCGAACCCTAGATTAAAAGAAAAAATTTAATACTGGTATTGAATTACTTCGCTTTTACTTGAAAAAGATTAAGAGAAACAATAGAATGGGGATTGTTGGCTGAGATCTCCATCTTTTGGGAATATAGTTTGGAAAACTATTAACATTCGAGTCGATGAATTTACTTTCGGAACATTTCTAATTTATTGTTTCACGGTCAGCGTTGTATATTTGCTCGTTCATTCCTGAAAGAGATATTTGTGTGAAATTTATTTAAGTTCCTCTTCTTGTTAACGGTACGATATTTTCGGTTTCTTCATTACTCTCATTCAGTTTTAATACCGTACTTGAGTGCGTTTCTCGTTAAAATCTTTTTACACATAGGTCCATGACAGTGTTGTGCATTGAACAGAAAGTTACCTACTAAAAACTGTGGAAACTTCTGTTTTTACCCGACTTGAAAAAAAGGAAGGTTTTATGTTCGTCGGGTATACTGTATATATGTATAAATATTTTTTAAATGTACGTTTACTGATTAATCAGCAACGGTTGACTGATTTTGTTGATTCAGAATTCGTTTAGAATAGGATAATCCAAATGTGGTTCCATTAAATTTTTGTTAAGAACTTTAAGTTGATGCCAAATTTTAATGAATTAAGTAGGCAAGTTCATTGTTTGCTTAAATTTTGGCACAGACTTGAAAAGTTTTGTTCAAAAAAAGAAGAATAAAGGGTCTTAACATCCTCAGAATTTATTTTTTCCTTCTTAGTGCTTGTTTTCGTACTTCTTATTTTCATCAATTCACTACCTCTATAATTTTTTTTATCTTAAACCAGAAATTAAATATCGATATATTGATATGTTGTTGGGACTACCAATCCTTCTCCCCTCTCACTACTGCAAACACTCGACTATCTTTCAGCATATACTTTTGTACCTTTACTCGCGGCTACACTGTTACATTATGCCGCTTACTCTTATCTCCATACATGTTCGTTTACCTTTTACACTTTATACCATGTACATAATTCACAGCTCTGCTGCAATTACACCCACTTCTGAGACATTACTTTGAGTACATCTTTATTTCTTTTATACAATTACTCTGCTGCATCGATCCACAGCCTCTATGTATGTTCATCAGATATTGATAACTATTGATACAGATAGCAATTACTATCGATATTTTTTTGTAAATTTCTCAGGTTTTTGAAATTCAGGTTTTCTTTTTTGAATTTTGGATGAAAATTGGCTGATAGGGTTTTCTAGCTCAGTATTGCCGTGCTACAGTTTTTTTTCTCGAAAACCTGCTAAAATTTTCGTTTTTTTTTCTTATACATTTTTAAAAAGAATGAATTATTGATGAAGTGGTGAGAAATAGGATATGAAGATTAAATATTTTTTCTACGCTTTACAAATTCTTTAAATTCTTTTCTCATTAATCCATGTCTTGTGAAACCGTTAGATTAGTTTGCGAAATGAACTTTGCTTTACAATTTGAAACTATTTTTTATCAAGCGTGTTCTTTTTTTCCGCTTCAAGCAAATAATTATTAAATTGTTTTTAAAAAAGTTGATGAATTTATTTTTATGATTTTGGTAAAATATTTTCCAGCATCTCTCCTTGCTTTTGTAGATTTTTTGTATCTTGTAACACTTTCTCAGTTTTTAAAAATTTTTCAAATGACTTCTCAGTTTGACTGTTTCATGATTTGTTCTTTATCCGGTCAACTGTTTAAATTTATGTAGCTGATATATTTTATGGACGCTCATCGTTCGTTATACAGTTCGAAATTTTCTTCTAAGCTTCATCGCCGTTGTTCTTGTGTAACTATTTTCCATGATTTTATCGTAAATATTTGCTACAGCCAAAACGAAAAATTTTTCCAAATGATAGTTGTACAAGTTCCCGTTAGGTAAATTGTCTTATAAACGCACGTTATCATCATCATGGGGTTGTTCTGCGATGATTGTGTTGTTGTTATTGTTGTTATTTTTGTTTGTTGCATGTTTGAAATGCTGTGCTCGTGCAATCCTTGAGGATGCACCTACTCGCACGAAATTTTTTTAGAAATTAGAGCACCGCTTTCGCCCTTGGTTACCCACTTCGGTTTGACGATTATATATAATACGTTTCCGCAAAACTTCATATATGCGAATGCTGAATACGCTTAATTAGGCGCCGATAATAATGGTCGAAAACGCGCGATTAAGTTAATTAGGTAGGTCGGATTACGTCGACTCCTGTTGGATATATTATATGAGTCGATGCTTTTCTTCGCTTTTCGCAATTAGGTGTGATTTAAAATTTTAGTGCACTAAACACGCAGCTGTGACGTACCTACGAGGAAATAGGGGCGAACGAAATTCGCTCTCTCGATATCTATATGTGAGACGAACCTATCGAATTTCACGCTCGCCTATTATCATTATCACCTACTGGAATTGGGACCGCACTATCGAAAGCATCGAAACATTTCGTAGCCTAATGATTGTTTCAAAAGCTGACCTATGTAAATTACGGTCTTTCGAACGGATACTTATCGCCAGCTTGCCAATATTAACGAGAAAATTAACATATTTTGCTATTTTGTTTCAACGATATATTCTTCGACGCCGAAGTCGGGTGAATTTCGCAGCTGCCGCTTAATGCTGTGTTTCTTAATTCAGTGAAACGTTAATTC
Organism: Ericerus pela; assembly: GCA_011428145.1. Lineage (NCBI taxonomy): Eukaryota > Metazoa > Arthropoda > Insecta > Hemiptera > Coccidae > Ericerus > Ericerus pela. The sequence goes on along the minus strand of WOFM01000580.1, from coordinate 777,795 downwards.
ATCAAACTTTGCAGTTCATCTGCTCGATATCTGACTACGTGTACTTCTGAGGCTGACTGAACTCTAATTGATGCCATAAAACGACCATTACCTATCTGTAGGTTTTTGTACAGGTTTGGTACAGGTTGTATTGTTTTGTCTCAACAAAAAACGCTAGATTTACGTGCAATTTTAAAATTCGAAAATTTCAGTAAAATACCTACATACAGTAGTTACCTTACTCAATGAACATTAGGGCTTACTTTGAAAATGCTGCTAATATTTTTGTGTTTACTCATGTTAAGTGAAACATTTTTAATGGCAGATTATTTTAATTTCTTGTAGCGGGTTTTCCAAAAAAAAAAAAAATCTGTTTCTTAGTACATATTTTTCTTTGAAACCCTACTAAACAGTTCACCATTAAAGTTCCATTCACAAAATATTATGAAAGAAAAATTTTAATAAAATAAAAATAATTAAAAACTGCTCAAATTTGATTTCTATTTTATAAATTTATTTTTTTATTTTCTCATTTTTTTATTTTTTCATAAAATTCGAATGAATTAGGTACTCGTTGAGATTACCGTAGAATTAACTTTATTTTTAATGTTCCCCGCGCTGCGCGAATCGTTAATCTACTAATTAAAAATTTTTACTAAATATTATTGACCCTAATTTCGCGGCGTTTGTGCGACTGCTTTGATTCTGAAAATTGAAAATTTCTTTTACACTCATTGAGACCCTATTTGTGAAAATATTTACAAAAATTTTAATTTTAATTATTATTTCTACAGACCTTAATTTCCGACTTTATTAGACCTTGAAAGTAAGTACATATCTGGATTTGCTTTATAGTCTGTAAATACCGCATCTATATCAGCGGATCTGTAGCGCGGCCAGCGGTGAGTCTACTCGCTTGTTAGAAGGTTTTTTCCTTCAGCTTGATTTATTTGCATAAAGATTTGTATGCCTTTCACCGGTTACCTGGTAAAGTAATAAATTACTTGTCGCTATGTACAGACTTTCGTTTTGAAATGAGAACAGTTTTTCAAAATTGACGTAAGTCTGTGTTTTGATGTTTTCAGCTTGGTTGATGGAACCATCTTTATCAAAATTTTCGTATCTACCCTTGTGAATTGCTGTTTGTATGAAAACAATGTGGTTTTTTTAAACGTTGCTCAACTCGGAGTGATCGGATACATGTGCAAATGACTGAATATACTTACTACAGACTTTTTGGAAATGACGAGAAAATTTTGAAAAAAAGCAAGACTGAAGACTGGATAGTTTGAAATATTACCAATACTTATAGTTACTGAAGTAGGTAGGTAGGTAGGTACCTGTAGTAAATCTTTATAGTAAATCTTTTAAAAAAATTTTTTAATGTTTTGTCATTATTACTCGACTAAAACAATATTGTGATATATTAACCACTTCTACCGAAATTTCTCAAATTTATTTAATTTTTGGCACTTTCTTCTTTCTCTTTTTTTTCTTCAAAAATACTTAAGGAATGAAATTACCCGGTCTTCACTAATTTTATGATATATTATGGTAAAATCAGCAAATATTAACTAGCCAAATATTATTTACGTTTCTCAGTATTTTGTTTACTGCAAAATAATAATGAGAACAAAGATTTTTGTAGCTATTGATTGGTGAAGAAAAATAACCGATGCTTCTTTTAGAAGTTGGTGCTCAATGTTTTTATGAATTCTGCATCATTAGCCTGATTATTTGAGGCATTAATGTGCAAGCTGAGCAAGAAATGTTGATTTTAATTTTTGTTTTCTGTATTTCTCTTCATTTAGATAATGGTTTGTTAGATTAAAGTTCACAATTGATTGGTGCTTCATTTTTCACCTCTCCAAGTGATCTGAAAGACTAATGCGAGATACGTAGAATGTTATCAAGAAACTTCGAATTTCAAATGATGAACTATATTTGAATAGTCGAGCATCGTAAAAAACAATTTTTCTCTTTAATTTTAAATTCGTCGTTACATCAGTCAATTAAAATTATTCTCTCCACAAAATAAATTCCTGAAGCTTTAAAAATCCTTTCGAATTTTCGTGGATAACATGGAACGAGTTTTCATGGTTTTTTCTCGAGTCATTAATAGGTAGGTAGGTACTTACCATTTTTGATGTTTGATAATGATAGTTTTTATTTTTGTTTTTGTTTTTGTTTTTCGTCAAAATCATGGTAAAAATTTCATAAACTTCGTAAGTAACTATTTTCTCGCAAATAATTTGAAGAATTTTAATAAGTTCGAGCGATAAGTGTCGCTAAAAATTTTTCGTACTCAGCTTGTGCGATGCTATTTTCCATGCGAAGTTGTCCAGCGTAATATGCCAACGTCGAAACAGAACACGATGTCTTGCTTTTTGCCTACTCGGTGCGCCGTAAATACACGTTTCCAGGCTACAATCGATTCTTTTTCCTATTTTTGATTGGCGCCGTCGTATGCATTCTCTGATGTGCATTATCGAACACTAATACGTATACATATTTATTTTTAATGTTAACGACAACCTTCGTCATGGGAAGCAATGCGGAAACTTGGTGCTGTTTTCAGTTTAATTTTTCTGGTGAAATAGTCTGAATCTTGATTGGCAAAATATTCTTCCAGTTCTCGATTCAGATTTCATTATTCCTAAAATTAAATTAATACCGTCTTCGTGATCAGTTACGTTCTAATCAAGGCATGAAATTACGGTTAGTTTGTTTTTCTGTCCTGTTTGAAGCCTTTTTGCAGTGGGAAATATATGCGAACTAAATAGAAATATTTTTCTAATAACAATAAGAAACAATACATTTGTTGAGTATTTTTTTTTAATATGACTAAAAATTCAAATCACTTATAATAAAATCTGAAAAATTGAAAACACCTAACTTAACATGGCTAATTTCCCGTTCGTGTTTTGCAAAAATTCTGTAAAATATTCCTACCCAAAATAAAGTGATTTAATTCTATACTTACAGATAGGAGAATGGAAGTAAGTACAGAAATTGGAGTTTTCTGTGAGAAAAAAAAAAATATCAAAGTAGAAAATGAATTTAATTTATAAATCAAAACTTGAACCGAGACAAAAATTTGAATATTTTTGAACCCTCTCCGAGGAAATTTGGTGACTGAATAATTTTAAAATTATATATAATTGGCTATTGAACTTTTTAGAACTAATAAAAGTATTATTCTTCATTCCAGTTGGTGAATACTACTTATTAAACCGAAGTATGTTTCTAATTGTTATTAGAAACAATTCAATTACCTATCTAGCTTTATCCTTTTTAAAACAATTAAAAATTATTTCTGAAAATTGAAAATACCTACGTAATTAGTTAATTTTCTTCGCCAGTTTCACTAAAATTCATTTGAATTTACTGAAAACAATTTGATTCGTTTCAGATATACGTACAAATAAAAAAATTAAAATATCTCTTCCGCGCACCAACCACGGCATGTGTATTTTGCATAAGTGTCAAATTTTGTATTTACCGCCATTTTAAAATCAGTTGATCGATTTTTCTCACCAATCCCTAATAGTCACTAACCGCCATAAGAATTTTAAGACAAAATCTTTCAGTTTACATGAATTATCGGTATAACAACTTGGAGGGTTCGCATAACTTCAAAAGCCCCTCCTTTAAAAACTACTGGATGAAATTAATAAAATCCAACATGAATATATATGCCATGAACACTTCTAACACTACCCTAAGTTTTATTTCCAGGTAAAAAACGGAGGTTCCACGGACTTCCAAAAATTCCCAAAATGAGTAAAAAGTGGAAATATATATATGTAAGTTTGTTTCCGGGTATTCCACTCGGTCTAATTTGCACGTAAATAAAAGTTTCGTGTGTTCACTATCAAAAGCAGAGTTTATTGACACGATTAAAAAAACAGTAGTGAAATTAGAAAATTCAAGATTATAATACACAATAGAAACAAACGAAGATACGACTATGGTTATCTGTCTTTCTGAAACGACGATGAGCTAACGAATGAATGAATGAATGAGTTTGATAAACAAAATCGACGTTCCATACAAAAGAAAATAGTCATGTTGAGTATGGTCAAAAATGATGTCATTTAACAATAAGATGGTCGAGTCGAGAATACATGAAATGATGTAACTTAAATATAAGAGGATTGAAAACGGTAAATATTAGATAGTCGAGTTGTGTCGATTTCTTAATGTGGGTCAAACAAAAATAAACATTACAAGTTCATGAAAGGACAAGAGTAAAGTACGAATTTGTGGTTATTCGAAAAAGAAGAATGTTCTTTTTACATCCCCACACCCGGTAAACAAAAGACATTAATAAATAACGGACGGATACAGCTTCAAAACATGGTAAAAATTTGATTCTAGCTTCTGATAACCGGAGTCAACCTGAAAAATTGAGCTAGAGATTTGTTTTACAATTCTATAAGGTCCAGTTCTGATTTTGTCTAATTTATTTTTATTAGGAAGATATCCATGTAAAACAAATACGAAGTCCCCTACTTTGAAATTACTTTTTACTTTTTTTTTGTCGAATCTTTTTTTGTTCATGTTATGGTTTTTACATGAATTATTGAATGCGATTTCTCTGCCCTTGGCCAAATCAGTTACGTTATCTCCGAATTTGGATATTACTTTAATTTTTACATTGTTCATTAAATAATTCGGAGAATATTTAGTGACAGAGTGTATGGTATCGTTATATTCTTTTACGCATTCTTTTAATAAAAGAGACCAAGATTTTTTTTTATTTTTAATATTTTCGTTTACTTTACATCTCAGCCTGTTTACTAAAGTCTGATTAAGTCTTTCATTAAGTCCATTGGATGATGGACAATCTACTGCCGTAAATATCAAATTAATTTTATTTTGTTTCATAAAATCTTTAAATTCTTTCGAGTTTAGACCTCCATATTGATCGACTAGTAGATTCGATATTTTGTTTCCTTTTTGGAGAGCTATTTCTAGTAAAGTTATAAAATCTTTAGAATTTTGAGTTTTGGAGGTCAGTGCAAAGGCGAAACGAGTAAATGATCGACTAATAAATGACAATATCTTTCTTCTGAATTATTTTTGGCTAAACTTTCTATTGTATCAATGGACATATATTCAAAAGGTTCCTTAGCTGGTCCAAGGTGAGAAAGATGTCCTAATTTCATAGGTATTTGGCTTTTGTTCTTGATACAGACAGTGCAATTTTGGCAGATGTTGCGAGAGTAATTCAATACTTTTATATTACCTCAACAAATAAGATAAGTTACAAACATATATCTTTTATTGAAAATTCACTCTAGTTATTACGAACACTTTAAATTATACTTATTTCTATTTCTTAATATTAGTGATACCTAATGTCCATAGCAACAAGTATGGACCCTAACTTCTCTACTCGACTGTAGGTTTAGGAATGACCATGTCTTCAAAATGAAGATATGACATTACTTTCATTTTCTTTGTTTCAATCAAAAGATGGCCGACCAAAAAAGTGGCGTGATACAGAACATCCGCCAAATATGATGACACTTCATTGTCATCATATCTGGTGGTGTCCGTTTGTGAGAAGCTAGGTAGAATATAGACAGCTATTATTCCGAGAATTAGGAATAATAGTTGTCTATAATTTGTTCGACACGTTTTTGCAGACAAACTGAATCGTCTGCAAAAATGGTACTGAACAAAGGTCCCCGGGGGAAAGAAAGCCCGAAGCTCCTGCTTCCCTAAATTTTGTGTCCCTGAAAGTTTATTATTTTAATTTACTATATCTTTAATTTTAGTCATAATACAATACTACTTTTTTTTTACAAATGTCCTTTAATTTTACGTTGCGGAATTGATCATCGCATAAAAATAAAAAAATTTTATATAAAAAAAAATTTTATTTGAGCATAAAAATTTATTTTTGCAAATGGACTTAATTAAGATAATTTGGCATAATCAAATTTATTATGCTTTTTTTTATAATATTATATTGTAATATAAAATGTGCACTTAGAATTATGGACCATTAACGATGTATTGCTCCCAATGCCAGATCATTTATTTGATTGTGCACATTGATAGCAACACAATTTATTTTTAAATTTATGTAGACCAATATGGCTACTATAAGTGTTAATAAACTACACCAACCGATTAGTAGTAAATGTACCGTGTTTATTGTGTCTTGGTATCCTACATCAGGGATTTTCAGTTCTGCTGATTTTAGTATTTCTTCGAGCTTATGAATTGGAGTTATTGGTGAAAGGTAAGGTATGTTGTCATGCCATTTATTATTGTAGGCAATAGACATATGATTGACGCAGACCAAAATCAAGTTCCATGAATTGATATTTCGTCCAAACTAGCGGTAGATGATGTTCAATGAGGACGTCTTTTTCTGGTTCATTTATACAAGGGAATCCTCCCGGGATGATTGTTTCTTCATTGTTTTCTCTCTGTAATTGTTGGATTTCTACTACACATGGAACTGTTAGTAGAGTCGCTCCAGCCCATGAATCATTTATAGTTATACTAGTACTTGTTTTTGTTATGGTATTAACTGATATTAATGGGTTTTTAGCATTTGTTATGGCAAAGAGGTTCATTTTAATTTGTTTGACTACGATTTCTTCATGATTTATCTCGCATTTGAAGGTGCATTTCTTTATTATTTCTTCAAATTTCATTCCTTGAAATAATGCCCTCGTACAATTCCCTTTATTGTTTGTTGTGTGGTCTTGTGGTAGAAAGCATAATAGGCTACGTTTACCACACAGATCAATGTCTATTCCCATTATGATTCTTATTGACCCATCAATTTTGTTGTGGGACAAGATCAAAGGTTCTTGATCCCAAGAGCAAATTTTATTGTCATGTGTTCGAAATGTTAATGGAATAAAATTGTAAAGTTTGTATTTGGCATGAAGGTTCTGAAGTGGAATTTTGATTTCTATCTCTATTACGTTTCCTGTCACATAGCAGTTTACTAATTTTGTTCTGTAGTAGGACTGGATTGATTTTTCGTCTAAAACTACTGCAAAATTTGATTTTTCTGCGATTTTCTTGATTTTTAGTAAGTTTTTTTTTAAAGTTGTTTCGTTAACAATTGCTGCCGGGAGATGGTTATTTTTGCAAGAAAAGAATAGGTGGCTAAGTTTAGCATTTTAGGTGACTAAACTAGCGTGAAGAGTTCGAGCTGTGTCGAAGATGAGCTCTCTTCTAGCTTCTATAATTATTTCGTTATTTTGGTTTTGAATGGCGTCTTTTAATGCTTGAATGTTTTCTTTTAAAATTTTAGAGTTGTCGAATTCTAATTTTTCAAAATTTTTAATGTCATTTGTGACGTTTAATAATTCTGCATGGTTTTCTATTACGGATTCTCGAAGTTTTTCATATTGGGATTTTAGATTTTTCTCATTTTCTATAAAGTCGTTGCCTTGAGAAAGTGTCATGACATTGCAAAACCATATGTCAAAGTCACCAAAGACTTGTATTCCATGTTTAATTCGTTTTGAAGGTTCTTTATCGAATTCTTTGATTATTGCTTCATTTATTAGCTGAATATCCATAATTAGATCTAAGATTTTCAACATGTTTCTCGATCTCTGTATACACCATGTGTTTTCCATAGATGTGCAACTTTGCAGTTTTTTTATTTCTTCAAGCCATTCGGGTGTTTCTATGTTCTGTCTTCTTGGAATTTTCAGGCTATAGACTATGGGAATTGTTTTCTCATAAGCCTTACTGAATTTGTTTAATTCGAAATATGCTCCTGACAAAGCACTAATTTTTGTTTTTGAACTTGTGTTCTCGCTTTTGTGTGTGAATATGGTGATTGTAATGAAAACGATAACGGCAAGTTTTATCATCATGTTGTCTGAAATCATTACAAATCACAAGAAATTTTTGCTGTTAGATGCAGTATTATAATTGTCGGTACGTTGTTTGGTTGCTATCTGTTCGAGAGAAAATATTAATAAGGTGCAAAAATGTATATCGATGCACAATATTTCTTCGATTTTTATTTCTTTCTCATAAAAATATACATATGTGCGGAAATTATGCCATCTGTGTTAGTGTGGGACTCTGGAATTTGATTCGCACTATTACCATCGAGGGTAGGCCTTGGGATATGGCAGACTCCAGTATATTTCGATTGTTCAGCAAGAATTCATCTTGCTTTACAACTCGGATATATATGGAGGTATCGCAATTACTTGTTCTTTCGAATTTTTCGGTGTTGGGGTTTGAGTATAATATATTTAACAACCAGTGTTTAGAGTGTCTACCTTTGTAAAGTTTCTTCTGGAGTTCGAGACGTGTTCTACCTTCTATCCTTTTTACTTTTGCCACTTTTAGCACACGATAGAGAAAGGAAGTAGATACTCAACTTCCCCAATGGTTACCAAGGAGTGGGTAATTTTCCTCTTCAGACAGATTCTCATACAGATTTTTAGGATGGTTTTTGAATTCCAAAATATTCTCTTCGGACTTTGAGTCTAAAATATCCGGGAGCGATGTACTCGTATTTTCACTTTTTTCAGACATTCGCGAGGGTTGGGAGATTTTACATTTTACAATATTATTTAAGATATCATTAATAGTTTCAAATTTGTCTGAAGTAACGGAAGATAAATTTATAATTTGCTTACAGTTAGATGGCGAATAGTGTGCTGTAGTCTTCTGTAGTGTACCGTTAGTTTTGTTTGGATGGACGCCGTTGGTAAGTGATTTCTCGTTCTCTACGATGTGGTTTTGGATACCGGTTAGGCTGATTCTATTCTTTTTGAATTTCAGGAGCCGGATCTGGATCTTCGTTTTATTTCTAAGTTTATTTTTAGAATTATTTTTTGTAATTAATTTATTTTTAATTGAATTATTTTTATTTGTCTTGATTAAACATTTGCCGTTCTCTTGTAATAAAGGTTTGATTTCGTAGACGTTTGTTTAATTTTGTTTTTAATATTTTAATTATTTTAGCCACTGTTTGCTTTGATATTTATGCGAAAATATTTTCTCCAGCAAAATTGAATTAATTATCCGCGATAGGTATAATAAAAAAAAAATTTTTATTTCAAAGAAAAAAATTTTATTATGATTTTTAAATTTTACTTCTGAAGGATTTTTTGTTCGGGCGCCAATTTGTTGCGAGAGTAATTCAATACTTTTAAATTACCTCAACAAATAAGATAAGTTACGAACATATATCTTTTATTGAAAATTCACTTTAGTTATTACGAACACTTTAAATTATACTTATTTCTATTTCTTAATATTAGTGATACCTAATGTCCATAGCAACTAGTATGGACCCTAACGTCTCTACTCGACTGTAGGTTTAGGAATGACCATGTCTTAAAAATAAAGATATGACAATACTTTCGTTTTCTTTGTTTCATTCAAAAGATGGCCAACCAAAAAGGTGGCGTGATACAGAACATCCGCCAAATATGATGACACTTCATTGTCAGCATATCTAGTGTTGTCCATTTGTGAGAAGCTAGGTAGAATATAGACAGCTATTATTCCGAGAATTAGGAATAATAGTTGTCTATAATTTGTTCGACACGTTTTTGTAGACGAACTGAATCGTCAGCAAAAATGGGACAGAACAGCAGAAATTTTTTATTAATTTATTGACATTTTTGTTATAAAAAAGTGGAAATAAAGTTAGTCGAATCTGATTGGACCCTATGTGTCATAATTGTAAATGGGTTTTCCTCATTATTTCTTTGGCAAAATTGTCCAAAATTATAATTTTTTCTTTTGCTTTTTTATGTTTTGAGAACATTAAGTTTTTTTTTATTATTACATTATCGTTTTTAAGTTTTTTAAAATCATTAAGTGCCCTTTTTTGATCTTCTATTATTTCTTTTATTTCTATAAGATTGACGACTCTGAGTTTGGAAGAGGCCTCAAAATGATCCAAAACAGGATTGCAATACAAACAATCCGCTTCATTATTTGTCTCTCCCGGCACGTATTCTATTTCAAAATTGAATTGGGATAATTGAAGCATTAATTCTCTGAGTTCATCGTCAAATTTTGTATTGATTTTTAAATTTTCTAATTGTTTATGATCAGAGTAAACTTTGAACTTTAATCCCAGTAATCTATGTCTCCAATACATTAGGGCTTCTTTTATGGCCAAACATTCTAGAAAAACTGCTTTTTTTCTTTTCTCGGCCTTATTTAGTTCTTCTGAAAAGAAAGCAGTTGGTTTAAAAGAGCCGTCATCTTGTTTCTGTTTCAAAATTGCACCTATTCCTTCCAGACTGGCATCAGTTTGTACAATTGTTTCCCTATTTGGATTAAATATTGCAAGACACGGTTCCGAACATAACAGATCTTAGATTTTTTTAAAACTTTCCTCACATTTATCGTTCCATATAAAGGGTGTGTTTTTCTTTAATAAATTGTGTAAAGGGGCTAAAATTATTGATGAATTTGGTATGTAAGAACAATAAAAATTTACTTTACGGAGTAATTGTCTTACGTTTTTTTGGTTTTTTGGGGGTTGGGAAGTCCCAAACTGGTAACACATTATCAAAAATGGGGTGAATAGCATTATTTTCAATATAATGACCTAGATATTTTACTTTATTGTGTGCGAGGTCACATTTGGTCAGATTAAGTCTGAACCCTTCTTCATATATAGATGTAAAAAGTATTTTTAGTTGTTCTAGGTGTTCCTCGAATGTTTTTGAAAAAATTAAAATGTCATCTATATAATTCACCCAAAAATCATCTAGGTCTTTTCTCTTTAATATATTTCTTAAAATTCTTTGAAAAATTGCGGGGCTAGTTTTTAATCCAAAAGGCATGTTTTTCCAATTGTAATGTCCAGTCTGTGTCACGAAGGCTGTCTTGTATCTGTCTTTCTTTCTTATGTGGATGGACCAGAAGGCACTATTAATATCAAGAACTGAGAACCATCTACAATCTCTAGCTTTCACAATTAGGTCCTCAATATGAGGAAGTGGTTGACTCTCGGGAACAATTATTTTATTTAATCCTGAGTAGTCGACGCACATTCTATTTTTTACTTTCACACCTTCAGCGTTTTTCTTATAAACTAGTCACAGGTGCAGCAAAAGTTGAGGTCGATTCCTCAATCATGTCAGCTGCCAGAAGCTTTGAAATTTGACTCTCTATCTCCTTTTGGTCAATAATGTTACATCAATATGGTTTACGAGAGACATATTTATGTTTGGTTAGCTTAATTACAGAGCAGTGGTCCGTGACTTTACCAACGTCATATTTACTCTTTGCAAAAACATAATCATAATCTTGAATGATCTTTTTTAATTTCTCTCTCTTTTCATCGTCTAAATGTTCTAAGTTTAACTCTGTTTTGGAAATTTTTACGTTACAGTTTTCTAAATTATTATTTTTGTCAAAAAAAAATTTAGTATTCTTTTTTTGTTTGTGAAAAATTTAAGTTTTCGTCTTGGCAAAGGCTAAATTCTCGAATTAGGTCTAAGCCTATTAAAAAGTCGTAATTTAATTCCTTTTCATCAAGGACGAAAAAATAAACTTCTTTATTTTGTGAAAAAATTTTTACTTTTATTTTGGCTATTCCTAAAACTTTACCATACCCGCTGATCATCCAAAAAGATTAACTAACGAATTTAAAAGCCTTAACTTTCATGGAATTGATCGGGTTTCTATTGATTATAGAAATGTTCGAACCTGAATCATAAATTCCTTTACAAAAAATGTTATCGTTAAGGCATAAATTTATTTTAATCAGTGGGGGGTAATTTAGTTTTTTGTTTCGTCATCAGATAAAGAGTTTTCGATTTCTAATTTATTAATTGTTTTTTGATTATTTGGCTTATCTTTGAACCAACATAGAGCTTCCAGATGGTACCTCTCAGAAAAGCCTCTTTTTTCGCAATTAGGACAAGGTTTCTTTTCTGCACCACCTGACTTTCACTCATGTTGGTTATTTTTTTTATTTATGATTTCAAATTTATTTGTGTTATTAGTTTTATTTTTATTTGAAAAGGTTACGTTTTTATTATTTAGGTCATCAATTTAGTCTTCCGTCTCGAATTTCTTAAGTTTATCATGCAAAATACGGAGAGACGTGACGACATTTTTTTAAAAAGAATTTTGAATATGGACAGGAAGTCCCAAAATAATTAAATCTAATATCACGAGGTCGGGCAAGTTCCTATCTATTTCTAATAAAAGTTTCTCTTTTTTGACAACAAATTCTATATATGAACCACTCATGTACCTGTAGTTGTAGGCATACCGTATTGGCTTCCAGGAAGAGTCAGCAAAAGTGACAATCAGGTCAGCTCTTCAGTTGGACCATGCAGTGCTTAGTACAAGTTTCCTCTGATTGATGGTGAACCAATCTGCCATCGATGTTTCTAAACAGCTTTTGAAGACTTCAATTTATTTTTGGCCATCTAACTTGAACCGCTGTGACTCTCTCTCGAAGGCGTCACACCAAGCGATGACGTTTTTGTTTTTGGGTGAAAATTTTTCTATGAGAAAATGCTTCATTATGCTGGTTACTGACTCGTCTTTATCTCTCTTTAAGGTGGTCATGGATTGATCGGCGTCTTCTTTCAGTTTGGCTTGGTCGAAGGGTGAAAATTCTGGGAGCAGGTAGTCTTTGAATACAAAATTCTCATCGCTGTTGAGGTATAGTTTAGCCACATCTGGAGGGATGGAGACATTTATTGTCCTATATTGCCCTCTTGATTGTAGGACCGATGCAGCACTCTTCGGAGGACCCAAGGCCATAAGTTCTTTATGGAGTGTGGCCTTTTGTAGTTCCTCTGGGAAGGCGAACCAAATTCCATCTCCAAATAGACGTATTTTTTTGAGATTCACTGTTGTTGTTTTATCAGTACCCTCAGCCATCATTAGCAACTGTATTTTGGTCAAAGACATCGCGAGAAAAATTTTGTTTCGAATTTTAAAAAGCATTTTCTAATTTGTAAGTTTGTTTCCGGGTATTCCACTCGATCTAATTTGCACGTAAATAAATGTTTTGTGTGTTCACTATCAAAAGCAGAGTTTATTGACATGATTAAAAAAACGGTAGTGAAATTAGAAAATTCAAGATTATAATACACAATAGAAACAAACGAAGATACGACTATGGTTATCTATCTTTCTGAAACGACGATGAGCTAACGAATGAATGAATGAATGAGTTTGATAAACAAAATTGACATTCGATACAAAAGAAAATAGTCATGTTGAGTATGGTCAAAAATGATGTCATTTAACAATAAGATGGTCGAGTCGAGAATACATGAAATGATGTAACTTAAATATAAGAGGATTGAAAACGGTAAATATTAGATAGTCGAGTTGTGTCGATTTCTTAATGTGGGTCAAACAAAAATAAACATTACAAGTTCATGAAAGGACAAGAGTAAAGTACAAATTTGTGGTTATTTGAAAAAGAAGAATGTTCTTTTTGCATATATATATATAATGTGCAAAAGAATTTAAGTGACCTATATATTCGTGATCCATGATTGAGGATCTGTGCTTTTCCACAGGTCCCGTCCCCAGGTCTCACCTCTGCCGTGAGTGCAATAGTTCTATTTTCTTTGGAAAATACACTAAAATGTTATATAAATTTGAAAAATTTGAGTCTTTCCTAGAAAAAGAGAGAAAAAGAAATTTTTTTTCAATACCTAATTATTTATCAAATTTTCTATAAAAAAGTACAAAAATATTGAATAAGCTCTTTTGCATTCTTGTCAGTTGTATTTTAGTCCGTAATTATAAATGGAAATATTTTAATTTTTTATCTCATTCCAAGTTAAACAATTTGTAAATTAAAATTATTTTTCACTTTGATCTTTTGTTTGTTGGTTTTTCTCAAGGAAAAAGTCAATTCCATTAACTTATGTTTTACTATATCTAGCTGTATGCATGAAGAATTGAATAAGTTCATTTTTAGTAAATTTTAATGAAATTCAGTAAAACTCGCACGAGAAATTAGCTACCGACTTGTTATTTTCAATGTTTTCAGTTTTCAGAATTTCCTATCAAGGATTTGAGTTTTTTATCGTTTTTCAGATGCAAATACGTAATAAGTGTACGGTTTCTTCCTGTTATTAGAAAATTATTTTAGTTTAATCGTCGTATATTTCCCGCTGCAAAAAGGGTTAACTAACCGGCTCCTCAGATAAGTTAATTAAAACGATAGGTAGATATAGCTGAGTTTCGAGCGTTCGTCTTTGCGTTCAGTCATGTTCAGTATAAACACATTCGAAAGCTTAATTGAATGTATTCATTTTGATATTTGGCCAAAATATCGTCTGAATTGCGTATAAAGTGGGTTATTAATTTACCGTTTTTAATGAACAATGCGGATACTAGGCTGTAGGTGAGGGTCTTCCACAGTGGATTGAAGCCTTTATGGGGACGATTAAAATGAAAAACACCCGAAACCCTCGTATTTGTCTTGTAGTGAAGTTGGAAACAGTCGAACGGAAAACTCCGTCGCCCAAAGCGAAGGATCAATTTCGCAGTCGTGTAGCCCGACATATAAGTGGGACGTCCTGAATATGACGACATCGGCGGTTTTCAATAGAATTAAAAATAAGTCCTCGACGAGGGAGGACGAGGGAAGAGTGCTCGGATCGTGTGGCAGGCCATTATGTAAATACACTCAGATTTTGATTTAAGTTTCGGGAAAATATGCCCGTAGATTCGACTGCCGGGCCGAATCGATAAGCGGAGAGGAGAGATGTCGATGTGAGGATCGACATATTTCGTGTGCATTCTTGAAATCTGATAATTTGTAGCGCTTTAACGAAGTACCAGAAATGTGATCGTTGAAGCACAGTGAATTATTATTGACTATTGTAACAGAACATGAGTTCAGCTAAAAACGAAAATTACCAGTAGTTTTCTAGCGAATTATTTAAAATTGTTTGATTTATTTATTGTTTTAATCACCCATGCTACTATATCCTAGCTCAAAATTGAATTCGAGTTATTTCCTAGAGCTAGGTAAAGTGGTCATCAAAATTCAAAATTCTAACCCGAAATTAAGAGAATGAAAATGAAATAAATTCACACGACGCGCAAAAACTTTCAGAATTGAGTGGTGTAAGCACATTTTAATTAAATTTTGAAGCATTGAAGGGAAATGTAAGAGGCAGAAGAGCGAGTTATGAAGATTTTTTTTACTAAAAATTAATAAAGAATATCACTCGATGTACCTACTACATATTAACCCTCATTAAAAAAATTTAATAGTAGTCTTTGAAAGGATTCGTTGTTACTGCTTTAGCCACTGTTTCAAATGAATGTATGTGGATTTCAGAGCTAATATAGAAGTTTACCAAAAAATAATGTGATAAGTTAAAGATTCGCAGCTGTCAGTTTGAAGGGTGACGTGAGTAAATTTTGTTAATTTAATCTTAAAATTACGATTGGAAATTTTTAAAAACGCTGTCATAGAGAAAAAAAGTCTTCCTCTTTATTTGTGTGGGGATTAGAACATTACTCCTACGAGGAAATAGGCTCGGCCTATCGACGACAGTCGTCACCTTCGGTGACAATTATTCGTGCCTTGCACGTTAAACCAAACACCAAATGTATGTTCGTTTGTACTTGTCTATTTTTGCAGATAGACAAGTTACAAATCTCGGACCGTGACGAATCGATAGATAATTATCTCGGCGATGTCACAGACTGATACGAAGATGCATTCTCCGTACTTTACCGTTGCCATAGCAACCACAAAGTACGAATAAATTAGCTACACAATACTTATGTAAATATTACATAAGTGTGTATGTGTGCGTGTAGGGAGCCGGCTATATAAGACGAAAAAATCATAGACAAAATCGCCAGTGTTTGCCGAGGTCTTGGCTCCCTCATACCTTTCTGGTATATTGGCATAAACACGCAAACTGTTCTGTTGAACACCTTCTTTGTTGGTTTTACTTTCCACGACGTAAGGTATTCCACAGTGGTGACCTCGACGTGATTTTTTGGCCACGTCGTGGTGTCTTTTGGCGCGGTGCGCTTATACTAAAGTGGCGCGGTGCGCTGGCGAGTAACTTGCTTCCTAATTAAAGTAAAAATAAATTTTTTTTTTTTACCAAGAAATTTTATTTTTACAACAAGACACCAGGAGCTCTCGAAGGTGTCTGCTAAGTGGGAAAATATACCCCCCTTCTAAAGTATAATTACCAGAAGGAAGAACAGCAGACCCTGGAAGGACATAGTTGGCCTCATCCACCAACTCCTCCACCTTCGACACACCAAAGAGAATTTGAAGACCTCAACCTCTCCGAAAACAAGAAGAGGAATAGACGTCCAGAACTTGAACGTCTAGGTGTGACAATTGACCAAAACGAATTGTCTACCAAATCTCTGAGGAGTAGAAACATACCGACTCCTCCAACAGATCAGCAAACACGATCTGCCCCAACTTTTGGCGAAGCTACTAGCCAACAAGGTTCGATGGCACAACCAACCGAAAACCCACCCACAATGGCAGCAACCGGATCCTCACAGCAAGTGCTAACACCCGAAATAATAGCCCAAGTAATACAGCTACTAAATACACGTACTGAGCAGAATCCGGCATTCTATAGACGGAGGATTGATATTCCAGAATTCCTCCCAAATGAAGTCGATGTCTGGCTGACACTTCTCGATGGAAGATTCAAAACCGAGAATATACAAGCCGACCAACGATATATACATATTTGTGGAGGCATGCCCCCACAAATAATAAGAGGAATTCCGAATATCATGGATTGCCCCCCGGCAGAAACCGATAAATACGCATGGTTCTGCAAACAAGTAAGAAACGTATTTGGGAAATCGAAAAATGAAATTATTGACGAAATAATGGGTGGAATGAAGATAGGGGACGATAAACCCTCAATCTTCATGGCTAAATTGCGAAAAAAGGCTGACCACATAGTAGCCCCTTCGGTAATCGGAAACCAATTCTGTAAACAACTTCCTCAACATGTTGTACAGGCATTGGCAGCAGTAGGATCAACGATAATAAATGAATCCGCTGACTTAGATTACCTAGCCAAAAGCGCTGATAATGCACTACAATACTCGAAGAACTCACCTTCGATCAGTGCAGTATCAGCAGAGAATGGAGAAATTGCACAGCTGAGAGCACAAATCGCCCAGCTAACTTCACAAGTGCAGAATAACAACAACAAAAATAGAAACAATAACCAGCGAAATAACCGGTCTAGAAGCAGACCTGATAAGAAACGACAAAGCCGGTCAAGAGACCGAAGAACCGGAAATTCTCGCAGGGGGCAGAGTCCAACTCCCCCGAAAAATAAAAAATCTTCATCCAACTCTCCTTCTCGAAAATGGGATGAAAAGAACTGCTTCTACCACAATAGATTTGGCGAGGCCTCCACCAAATGCAACAACAAATGCCAATGGTGGGGCAAAACTTATAAATCCGATCCGTCAAACTAAAACGAGGGGCCATCTACGCGGCCGAAGACCCCTCGGAAAATTACTCATGCCGCCTGTTCCTAAAGGACAGGACAAGCAGTAGAAAGTATCTAATAGACTCAGGCGCTGACCTAAGCATATTGCCAGTAAATAAGAAACATAAGATACATACTCCGAAATACTATCTCCGTACTGTGAATGGTCAAAACCTTCCAGCATACGGACTTGAAACTATCAAAGTCAACATTGGATTGCGAAGAGACATGACTTGGTCTTTTACAATTGCGGATGTTCCAAATCCAATCCTGGGTGCCGATTTCTTAGCACACTATGGCCTAATCATCGATCTAAAAAATGGAAAATTGATCGATAATGAAACTAAACTTTGTGTGGAAGGCAAAACACTAGTGTCTCAACTGGACACAGCCATTTCCAGTTGTAGTAAGGTCGACGAAAGATTCTTACGGATCTTGTCAGACTATTCTGGAGTCACTCAACCATCAATTCGCAGGCACCCTACCTATAAACATGATACAGTTCATTATATAGAAACAAAAGGGCCGCCATGTCATGCTAGAGCAAGACGGCTTCTGCCAGATAAGCTAAAAGCAGCAAAGGAATACTATGACCGAATAATAAAAGAAGGTATTTGCAGACCTTCAAATAGTTCATGGAGTTCCCCAATCCACATGACTAAAAAAGCAAGTGGAGAATGGCGAATTGTTGGCAACTACAGAGCCTTAAATGCCAAAACAGTTCCAGATCGTTACCCAGTTCCAAATATAATGGACTTCAATGCAAATATGAAGGGTAAAACGATGTATTCTAAAATTGATATAAACTGGGCATTCCACCAAATACCAATGGCCGAACAGGACATTCCAAAAACGGCACTCATAACGCCCTTTGGACTATTCGAATACCTTCGAATGCCTTTTGGACTCCGCAATTCAGCACAAACTTTCCAAAGATTCATCAATGGACTGTTTCGGGATTTGCCGTTTGCATATGCATATCTGGATGACATTTGCATATGCTCAGAAGGCGGTGAGCAACAGCATGAGAAAAATGTGAGAGCCGTTATACAACGTATACACGCTGCCGGCCTTACTATCAACGTAGGAAAAAGCTTATACGCACAAACCGAAATTGACTTTCTCGGCTACAAAGTCTCAACCGAAGGCATAGCCCCACTAAAGACCAAGGTCGAGCCAATATTAAATTTTCCAAAACCCTCAAACGTAGCAGAACTAAGACGCTTCTTAGGGATGGTAAATTTTTATAGACGCTGCATGAAAAACGCAGCAGCTGAACAAAGTAAGCTGTTTGCTTTAATAAAAACATCAAAGAAAAGAGATAAAACTCCACTCGAATGGAATAAAGAAGCTGAAAAAGCATTTGAGAACATAAAAAGCTCACTGGCTAATGCAGCCCTCTTGGCTCACCCAGACGAAAGTCTACCATTATGTGTCGCTTCCGATGCCTCTGACTTTGCAATTGGTGCAACACTGTACCAAAAGGAAAAGGACCAAAAATACCCGCTCGCTTTCTTCTCTAGAAAGCTATCAAAAACAGAGAAAAATTACAGTACTTACGATAGGGAATTACTGGCAATCTTCGCTGCACTGAAGCATTTCAGGCACCAATTAGAGGGTAGATGTTTTACTGTGTACACAGACCATAAACCTCTAACACATGCCTTCACGCAGAAAGCAGAGCCAGCATCACCGAGAAGAGCACGACAGTTAGACTACATAGGTCAACTAACTACTGACATCCAGTATATAAGTGGAGAACTCAACACTCCAGCTGATGCACTCAGTAGAATCGAAGCTATCTCGGCCCCTGCCCAATTACCTTATGCTGAAATAGCTAAAGAACAGCTTAAGGATGCAGAATTGCAAGAGTTGTTGTTGAACGAAGACACATCCCTTAAATTGCGGCAAAGAAAAATTCCCGGTACTGACGTCTTACTAACATGTGACACCAGTACAGGCAAGAATAGGCCATTCTTGCCGAAAAAATATCGCAAATTGGCATTTAACAGCGTGCACAATTTATCGCACTCTGGCCCCAAAAGTACTGCTAATCTGGTATCATCAAGATTTGTATGGCCTCGACTCAAGTCTGACTGCAATAATTGGGCTCGCACTTGCCTGAATTGCCAAGAGTCCAAGGTAGGAAGACATACTCGATCTCCACTCAAATCTTTTAAACAAACAGAGCGGTTCAAAACAATCCACATTGATTTGGTGGGCCCATTGCCCCCTTCACAAGGACACAGATATCTCCTTACGATGATTGACAGAGCAACTCGATGGCCCGAGGCAATCCCACTATATGAAATGACAGCACCAACTATAGCTGCCAAACTATATGAAAACTGGATTGCCCGATATGGCGTACCTGAAGTCATAGTTACAGACCAGGGTCGCCAATTTGAAAGCTCACTCTTCCAAGAGTTATCAAAAAAGCTAGGTATTCAACATAACCATACCACAGCTTACCATCCTCAAGCTAACGGAAAAGTTGAGAGATGGCATAGAGCTTTAAAAGCCTCAATAATGGCTCATGACACAAAAAGATGGGTGGACGTACTTCCAACCATCCTTTTAGGCCTACGATCAGCTCTTCAATCAGACACAGGACATTCTGCAGCGCAGTTAGCGTTCGGCGAAGAGCTACGCCTACCAGGGGACTTTTTCACAAATCCGACAGAAATTAGCCCCGAAATCTTAGTTCAGAACATACGAACTGATGCCAATAAATTCTTAACACAGGCAGCTCGCCATGGCCAGCCAAGGATCTATGTCTCGAAACATTTGGCCACTACTTCACACGTATTTGTCAGAGACGAAAAAATAAGATCTTCACTGGAGAAACCCTACGCCGGTCCTTATAAAGTGATATCACGTGACAACAAAAACTTTGTGATATCCATAGCAGGTGAAAACAAAACAATATCAATCGAATATAACATACAAAATAAAGCCCGCTAAAAAATGACAACTGTGGAATCCTTCGATAAGAAAAGTGCGTGAACAATAAAACAACGACAGGTATCAACAAACCCACTTGCGCTCGATGACAACAAAAACATCGCAACGTGTATCTGTTGTCAAACAAACAAAAAGAATAAAAACGTTCATCTTACGAATGACGTCAGAAGCGGAGATGAATTTCTATTCATCTCGAATTACCTATAGCTTCAAAATGTTCAAACACGCCTAACTTTGCAGAAAATAAACAAAATTTTTCAGGAAAAGCTGCAAATGATAGAGAATTTTTACATCTATCCCCTCCACGGACGTACTCGCTCAAATAAAGACAACGTTTTAACGTAACGGACGAAATCAAAACTCACCAAGTCCTCATTCGCTTTTTCTACTGTCGCCTCGACTGTTGAACTTTGCTTTTTCTAATTTTTAATTTTCTTTTGTATTCCTTCCTTTTTTCTCTCTTATAAAAATGTCGTCTACGAACCAGCAACAATTGTCCGCCGATTTTGATCCACAAATTCCCTCATGTTCTAGGGATAATGTTGCGCGTATCAATAATATGCAGCAACAGTGTCTCATAGAACATGAAAAAGAATTGGCCAAAATCGAGGAAGAATTGTTAATGGACACGGACCTGTCCCTGGTAGAAAAGATCGTCGAACATATGACGAAAAAGCTACCACCTCTAATCTCGCCTCCCAAAACGCCTGTTAAAGAGTTACCATCTTTGGCAACCCCAAAGATGGCGACCCCGAAACCGACAATAAGGGAAAGAGCAAAATTTCTGTTCGCCGATGAGGACCCTGCTTTTCATGCAACTCCTCCTCCGGCCCCGAAACCTATTCGTAGCCAGCAGTTTATGGCAACCCCCAAGTCAAATTCGCCACTGCTGACCACTACCGGACATTTCAATCCTCGCCCCTCCCTTCCTGTCCGCAACCATCCTTACCGTCGTCCCCAATATCGACCACCGAGACAACGAGGACAGAGGAGTAGAGACAACTTCCTCCGGCGACAAGCCCAACGTATGGAGTCCTACAAATGCGTTGGAGCAGCCGTTGGAAGCGCCCTTGCAAAATGGGAGAGGGAACAAAAACAGCGATAAAAACCTCTAATCCCCCAGACACGCGATTAATCGTTTTTACGACGCAAAAACTGGGGGGGAGTAGCTGTAGGGATTAGAACATTACTCGCACGAGGAAATAGGCTCGGCCTATCGACGACAGTCGTCACCTTCGGTGACAATTATTCGTGCCTTGCACGTTAAACCAAACACCAAATGTATGTTCGTTTGTACTTGTCTATTTTTGCAGATAGACAAGTTACAAATCTCGGACCGTGACGAATCGATAGATAATTATCTCGGCGATGTCACGGACCGATACGAAGATGCATTCTCCGTACTTTACCGTTGCCATAGCAACCACAAAGTACGAATAAATTAGCTACACAATACTTATGTAAATATTACATAAGTGTGTATGTGTGCGTGTAGGGAGCCGGCTATATAAGACGAAAAAATCATAGACAAAATCGCCAGTGTTTGCCGAGGTCTTGGCTCCCTCATACCTTTCTGGTATATTGGCATAAACACGCAAACTGTTCTGTTGAACACCTTCTTTGTTGGTTTTACTTTCCACGACGTAAGGTATTCCACAATTTGTATGACTACGAACTTCATGATGAAAGCATGAAGTATACACTGCAGAATTTTGTTCCGTGTCTTTCGTGAGAAGTATGATTTCACATAAAATTATTCTTTATGACGAAAATAGAGGGGAAAAAATGGTGTTGTATTACCCTATCTTATTCGTTTAAGTAGCTGATATTACATTTAGCGTAAAATCTAAATTTTAATTTCCCCCTTCTGGACGTGTGTGGTATGGAACTAAACCAAAGAATGGAAACTAAATAATTCATAGCTCATGTAATCAATGTTACTAAATAAAAACTATTATCGCCAAAAAACTAAGCTTATAATCTAAACACCTACCGTATACTCAAAACTAATCTGCTATTGTCGAGTTTATTCTTGTAATAATTATCGATAACAGAAATTAAATTTTAGAATTTTAGTTTCTGTCCAAAAGCAAGATGGGAAAATGTTAATGGCAGGTGTTTTGTCGTGGCACATAGGTACTCGAATCATGCACGTAGACAGGTGCGTTTCAGAAAACAATTTTATTGAGGGGGAGGGTTGTTGAAAATTTAAGAAAGCAGGTGAGAACGTAAAAATTTTTTAAGTAAAAAAATTTTAAAATTTTAGGAAGAGAAAAAATATTGCGTGTATTTGACCCTCAAAACTCTCCCTGTGCATATAAATTATGTATGTAGTTCTGACTGCAACAAAAATTTCGATTCTCGGGAAAAAGATCGGTAAACTGAAAATTTGTTGTAAGAAAGTTAAATTTAGGAAAAATGAAAACATTATACAATGATTTTTCGAGTAAATTAATATATCTACGTCAAATAACGTCACGCAAATAATGGGAGAGATAGAATGTGGGTATGTGTTCCAGTCGATGCCTAAAACCGTTTGTGGCTTACGTAGGTGAAACTTGAACACTTCCTTGGGAGTTTGAAACAAACATCAAAATTACACTGGCAATAATAAACAGTGTTAAAATAGGAATACCCTTCAAGTGATGGTATGCTAAATTCTTAAAGCGAAGATAACAACGCTTTGGAAAAAGATAAATGATTGGGAATGCGTCCTCACTTTAGAAGACAGATCAGTGAAGACAACTGGACCACCAAAGCTTAGGTTGGAGGAAGAAATTAAAATATTTGAATCAAATTGCTGGTGGTTAATGCTGGAGATTGTCGGATGAAAAAGGTTTAAAGATGAAAGAAAAAGTTGGGATCGCCATTTTTAGTCATTGTTGTTGTTGTTGTTGTTGTTTTTTTTTTACTTTGTATTCAAGTTTGAAGCCACCAGCCAATATCGGTCGTTATAGATGTCGATTTAAGGTTGTGAAGAAGAATGGCGAATTCATTTGGGTTTCGAATTTTTATTAGTAGCCCTTTGTCAAAATATTCGAACAGTATTTCGTGCGTAGCCTATATGCGATGATATGTTCGAAAATTTCACGGAAAACGAACCGTTTGTGCGACCTCCGATTTGCAGGCTTCTCAATTTTCGGTCGTATAAAACGATCGAAACATCGAATAAATAGCAATTTTGAAAATTGCCCCTACAGTGTGGCGGAAAAATACAATTCCAATTTTTTTTTTTTTGTTTGTTTTCTCAATCTTTCCTCGGGCAGATAAGGAGAGAATTGTAGAGGGTAGAAAGGATATGCGGAAGGAGCGCAAAAGGATAGACGAAAATAAAAATCGAGACTGGGACGAACGAGTGGAGCCAATTCAAACCGCTGTCTCGTATTTTGAAACGATAACTCAAGTCGTGTTTTCCTTCTTCATAGTAGTTTTTTTTTTATTTTTTATTTTTTTTGTCGTCCAGATTCTTGTTCATTGAAATGTGTCAGTCCCCTGACTGGTACGAAACTACAAAGAATCGTCTTCTCTCATTTTTTCTCTTGTTTCCCGTGTTGACGAGATGTAAAAAAGGGAGTAATAGAAACCGTTGTTGGACAAATAAATGTCGGATACTTTGTGTCGCGTATTATATATTTAAGTCATGCAATAAATACCACAAAAAGTAATGTTATTGTTTCGTATGAGGATGGAATAATAATCGAGTACGCATAAATGATGATTGATGCTGGAATATCGTTTTCGTTTGGCTGTTCGTATAAATAAATGTTTTTCGCTTAACTATGTCGACGACTTAAGCCGAAAATTTAGTGTAACAAACGAAAAATAATCTTCCCTCAGTGATACGTACATATTTTGAGAAGGCGTTTTTACGAATGAAACGTAGTTTAATAATTTCCT
Organism: Ericerus pela; assembly: GCA_011428145.1. NCBI lineage: Eukaryota > Metazoa > Arthropoda > Insecta > Hemiptera > Coccidae > Ericerus > Ericerus pela. The sequence continues at coordinate 753,493 of WOFM01000580.1, read as the reverse complement.
TAGAATGGTGGTGGATTACTTCGTTGGATGATGTTAAACTTTTATTATGTTGTGATGTGGTTCGGTGCGATAATGGTTTATTTCTTTTTCATCTCAAAACGCAATACTATAGAGGTTGAAAATGGCGGAAAAAGAGGCATAATGGTGGTGAAAATGAAAGATATTTTGTTACGTAAGAGCGAAGTTTTTTCGTTTAAAAGTTGATGCTGGTAAAAATTTGGTGTCGATTTATACGGTTAATACGTAGATTTCACTCATTCTTTTCATCGTTCCCATCAAATCGTTTGTAAGACAGAAAAAAAAAAAAAAAAGTCAAAACAATACCCGTAATTCGAACATCATATCGTCCCTCTTTCACGGTGAGATAGGTCAGAAATTTTTTTAGTATTTATCCCATTTTATTTTTATATTTTTCGTTCCTTGTTAGGTAATTTCGCCGATTATCCGTAGTGTTCATCTTGATATTAAGTAGTTACTTCACTATAACTGTCCGGGCTACAAGTCAATTGGAATTCTTTCAGTTATTACAAAAATGACATTTTTATGTTTTTACATATTTTTTCCTTTAGTTCTACGTTGGAATATCCGCAATATCATTATGGTTCATGAAATTCTGAGTTATTTGATCCCAAATTCATTGGCATATTTTGATATGTTTTGCTACAATAAAAATCATAAAAATGCGCATTAATTTGGCAATTATTGAACATATCTGGGAATATTAGGACAATTTTTAGCATTATTTAGAATATTAGCATGGAACATGCTTTAGCCCTGACCCTCCACCGAAAAAACGTTCCAAAACATGTCACGAAATATGTCACGAAAATACGTTACGCAAATGTACTCTGTGTATTATCGCATTTCTTGGGAAAAACCTAGTGAGGTGAAAACGTTCTTTACATTAGGATTGGTTAACAAGGATGGGTGGCTAAAGCATATTCCATGTTTTCCAATTTTAGCCGTCAGGCTTTAAGCGGATCCATCGGGGGGGTGCAGGGGGCGAAGCCCCCGCCGAGGCGCGAAGGGCCGAGTTTCTTTTTGTTTCGCAATGTAAACTCTGAAAATTTTCAATTTTTGATGAAGTTTTAATTCATATGTGTATTTTCCGTTGTTATGTAACCTTCAAATAATTTTTAGGGTTAACTGCTGTAACTTTATGAATAGTGCTATATCAAACCAATGCAACTGAGCATGTGCGTTACATTGTACTTGTGAACTGGGCTTTTCACTTTTTGGGGAGAAACAAGTATCCGTTTCCAGTTTATTCAATTTTTGATGTGTAAAAATCATGGTGCTCGGTCTGTGGTAGGGGATAAATGAGAATTACGATCGTCAGATTCGTGTAACTGTAACTCTTACAATCGTAACTCTCACTCGTGTGCTACATGATGTGTAGGTGTGTGGTTGTGTGCATGCGTAACACTATTATTATGTTTACATATCAATCCTTCATAAGTATAGCCCGTATAGCCCCAGTGGAACTCGCACCTTTTTTTTTATTGTTTATTAATTTGTATCCTTGAAAATTGCGTTAGTATTATTCAGCTTTAAAAATCCTTCATTTTGATACCCAAATTGATTTAAAGAACATTTTGACATATCTTACTGTAGAAGGGCATAATTTTGACATAATATTTAGACTTTGATAAAAGAACATTTCATGTGCGTTCCTATTTCATTCTTTTTAGGATATAATAAAAGTTGCCCAACTATTGTATGAATAAGGCCCATCTCACACCTCAGTGAAGCTACATTGCAGATGACACTCAGGAATTTTGATTCACACATCACAGTAGATTACAGATATCCAAAAATTCAAAATTTTATTGTATAAAAATGTAAACAAATGTCAAACGTAGCTGAGCTATGTTTTTAAATTTGTCTCAACTTCAAATTTCAGCCATGTTACTTGATATGAAAATTGTAGTGTATAACATTTCTATAATGTGTGAGTCACAATTGCTGAGCAGTGTTTAAAACGTAACTTTTCTGAGATTTATAACGGTCGTAACTGTCTGGTAGGCCGATGGTGGTAATGAAATTAATCCCAAATCAAAAATCCCCAATATTAAATTCTTTGTTCACAAATATAAATTCTAGTAACGATGAAAGTACACAGAATCCATATTATTAATATGTTTGACTTGAAAAAAAGTGCGACACTAAAACTTTATTTTGGCCCTTCAAAATACCTAGTTAAAACTGAAAAAAAAACTATTTTAGTCAAAAGACGATTATATGCTTGTGTCACATACTAGAGCTACAATACTGAGTGTTTTCTTAGGACCCGTGTTCTGTGACATCATTATTTTTATTACCATTGTTTTAATCATTTAATTTTTGTCTATACTCATGATGAAAGCTTCAATACTGAGCATTTTCTTAGGAACCGTGTTCTGTGACGTCATTATATTATCATTGTTTTTATCATTTGGGAACTGAATCTGCGCTAAAACTGCACTATAACTTTTAGTGTAGTATTTTTTCGCCATGTTAAACACAGCTATCATTTAGAACAATGATAAGATGATCATGTTTAGCCTGCTTTGGATGTTTGTTTGACACGTTTTCGGATTGTTCTCTACGAAAAATACATATTCATAATAATCCATATCACCATTAATCCCTCTGCTGGATAAATTTAACACCCCATAATGCTAATCAATTCGTATTCAAGAAAAATAAATTCATTTGTTAGTAAGAATGAAGCAAAAATTAGTTGCTTGCGACAAGACGCGAGACAAACTAGTGAAAGATTGTCAGGATACGAAGTTCAGGTTTTATCGAGTTGAGTCCCAATTCCAAAATACCAATTTTGCATCGACTTGAGTCCAAAATTCAAAATTTGCATTGAGTTGAGTCTCACCTCTCTCTTTGGGCTTATTGAATTTACTCAAAACTGAGCTTCTTGAAAAATGACCTTTTACGTACTTATCAGCTATTGTAAATCAGCAGAAACAAATAATACAGAAAACAAGAGAATAGCTATGTTCAGAATTTGCATAATTATGCTACCTAATGAAAACAGTTTGAAAAAGTTTCGATAGAGAATAACGATTTTTTCGATTTTAATTTGCTAGTATTTGAGATCTTCGAGACTGGGACTAGCTCCGTGACATAATAATTCATTCTGGTATACTTACACGTATTTTTTAACGAAACAAATTTGTGCAAAATACCGAACATTTGCTGTACTTGCATCATCCATAAGTTGTTTGATCGATATATATTGACAAAAGCAAATTATTTTCATTGCGCCGGCTTTCAAAAAAGACATTCTGGAAATACAAAATTTGCGATGAAAAAGGAACGGCATTCTTCCACTGACTGATCGAACTGATGAAGAAAATGGTATCAGTGTTGATTGCGGATGCTGTATACATATAGCCTAAATATGTTTGTGAATGGGTATTTCAGTATTTGTGTACATTACAGTTGTCACTACCATTAATAATGATGAGTTGTAAGAGGTGAATCGTCCGGAAGAATAAAAGAAAAAAACACTTTACGATTGGAGTGCCATATCGTGCGTAAATTCTCAAGATTTGTCTCTCGAAAGTAAAAAAACTGAAACGTTATAAGTTACGTTTACTTGCTCTATTGTTTTCATCTGTTGTTTTGTTCTTTTTGGTGAGCCGTTTTTCAAGTAACTGCGGTAACGACTAAAATAACTTCGCCGTTTTATCGGTTTTTATGGTTTCTGAGAAATTCAATGCTAATCGCATTACGATAAACGTTGGAGTCATTTTAAGAAAATAGACTGAGAAGAAAAATAAATACTTCTTATCGTTGTTCATTGAAAAATTGAGCATTTCATGGCTAATTGATTCGTAAAGTATACTTACTTTGATTGATTACTTTTTTATGGATGGCTGATAGATAAACTACACTACTCTTATATGTACCTCTCTTTGTAATCGAAGAAACATTGCCGAGTAAATTTGAAGAAAGACAGAAAACAAAAGTAGTTGAATCGACTAATTTTTGGTGTAAAACTTATGAAAAAAATCAGAATTCGTTTGAACTCAGTCAAAAATTCACTTGGTAGGACTGTTCTGGACCGTTTCAGTGCTGCTCAAAGAGGGTAATACGCTGTAAGAGGGTAGTACTTCGTTTAGCATACTACCCTAAATGCTACTGAATATGTACAATACTCTATTCCATATATGAAAGATGTGACGTCACAGAGACAATCACATTTCACAGCCGCTAAAAGTAAAAACATTTGTGAAATCAAAACAGTTTTGGATGCAGCCTTCGTTGAATATTAAGAATCTTCACCTTTTCCTTCGCCCGGGTCCGTCATCTCGCATAACATCATATCTTTTTTATTTGGAATGAAGTACACATAGTACAGAGCAGTTTGTGCTGCATACTATAAAGTGGTATAATTATGGTGCCTACTGCAAAGCGAAGTCTCTAACATCTTTAACATTAAGTTCAAAGCATACAAAACACGCATGAAACATGCATGCAGTGTTCCTTTCGATAGATTAAATCTGCATGTTGCAGATCCGTAAAACCCAAAAAAAGATACACTTTAGTCAGTCTTAAAAAAATTGCAATAAAGGTCTTTATGTTCACACCATTTTTACCAAAAGCTATCAGGAGTCGCAAATAACCATAACACAGATAGTAACTTCTTCCCAGGACATGTTGATTGGCGCCCTGATATACGTTTACTTATCAATTTTGGCTCGGTATAAACAAAAATACATCCTGCAAGACAAATGACGTCGACAGTTCCATTCCCTCTATCTGATTCTCTATTTGTTGTTGGATCCACCGATTTACATTAGACTACATTTAACAAAATTTTTGAACTTTTAGAGATGGGCAAGTAGTCAATATGTTCGATGTCGCACTGTAATTGGCCAATTGCTGTTCTTAGAATTGGAACCAATGACGTCACCTATCAAAAAACCAATTTTTACCTAGAAAATTGGCTGACTCATATGATTTGAAAAACTTATATCGAAGTGCCCTTTGACTATATAGCTTAATGGACTGCCATAGGGTTAAATGAAACACCGCTAAAGCCACTGTTAACAGGCGTTCTTTTTACAAAAAAGGACCTTTGGTGATAAGTGAAAGTACAAATACGTAGTGAAACTTAAAAGAATATCGTTCTCTCAAGTTTTACTTACAAGTTTACTCACACTCTCAGTTCGTGGGTACATATTTTTTTCTCGTTGCTTTAAAGCGAGTGTGATTCATCAACAATTTTGTAGAATTAAAACTTACATTTTTATATTCTGAAGAGTTCGTCGATTAATTTAAATCATTATTTGAACGTTTCACTCATTAATTTCATAAAATAAATTGGTATAGCGTTCTAATATTTCACTAGTATCTGCTTATATTGTTAGGAGTCACAAAAATATAACTCAATACAAATTCAGTTTTCACACAAACTACCTTTTTTGAAAAGTAACGCCTGCATTGTTTGGCTTCAAGATTTTATCAGTTCTAGCAGTCCATTAAGCTATATAGTCAAAGGAAGTGCCCAGTAATATGTATTGTAGTGAGCTGTGTAGTATAACCCTCAGTATAGTATCGGTAGTACATACAGCTGTAAGCTGCATAGCATAAACTGCGTGTAGCTAGATTGTTTTTAAAGCATTTTTTTTACCATTCAATTAACTTTTTTTTAAACTAACCTTTCACAATGACTGACATCTGTTGAATTTATTGGATGTAACGTTACATCACTTACTTGTAATTACCTATAGTACACTAATTGGTTTAATAGCATTCCACTTACTAATTAAATCGTGTAGTGGAATTTAGTGCACGCTTCGTAGCTCATCACAGAGGCACATACTTCTGCAATCGATGAAGTCATCCTGTCAGTGACTTGCGTAACAAATACAATCATTTGGGCTAGTGATATTATTAAACGCAATGTGTGCTGCTTAACACTTCTTTTTTTCTTTTTTTTTTCCTGGTTATGTTTACGCAGATAGAAATGGTAAAACTTTGAACATAATTTATTGTGAATGATTTACAGGTAATATTGGAATGCGGGAGGGAAAATAATCTGAAAACAGCAGCAAATGCACGTAAAATGTGTGAATATATCGAGGAAAATAGAAAAACTTTCTTGAAAACCGTATGCGCGAGAGAAGTTGAGGTATGAGCTCTAATCTCTCCCCTACTGGGTGAAAATAATGAAAAATACCACCATCAATAGTTGCCTTCGAGTCAGAAATTATTACATGTTTTAAAAATGTATTTTATTCCCTTGAACAATATTTGTTTTCACTTCAAACGTTTTCCCTTTTTTTGATTCGCTTTACCGAGCTGTCAAATTGTGCGAAATTACGAGTTTTCCTTATTACCTTTGTAATTATTTGTGATTTTTCTTTTTGAAAAATTCAATACTTCTAGTTCATTTTTTCGCTGTTTTCCAACGTTTGTCAATCCTGTTGTTAAGAATAATAAAATGTCGCTTGTACTTTCGTCGTCTTCAATTTAAACCAAAAACAAATCGAAAAAAAAAAATGGAACAATTGTTTTTTCTGTTTTACACTTCAGTCGGTATATTGAATTATTTTTCGAAGAAAGTGACGAAAAAAAAAATTGTTGATTGTTTCAGGTTCTTATGCAACACTTTACGACTGAATATTGTTCATGTTTGTCGTCGTCGTTTCGCAACTCTCAAAGTACCTAACAAAAATCTTACTGGTAGAGAGAACAATACAAAATTGTGTTGGAAATCCTTTTTTTTTCCCCCTCACACAAAACCGCAAAATAAGTTTGCGAAAATACGGTATAAGTAGGTAGTGAGCGTCGTACTTCACGTATCGTTAACGTAAAATGTTGACGAAGTGTTTCTCTGAGAGGTGCAGAATTCGCTGGATTATGCAAAAGATGGATTAATGCGCTACTCGTCTGGGCGAGCGCTGGCAAGAAGATTATCGTATCCGCTATATGTTATACGCTTCAGAATTATGACGCGAAATAAGATTACGTATTTTTCCTTTCTTTTCGACGCTCACCGCAGCCACGTCACATCTCGTGCACTATCATTGTTGGAAAGATTTAGTTACTCGGTACAATTATTAGCCTATTTTCTTGCTTTCGGCCGCATTAGTCAGATTAATGACTTGTATTTTCGTCAGTCTGCATTTCTTGATCAATCTTTGTTTGGAAAATCTGTGGAACCCGATCCCATGGATCTTAACTGGGGCAAGTAGGGGAGAATACAGTTTAAGAGGAGTTTGCATTTTTTTCCAGAAGAATTTTATGTGTCTGAATTTTTTCGACTTTAATGGGTTTCTACATTCACCAGTCCATCAGGCTAACTATGGCTGTCGACAACATTTCTGGACAATCATTTAAAAATCACGATATAGTTCGAAGTTTTTTGGGCTTTCTATTTATGTACTTCCGAATAATTTCAATCTCCGTGTCTGTAAGATTTATAGAATCAGTCAGTTTATGTTTCATCATTACTCTCACCCACCATATTATATTATATACGAGATTTTACACGCAGCTTCACTTGCGCAGTGTCTAATAATTGTTTTAATTTCTTTTTTGTAGACTCAAATGAAATCCGATGAAAAAAAAAATGAAACAGAGTAGGACAGAGAGAATCATATCCACTTTATCAACCAGCAGTGGTCAGACGATGAAAAAGAAGGAGGGGAAAAGTTCATTTTCAATTCTCTTTTTTACTACTCTTCGTTCTGTTCAGAAATGTTTTGTCCGTTTTTTTGTTTTCACAGATAGTAAACATTATTGGTAATTTTGCCCCCAAGGAAGCTACGAATTTTCTTGATGACAATAAACCGTCCCTGGAATAACACATTTTTTTATGGAAAATCCCATGAAAATCCGTTCAGTGGTTCTGGATTGATAGTGTTTCTAACAGTTTTTAGCCTGTAGTATTTTATGATATGTAGGGATAGAGATAGAGATAGAGATATAGAGGTATTGGACGAAATTGTGATATTAAACTTAATCGAAAAACAAAATCCCCTCCTAATTAAATTCAAATCGGTAGGTATTAGAGTTTTTTTTTTCAACTTTTATTTTATTAAACCTCTGATCATTTTTATCCTTCTCGTAATTCTCTGCCCGGAGCTCACTGCTCACGGTTTAAAAACCACTGATTTAATTAATGTGAGAAAAAAATGCAATGTACTTGAAATGTGTAAATACGTATTTATTTTTTATGTGGTTGATAATCTTCAGAGCACTTATCTAAATATTATTAAACATTGTTTACTATACCTATCGAATAATGTTACCAAATTTGTAAAATGTTTGAGAAAAGTAGGTCTTGGCTTTGATCTCGCACTTTTTTCTTGACTACCGAATCTACATGTGCAGACCTGCGGTCGTAAGATTGAGACCAAAACCGATTTATTCAATACTAAGACCCAACCAAAAATTAAAAACACCCTCGAATTATGAAATGTTAGTAATCATGCTGCTAGAATAATTTGAAGTATTTTTTGATTTTCTCGTGTTTTTTTTTAAATTTTATTTTTTTTTAATTTTTGAAAGACATCAATGGAAAGTTTAATTTAGCAAAAGATAATAATTGTAAAAATCTCGTGAGCAGGATCGAGACTTGATAGTTCAAGACCACGATGAAGACCGCGGTCTCAGTGTTGGACTCGCGTTAGCTCATTGCCTCCGTTATCGGATTTAGGCTTTTGATCAATTCACATCGTACGTAGAATGTCCCATTGGCCCCATTTATTACGCATACCTGTGCAGGTGCGTATGTAGTCCGTAATAGAAAACTTCCACCTCCATCAGACGTACCCACTTTTTTTCTGTTCAAAATGATGTCACAGTGTAGATAAGCTGCCAGCCTGTTGTGCCCCCAAAATGTAACGATAAAGAGAGAAGTAGCTTTCGTGGCAACCGTCGTTATACTCGTCACTTTTGTAGGCGTTGTTGTGTATACCATGTGCACTGTTCTGCTAAATCCTTTTACGCTGTTTCACTGAAAACGTGCTTCTTAAGGTTGTTCGATGTTGAACAATTTTCAAACTGCCCACGAGAAAAAATTGCTGAATTTCACAAAATATTCTCCGAAGAGTGGGTATAATTGAATTTTCGAATCTTTCGCAAATTCATTCGCCATTTTTCAAGAACATCCAGCTGAGTCTTTCAGTACCACCACTTTTACGCCAAAATAATTTTACGATTGCACGCTGTTCATTTCGTCATTAAACCAAGACCATTCATCGAGTGTATGTACTGGGTAAAAGCTTTTAAAAAGCTGACAACCCGCCAGCATTTCGTGTTTTTTACTGGAATTGTAAGGGAAGAGGGAGAAAAAGAGGGAGAAATAACCCTCTCGGTGTAATAATGAGCGTACTGGTCACGGTGCGTGGAGAGGTGAACCCGACCAAAACAGATAAATAAATTCGATTCACCTTTCGATTGTCAGCATCTTTTCGGGCGATATTGCGAGCATTCGACGACTTAAGAACAGATTTATTTGAGTAAAATGTACGTAATATATATGCTGTTAAAATTATTCAGTGGGTAGACGCTCTAAAACCGATGCAAGGTTGACGTGTTGATGCTTATTAAGAAGTTTACTGATACAAAATATGCATTTAATTCGTTTTCCTATCTCAAAGCCACCTTCATAATATGCGTATCCTATAACGCGATACCTACATACCGGCGATGGGTACCTATAGGTATATAATTTTCTCTTGTAGTCAAAGAGAAAACATTGTTTGATTATTACATGCGCTGAAGAGAAAAAAAAAAAGCAACACGTCGAAACTATATACATACAATAATATACTGTACACACACGTAGACTAACTTATACATACAGAGTAAAGATTTCCTCGTTCATTTTTTCATTTCGATTTTCTTCTTTTTTTCTCTCTATTATTTTCTTATTTTTCTTTTCCTTCTACTTTTCGAAGAAAAAATACGTTTTTGGTATCTATTCGCTTTTTTTTTCTTTTTATCTTCACTAGTAAAAAGAAAATACATTTGAAAACTATCGTTTCCTGTTTATTGTATTGTCACAAATCTTACGATTCAGCGAAGAAAAATTTAATAATATCGCAAGGCGATTTCATAAAAATATTTTCAGCCGACGATTGTTGCGGTTTTATTTTAGTGAAGGGGATCGCTGAATGTTTGCAGAAAAATTCACAGTTTATATTCGACTGCGATGAGGGAGAAGAAAAATAGCGAATTAGGTGAACAAAAAGAAATAGCTTCGTGTATATACAGTGTAGAAAGAAATTTGAGATAAATATGGAATGGGTCGAACTCGAAGAGAAATATTTGGTTTGTAAAATCATAGATTCGTTTCATGCTGTGAAAACACGTACGGATTACGAGAAGGAAAAAAAAATAGAAAAAAATAATAGATACCCTCAGAAACAACACTGAACGAAAAAATCGATGAAGTCGTCAATAACTTCGTCATTGGGTTCATGGTGAATGAATTCGCTTTATTTATTTATTTTTAAATTGTATGTTTGTGAAAAAATTTCAGTTACAAAATTCTGAGCTAAAAATTACTAAGTTGTAATATCCAAGGTATGGAACTTTTTTTTTTTTTTCTGCTAGTACAATAATTTGAAATTTATTCAAAAATCAGAGAAAATAAAAAGATGCTTTTCCTGAAGAAATGATTCCTTGGTGAACAAAAACGAGCAGTAAGCAAGGTATATCTACTGAATTAAAAAAAAAAAAAAAAAATTACTATTTTAGAGATAATCTACTCCCTACTTTATTAGATGCAGGAAACCTATGTTTAAATCTCAAAAAAATGCCTCGAAGAAAATCAGGAATTGGTGAGAAAAGGTCATACCCTCGATGGAAAATTCTAATACGAAACTTTAATTCTGCAGGTGAAAAATTAATTAATTTGATCCTTCTACCAAGAATTTTCGTAGGTATCCAAGTGAAAGTCGTGGATAGGTCAAGAATTCCATTTTTACTGGAATTTTAAAATTTGAATTCGTTCGTAATTTTTCTGTTTCGGTAATGTAATTACTGTTTGTTTTATGCTCCAAATAAACATTCAAGGATGAAACAAAAATATTTCCATTTTGAAAGTTTTTTCTATCCAATGAAGAGAAACTTTTAACCCTGATTTCATGTGTTAAAAATTTCTTTACCTCATGGTTTATGTCTTTCGTTTTTGTCAACAACGAGTGACGTTTGATGGGGCATACACTTATATGCAAACAAAGGGAGATAATTACCTTTATATTTATCCATTTATAGGGTTTTGATGAACAATGCATGCCAAAAGTTACCTTGTTCCATTTCCTTCAATTCGATATATTCATTCCGAACAATGTAGTAATTATCTTCAAAAAATGTCCATTTGCGTTCCCTTCGTGAATGCACTGGAGGATGATGCCGTTTTATCACTGCTTCAGGAGACCAACTCTATCACATTCCTAATTCCAAAATCAAATCTTTGTTAGCTATATTATTTTATTTTCAAACCCCTTATTTGACAGAGCTAAGAGTTTACGAATTTCAAATCTATAGTTTTTTTGAGGCCCATATGTTAGGTCCATTTCCCCGGCCCCCCCATTTCAAATTTTGACCTGAAAATTTTTGGCCAAATTGTGCTCAGTTTGTGCTAATGTGTGCCATCAATTTTAGAATTTGTGCTCACCCCCTTCCTTAGATATAAACAAAAGAGTCTGGGTGGGGCTGGAGAAATGCTAGCCCCACCCATTTCGAATTTTGACTCTAAACTTTGTATGCTAATTGTGCTTCATTTGTGCTAATTTGTGCCGTTAATTTTAGAATTTGTGCTCATTTATTTTCAAATATAGGGGCCTCAGAAATTTATGTGTCAGCCCCCCCCATTTGGAATTTGAGTTGAAACTTTGCATGCTAATTGTGCTTAATTTGTGCTAATTTGTGCTGCAAATTAAAAATTTTATACTCATTCCCTTTCAAAAATATTTGTGGTTTTATGTCTCCCCTCAGCCCCCCCATTTTGAATTTTGACCCAAAATTTTTCATACCAACTGGATTCAAATAGTGCTAAATTTTGCTACCAATTTTGGAATTTGTTATCACCCCCTTCTTAATATATAAAAAAAAGTTTGTGGGTGGGGCTGGGGAAATGCTAGCCCCACCCATTTTGAATTTTGACTCAAAACTTGGCATACTAATTGTGCTCAATTTGTGCCAATTTGTGCCAACCATTTTAAAATTTGTGCTCACTTCCCAACTCAGATAGGGAGGATGAAAGATTTCCCCTCAGCCCCCCCTTTTTGAATTTTTATACAAAACTTTGCCCACTACTCTTTTTTGATTTGTGCTTAATTGTGCCAACAAGCTTATAATTCCTGTACATTCAAATCTTTAGTTATTTGCAAAACAAATTTGGGTGGGGCTGGGGAAATGCAGCCCCACCCATTTCAAATTTTGATTGAAATTTTGCAAACTGATTGTGCTCAATTTGTGCTGATTTGTGCCAACAATTTTATAATTTGTGCTCAATTATTAACTGAAATAAGGGGTGAGGAAGGTTTTGTCTTAGCCCCCCACTTTGGAATTTTGAGCTGAAACTTTTCCCATTATTTTATCTTAAATTGTGCTTATTTGTGCCAACTTTCTTTTTTGAAATTTTAAAGTGCAATTTCAACCAACTAATAACAATCACCCATTTCTGCTGTAGCCTAAATAATAGTCATTTATAACAAAATTTTCAGTAGGGTCAAGAAAATTCAAGCCTTCCATTTTAAATAGGAGTTAAATTTTATTACAATTTTTATGACAGTTTATACCAAATTTTTACATTGGTATTTTGAGGGAACTATACTTAACCCATACTTAGCAGTATGTCAGATTTTCTTAATTTTGTATTTTCTGGGTGTTGCTAAAAAACTTTGTAAGTACATGTAAATTTTTCCATTGATCATTCTCTATTGACAGTTTTTTCCATTTAAGTTGCCAAATTAAAAATATTATCATAAAAATCTTCTATGTGAATTGAATAGAAAGAAAAAAACAAATTTTTATGGTCATATGTGTATAAATTATTAAGTAGGTATTTATGCTAATTTTGGTTTTATATACTTAATAATTTAGAAAATACATTTGGTGATGTATCACACAATAAAATGTAAAAACTCAATATTGGCCCCTTTAGGGGCCCATTTGAGGATGAAGAATAGGTCCAATTGAGAAAAGAACAGCAAATTTGGTCTGGGCGCCTCAAAAAACATATTTGGTGATGTATCACACAATAAAAAGTGGAAACTACAGATTAACCCCCTTTTGGGGCCCATTTGGGGATGAAGAATGGGTCAAATAGAGAAATGAACACGAAATTTGGACTTGGCGCCTCAAAAACCCTATTTGGTGATGTATCACACAATAAAAGGTGAAAACTCAAAATTAACCCCTTTTTAGGGCCCATTTGGCGATAAAGAATGGGTGAAATTGAGAAATCAACATAAAATTTGGATTCGGCGCCTCAAAAACCATATTTGGTGATGTATCACACAATAAAAGTGAAAATTCAAAATTGGCCCCCGTTTAGGGCCCATTTAAGGATGAAGAATGGGTCAAATGGAGAAATGAACACCAAATTCTGACTCGGTGCCTCAAAAATCATATTTGGTGATGTATCACACAATAAAAGGTGAAAACTCAAAATTTACCCCTTTTTGGGGCCCATTTGGCAATGAAGAATGGGTCAAATTGAGAAATCAACACAAAATTTGGATTTGGCGCCTCAGAAACCATATTTGGTGATGTATCACACAATAAAATATGAAAACTCAAAATTGGCCCTCTTTTGGGGCACATTTGGGGATGAAGATTGGGTCAAATGGAGAAATGAACACCAAATTTGGACACGGTGCCTCAAAAAACTTATTTTCTAATGTATCACACAGTAAAATGTCAAAACTCGATAATTTTGCTAGAGGAATATTAAGACATACATCTCTAAGGAAGGCTAATATAGTACTGACAGAATGGTGTTATCTGAAATATTTATATAACTACAAGAAATACCGTATCCTAGACACTTTTGGGTGATCCAATCACGATGCGTTATTCCATAATCTGACTTTTTTGATGAAAAAAATTCCCAAATTTTGAAAAATATTTTTGGGTTATCTATGGGGAATTTTTAAGATTACTTTGGCCAGTGTTATCTATATATATAAAAGAGAATGTAGGTCTGTTTGTCTTTTATGCATTACTACACCATTCATCTGATGACCATGAAACTTTTGGAAGTTGTTGAGTATACTCCAGCGAAGGTTTCTGGCATAATATGAAAAGAAAATTTCAAACAGTTTTCAAAAAATTTCCCAAAATATGTATTTTATTCAATATCGATATATCGAAAGAAAATATTGCATCGATCTGGTGAAGAACATCAATACATCGCAAAACATATCGATGTTTGTTGTATACCTATGCGATAACAGTGACAATGAGTTTGCTTCTAATTCTGTTGCATTATGCATAGGATATAGTAATATTTTAATTCAATATTAACTGATAACTAAAGGATATCGAGGTGAGGTTTTCTTATGAAATACGGTTTTTAATAATTTCACGAATGCACTTCAATTCACCTAGGAACTGTTAAATTATCCATTCGTCACCCAGGAATTCAAACATCGATCGATGCAATATTTTCTTTCGATATATCGATATTGAATAAAATACATATTTTGGGAAATTTTTTGACAACTGTTTGAAATTTTCTTTTCATATTATGCCAGAAACCTTCGCTGGAGTATACTCAACAACTTCCAAAAGTTTCATGGCCATCAGATGAATGGTGTAGTAATGTATAAAAGACAAACAGACATACATTCTCTTTTATATATATAGATTAATGGTTGTAGTAATGCATAAAAGACAAACAGACCTACATTCTCTTTTATATATATAGATAACACTGGCCAAAGTAATCTTAAAAATTCCCCATAGATAACCCAAAAATATTTTTCAAAATTTGGGAATTTTTTTCATCAAAAAGTCAGATTATGGAATAACGCATCGTGATTGGATCACCCAAAAGTGTCTAGGATACGGTATTTCTTGTAGTTATATAAATATTTCAGATAACACCATTCTGTCAGTACTATATTAGCCTTCCTTAGAGATGTATGTCTTAATATTCCTCTAGCAAAATTATCGAGTTTTGACATTTTACTGTGTGATACATTAGAAAATAAGTTTTTTGAGGCACCGTGTCCAAATTTGGTGTTCATTTCTCCATTTGACCCAATCTTCATCCCCAAATGTGCCCCAAAAGAGGGCCAATTTTGAGTTTTCATATTTTATTGTGTGATACATCACCAAATATGGTTTCTGAGGCGCCAAATCCAAATTTTGTGTTGATTTCTCAATTTGACCCATTCTTCATTGCCAAATGGGCCCCAAAAAGGGGTAAATTTTGAGTTTTCACCTTTTATTGTGTGATACATCACCAAATATGATTTTTGAGGCACCGAGTCAGAATTTGGTGTTCATTTCTCCATTTGACCCATTCTTCATCCTTAAATGGGCCCTAAACGGGGGCCAATTTTGAATTTCACTTTTATTGTGTGATACATCACCAAATATGGTTTTTGAGGCGCCGAATCCAAATTTTATGTTGATTTCTCAATTTCACCCATTCTTTATCGCCAAATGGGCCCTAAAAAGGGGTTAATCTGTAGTTTCCACTTTTTATTGTGTGATACATCACCAAATATGTTTTTTGAGGCGCCCAGACCAAATTTGCTGTTCTTTTCTCAATTGGACCTATTCTTCATCCTCAAATGGGCCCCTAAAGGGGCCAATATTGAGTTTTTACATTTTATTGTGTGATACATCACCAAATGTATTTTCTAAATTATTAAGTATATAAAACCAAAATTAGCATAAATACCTACTTAATAATTTATACACATATGACCATAAAAATTTGTTTTTTTCTTTCTATTCAATTCACATAGAAGATTTTTATGATAATATTTTTAATTTGGCAACTTAAATGGAAAAAACTGTCAATAGAGAATGATCAATGGAAAAATTTACATGTACTTACAAAGTTTTTTAGCAACACCCAGAAAATACAAAATTAAGAAAATCTGACATACTGCTAAGTATGGGTTAAGTATAGTTCCCTCAAAATACCAATGTAAAAATTTGGTATAAACTGTCATAAAAATTGTAATAAAATTTAACTCCTATTTAAAATGGAAGGCTTGAATTTTCTTGACCCTACTGAAAATTTTGTTATAAATGACTATTATTTAGGCTACAGCAGAAATGGGTGATTGTTATTAGTTGGTTGAAATTGCAACTTTAAAATTTCAAAAAAGAAAGTTGGCACAAATAAGCACAATTTAAGATAAAATAATGGGAAAAGTTTCAGCTCAAAATTCCAAAAGTGGGGGGTAAGACAAAACCTTCCTCACCCCTTATTTCAGTTAATAATTGAGCACAAATTATAAAATTGTTGGCACAAATCAGCACAAATTGAGCACAATCAGTTTGCAAAATTTCAAATCAAAATTTGAAATGGGTGGGGCTGCATTTCCCCAGCCCCACCCAAATTTGTTTTGCAAATAACTAAAGATTTGAATGTACAGGAATTATAAGCTTGTTGGCACAATTAAGCACAAATCAAAAAAGAGTAGTGGGCAAAGTTTTGTATAAAAATTCAAAAAGGGGGGGGCTGAGGGGAAATCTTTCATCCTCCCTATCTGAGTTGGGAAGTGAGCACAAATTTTAAAATGGTTGGCACAAATTGGCACAAATTGAGCACAATTAGTATGCCAAGTTTTGAGTCAAAATTCAAAATGGGTGGGGCTAGCATTTCCCCAGCCCCACCCACAAACTTTTTTTTATATATTAAGAAGGGGGTGATAACAAATTCCAAAATTGGTAGCAAAATTTAGCACTATTTGAATCCAGTTGGTATGAAAAATTTTGGGTCAAAATTCAAAATGGGGGGGCTGAGGGGAGACATAAAACCACAAATATTTTTGAAAGGGAATGAGTATAAAATTTTTAATTTGCAGCACAAATTAGCACAAATTAAGCACAATTAGCATGCAAAGTTTCAACTCAAAATTCCAAATGGGGGGGGGCTGACACATAAATTTCTGAGGCCCCTATATTTGAAAATAAATGAGCACAAATTCTAAAATTAACGGCACAAATTAGCACAAATGAAGCACAATTAGCATACAAAGTTTAGAGTCAAAATTCGAAATGGGTGGGGCTAGCATTTCTCCAGCCCCACCCAGACTCTTTTGTTTATATCTAAGGAAGGGGGTGAGCACAAATTCTAAAATTGATGGCACACATTAGCACAAACTGAGCACAATTTGGCCAAAAATTTTCAGGTCAAAATTTGAAATGGGGGGGGCCAAAGAAATGGACCTCCATATGTTGAGAAAAGAGTGCCACAGAAACATGAAATTTTTGAGGACTCGTTAATATCATTAATAGCAATATGTTTTAGAGGATAAAAAATATCAAAAAATTCTTAGAAAGGTTGAAGGAGACAAAATTCTCAACTTTTTCTGCAGGGTGGCTATAGACCTTCACAATAGCTTCGATTCTTCCTCGGGATAACAAAAATAATTCTGCGAAAGCGTATTAAAATTCATTCGGTAGTTCTCCTGTGATGCTTCGATAAGTTTTCAGGAACCCTATCTTTTTATTAATAATTATTGATATTAATTTGAGCTTTTAATGCCAAAATGTTTCTCTTGGGTTGTGAAACCAAAACAGTTCGGAAATTATTTTGTGGATTTTCGTAGAAACTTACGTACAAATAACTTGTTTCGATTAATTTTCCCGCTATTGTGTGGAACTTTTCATGTTGAGCATACAAATAATACACAGTCATATAAAAAATAGAAACAACATCATATGGATTTTATCGTATAAATTAGTTACAGAAACCAGTGAATATCAACGAATAAAATACAAAAAATATGAAAAACTTAAAATCGATTTCTCCTTCATACAGCATCCTTATTTTGTGCTGCAACGTCCAAATTCTCTTCCCACTTTTGCTGGGATTTATTGGCTCATGGATGTTTTGCACACTTTCCCATATTCTGACGTGTCGACTTCATATACGCAAGTGAATTCGAAGAACTTCCAAACTAAAAAGTTTTCGACCAAGCTCTTCATATTGTACGATTTCTATTATCCGGTATAATCCTTGAAAGTTGTGAGGTAAAGACAGAGGAAAAGAAATGAAAATAATAAAAAATTAGAAAAATTCGACGGTGACGACGTTAGCTGTGTGTACGAAACTTTTCTCGTGCGAGAAAGTTTGGTCTTTTTGTGGAAAAACGGAAATGACACTCCAGTAAGGACAGGGTTTACGAGTAAAAATTATCGTTTACGCCATTAAGCATCGTAAATATATCATAGAAAATAGTCGATGATGACGACGATACCGATGTTAATAACAACAATAATAATATTGTTGGCGAAAAAAAAGCAACAGAAAAAATATATATAATACGAACACGAAGTACCTATATGATGTTTGTTAAGTTTGATGTTGTTTCCTTTTTGGTTGCAGTGTGTTCTGGATCGTGTTTGGCAATGGCCGTTCAACGCCTTCACTTTGGATGTTGCCACTGGAGGTAAATTTATTCGTATTGTTATCGCTTCTTAAAAGCAGCATGTTTTTTCTTCGACGAAAAGGTACGATTATAGAATGAGAGAAGCCACGACCAGAGGCGAGGCTTGAAAGTGAGTAGACTATATTCGCGAATTGTTGTGCGGTCAACGTAACAAACGAGTAGCGAGCATTGATTAATTATTCAGTCGAAAAGGGAAAATAAATGAGCCCGGCGAAGGTAAATGGTGGAACGCGCGAACTGCTCGAGAAACGGTCCCACAAGAAGTCATTAAACCAGCAAATAATGAACTTGAACCATTTTTCACGTTGGTTTGGCGCTGGAAAATTCGATGTTTCTGCGAAGAGTTGGTGCTGCGATCACCTACTCCCTCCTCCCGCCTTCCCTCGTACAAATGCTTCTCTCGTGATGCTTTTTAAAGGACTTGCGTGGAAGTTTAACCTCTCCCACCCCCTTCTCTCTCTTTCTCATTTCAGAAATGAATTAAGAAAAATATTTTTGAATATTTTGGTCGGTGCAACCAAGTTCTGAGTACGTAATGCGAGTATTACTGTAAGTAAAAATATGAAAAAAATACGGATAAATTTTTTACGTACCAAACTTATATTAGCCCTTCGGCTATGTAATACTGGGCCAGTAAAGAACAATGATTTATCGTTAGACATACCCGCGTGAAATGGGCAACCACTGTGTACCACATGAAATACTTTCAACTACGTTTAGGTACGCTATCCTTGTGAACGTAAGGGATGACCCTTATTAAATGAATTCTAAATTGGTGTACTCAGCCAAAACATCATACACGCTGGTTCCCTATTTTTACGCCACCATTTCTTGATATTACAAAGTACATTGGACTTATGGAGCTTTATTGGTCCGGTACTATATTGTCAAAATGTTAGCCTAATTCTTATTTCACCTTCATGAACGTAATTGAACGTCAGATTAAGCTTCATGGTTGCGTTGCACGTAAGAAATAAAATAATTTTCAATTTTCACAAGTGGAAAAATTTTTCTGTATTTCTTGGTAAATGTCACAGAAATTGCTTATTGCGGATAGTGGCATTTCACCAAAGTCTTTATAATCGTATAGGTTGGATAAGTTCCCAAGCGCAAATCGGTGTTGTGTTGTGTGACGTCATCGGTTCCAATTCTAAAAATTGAAATTAGCCAATCCCTATGCGATGTCGAACACTTTAACTACTTGCCCTCCTCTGAAGGTTCCAAAAATTTGTCCAAATGTAGTCGAATTTAAATTAGTCGATCCGACAACCAATCAATGGAACCGTCCATGTCGTTTGTCTTGCGGGTTGTATTTTTGTTTATATCGATCTTGGCTGACCTGTGGAAATTTTAGACTTGACATGTCATAACTTCGAGAAAATTTCAGTATAGCCTACATGGTAAAGGAATCCCCAAAAACATTCTTCCCTCAAAAGTTTATATGTAAATATAGGTGTATAGGTGAAGAACGAAACTTGTGAGTACGTTCAACAGACATTCTGAGACCCACTGGGAAGAAAAGAGGTATACAATTATATTTTGCCATTTTGAAAAGCTTTTAGAATGGACATAATTTCCCTTGAGAGGGGGAAAAAATTTCAATTGTATTCATGTAAAGCGAGACAACAGTCGCTTATTGTGATGCCTATTACTGTGATCAGTCAGTCCATTATTGTCATCAGAAAGCTTTTTAATGTGTTCAGAAACTGCTTGGAGGCTTGAAAGATCATAAATATCCATCGCAATTATGAACCAGCTATACCTTGTCTTTTCTTTTAATTGCTTTATCATACCAATTAGACCTTATTAATTACTTTTTTCTTGATTCTTTTTTTTTTCCTCCAAAGCCAAAAGTATGTTTTTGTACAGCTCATGGAAAGTACGTTTTTTACTCCTACAGTTTAAATTTCTTCACTCAAAATTTGCCCCTTACTTTACGTGATCAGCCGCTTATTGTAATTGGTTTGTCCTAGTCCCAAAGCAACTTCTACTGTATGTGTTAGCCTTCACGAATGTTAGCAAAATTGATTATTGAGTGAAAAAATTGCGCAGTGTTTATTCTGGCTGTTAAAAATTATCGGAATGCAAAATATTGCATTCTGGCTGTTTTCAGATTCTCTGAATGTGTTCTGCGCTGTGGCTTACCACCACAATGCAAAATTCACGTTATGATGATAGGAAAAACGCGCAGAACGCGTTGAGAAAATGAACCAATACCCCTTTTGCTGGGGACTGGGTGGTTCTCAGGTACTGTACCGTAAGTTACTGCAAGACTTGATTCCCTTGGATAAGGTAATAATTTTTTGCAACATTTTCCGGACTCTGCCACAGTTTGTGCCAGTAATAATTATCCTAACCCCTCGCATGTCTCAACAATAAATACCAAAATTTTATTTTTTCATTTGATTGCATTTAAGCCGGAATATCTTCGCTGATCGACATTTTTTGTCTTAAGTATTTCGTTTCTTTTCAATATTGTGAGGTGTAGGCGTAATTTGAGAAACAATCTACGCTTCGATACAGTCAGCCTAAATATGAGAACCTAAACTTCTCGTGAAATTTTTCTATTAATTTTTAAATAGATTTTTTTTTTTTAAATCTACTTAATAAAATTGCCTGAATATTCGGACCCAAGAGTGGGAGTGGATGCGTTTTTCGTTTTACGATTTTCTGAGCATTTTGGCACTATTTTTGAAAATTCATTTTTTTTGTACCCCCTTTTGCGTTGAGTCTATTTCCAAGCGTAATTTTGAATGGATGGTTTCAAAATTTGAAACACGTATTCAAATTCACTCGAGAAAGAACCATATTGGTTTTGGTTCGAATCGGGCGTATAATTCGTATGCTAGGTCAGTTTATATGAATTTTGTATTGAATAGCGTACAGGTGACAGTTTTCAATCGATAGGCCTGAAATTTGGTATACGTATGTGCTTTAGGTCAAGGGTAATACCTATCAATTTTGGTGCGAATAGGGTTTACAGTACGTCTGATAGGGCCGATTTTGTTGTAGTTTTAGCGGATTAACGGCTATAAGAGGAGTAATTTTCAAGCTATAATCACAAAATTTGGTACATTTATTGATTTAAAGTATATCTAACATGATTCCAAATTTGGTTTCTATTAGTAGTAGGTATGGTTCATTCCCTGGGGTTGTTGGAGGTGCTAATTTTTCATGTTATATCAATAAAAGTTGCAATTCTGTTTCAATAGTCGCGAAATTTGGTACAAACAGTACTCCTATCAGACTTACCAATTTTTGTTCTGATTGGTCAGTTTTTTCCCAGCTTATCAGATATTCAGCGTGACTTTCCCTCTTTTACCCTCCTGATAATGGTCCTGAAAAATTTATTTTCTAGCCTTCATCGAGAAAACTACTCGTTTTAACCTAAAACCAACACAATCTCTGAAAAAAGTCAATTTTCGCGCACCATCCACACGCTGTAGTACACTAGATTTGAACACGCACACTAGAATCTCTGTTAATATTTTCGTAATCAGCAAGTAGACAACTGCACTATACTTCATTTTGCAATGAGGGATATTTTTTTCTCATATACCTAAGGTTTTTTTTTTTTTTTTTTTTTTTTTTTTCATATATATATATAATCTACAATTCTTATCACTGCAGGAAAAAAAACCATCAAATTATTTCCTAAAATTGTGGGATATTGGTAATTTTTTGCAAAATATATAAATATTTTATATATATTACTTTATTAGGAAAATGTTGGTGATATAGGTGAATTTTAAACAACAAAAAATCTACTTTTTCTTCCGAAGCTTGCTGCCCAAGTTTTTTTATTTTCTTTATTTGCATCCTAATGACCCGTTAAAAATTCGTTTTTTTCATTTTCAGGACGATCTCTTCCTGTTCTTTGTGTTCACTTATTCCATTGGTACGGGCTACTGGATCATTTTAAACTCGAAGTGGTCGACGTGTGGAAACTATTCAGTAAGTATCGTTCATCTTTTTTTTCGTTCCAAGTATGAAAAAAAAAAAAATTTAAAAACTATGCCAACTAACCAGTGTCGTGCCTACTTTGTAACTATTCTTTTTTTAAATCCAAACAACGAGTGACGTAAGGTATGTGTGCGTGCGCGCGCGTATATGCGTGTGCGTGCGTGTATGTGTGTCGACTGTTTGCTAGAAACGAATTGGAATTTATTGGCATACAGTCGCATTGTTTTTGTCGCATCTTGTGGGTTGAATGTTGTCGTCGACGGCGAGGGAGGAAAAAAAACCATTACAGATTGTAATTCTCGTGGATTCGAAGAAACGAGGGATTGGAATTAGTGGAACCGTATTTGTCAAATTTGTTAGAGAGCCGCCAAGAAAGGCGAAAACATGTAAACAGAGTGAATGTTTGTTTTGGATGCGTGCATGCGAGTTAATATGTATTCGCGGAAGTATTCTAGAAAAGAGTTTAACTTCTTATTTTCTGCGTATTGTAAATTGTTCGAGTCGAAGTACGAAATTTTAAAGCGTATCAATCATGAAGATAATTGACCGTGAGTGGTGACCTAAGTTACGGTTCATCAAGGTTCGTATGCAAGTTTGCAAAGCGTAATAAAATATACAATGTTTTTCGCGAGGTTTCGTCTGCGAAAAGTATTCTGTTAGAATTTTACCATCCCTATCGATTTTGCGCTTTTACACTATTTCATTTCTACTGAAAAACCGACAATTTCTGTGTATTTCGGTATTCGTGTGTCACTACGAAGCTATCAAAAACAGCTTACGTGTCCTTTTACTCCTTTGAAGATGCGTATTTACGGCGAACGCGTATGCAATTTGCGAAACTTGGCCTATTCAGTCAGACATTTATGTGCGAAACAGTTGCTTGGAATGGCTGAATATTCGTTCGTCGATTATTTATCGAAGTTTTCTTTCAGTTCCCCACATTGTATGATGTCATATCTCTCCCCTTCTTCCGTGTTACCCTGTCCCTTTCCAGAATGGCCGTAAACTTTTATTTCTCTATCGGAAACCGGAAGAAAAAGAAAACAGATTTCAGCATGAAATCAATTTTCAACGTCTCTCATTTTTTGGTTGGGCTAATATCGTTTGCTTGTATTCACTTTAAAGCCTAAAAAAAAAAAGGAAGAAACAAAAAAGGGAAAACTGAATCAGTTTATGTTCTTCTGGAAAACAGGAACATCGAAATAAATTGATAATTTTTTTTGCAGTTTAACTTGTAGAGATTTTTTATTTGATACTCTTGTATAGTGAAGTTGAAAAAAACTTTTCCTCGATATTTTGCCTTTTTCGTAACTTCTTGTTTTTTATGTGCTGATTCCCTTGAGTTAAATCTAAATGATTCAGATAGGTATCATGTCCAGCAGAATCCACGTATCCCTGTCGATACGAATGATTTGTCATCAGTATCAAGTTAAAATAAAGCGCAACAAAGTACGAAAGTGTCGTCACGTAAACCTATCCTCCGGGAAATAAGTCTGTAGGTACCTATAGACGATTTTTTTTTGGGGGGGGGGCGGGAACAATAATTTTTTTTTTTTTGTATTCGTGTGTTGGCTTGTTTATCGTGGAACTTGGAAAAATATTCGGTTTATTCGATACCTAATATCTGTATGGGAGTGATATTAAATGAACGTGTTACGAGTAAGTACAAGCCCAGAACCATGAGGACGAAAACGTTTCGTTAATCAATGCATTGGTCAAATGGTCATCTCTTCTGTTTCATTTCAATTGATCGTCTTCGGTAACTGAGATTACCTGATGGTTGAGATGGCGTATTTTCCTCAATTCTCCAAGATATACTTTCGTTTTGGATCAAAAGTACGTTGGTTTTTTAACGAAATTTAAAATTCAAAAAAGAAGATTTTCAATTTGACGTGTGTATGTGTATGTTTGTATATTTTTCTTAATGTTTCTGTAGAAAATTTCTGGGCCTATTTTCACATGATAGAGGTTGATCCCATTATGGTTCGGTATTATTTTTTTCAGAATCGATGGTGAAAAACTGGAAGTACCTAGTATTTAAAAAATTTTCTCATAAAATATTGAACTATCGTTTTCAAAGAAATGAAAATTCGCTGAGAATAGAAAAATAAACTCTATAAAAAGTTATACGCCAAGCCTGCTGAAATTATGATGAAACGAAAGTGCGGTAGGTCAGTTGGATTTAATACAAGTTTCTCGTGTAATAGGTGCATCTCCAAAACTGGTTTGGAACGGGTCTCCGTTGTTTAAAATTGCAGTTAATTTTCATTTTATGACACAGTACTGGGGCTGGATAGCATTCCTTGTCGCAGAAGAACCTTGTAGAGTTCTGTTTATCTGGACGAGCTTGTGTTTCGAAAGTAGTTCCTCTATGTACACCCTTATTCGTTCCATAAGCGCCGACTTGTCCTTTCTTGTGGTAATTTTGTAAATTTTAGTTAGTACTCATATGTATACGTTTTTTTATGTCAAATAATTAAAAATTGGCTGTCTACGTTGAATATAAACCGAAAAATTTTTACATTTCATCTTCACTCCCTCCTCCGTACCAGTAATTTTAAAAAGTAAGCACACTAGTTTGTGCAGTGTCGACAATAAACTGTTTTGTTGAATACTGCTGTACCATCAGGAGATAAAAATATCACAAAACTAAGCATATATTTCACTCGCTGCTGGTTTACAGTTGTAATCAAATTGAATATATTTTGAGTATATTATAGGTAAATTCAGTCAACAATATTCCTACTCGTCATGGATTACCTACTTTGAATTTTTTTCTTTAAATGAATTAATTTTTCGTTCAAATTTAAGGTGAAATGTCAACTTTGATATGTAAAATCATATTATTTTTTTCAAGCCCTAGTCAAAATAGAAGAGTTTGAGGAAACGTATTCGCACTGTGTGCTGCGTCTATTTGTGACTTTGTCTCATACGTAGCAGTTTCTCCTCTGCGTTCATCAAATTTGTTTCCTCCATAAAAAATATTGTTCACCCATTCGTATTTTTTTTCCTATTCTTTCGCCATACTGCCTATTATTTTTGAAAGAAATAAAATTAAAAGTAACAATTGCATTTTCATTTCTGCTATAAACTTACATTTCATAATATTTATTCTCGCACTTAGTTTACTGATATAATTGCGGTGAAATGAATTTTCGAACGTAATAGACTTTTTTTTTCTTCTTTTCTATCTCGCTTTATACCCTAGACGTTGACACTACTCGTTTACAGTAGCCTATTTTCGATGCGAAAAGCTTTTCGTTTGTTTATTTCATATTTTATGTATTCTCCACAATGTAAAGAGAGGCAATTAATACGAGTTTTTGTTTTTGAAGTGCATGAAAATCCACGTTTAATTTGGCAAGTCTGTTTATATTCTCGTTAATTGGATGCTTCGAATTGTTTTTTATACAGCTCGAATTTCAAAACGATGAGAATTGTAAGCGTGTTCGTCATGAAATTTTTTTTTTCAGTTACAAGTACGAGAGGATGAAAATTTGATTGCTACAAAATAAATATTATAAATTGATTCGTTTTCGTTCGAATTCCTACCTACGTGAAAAGGAAAGAAATGACAGTCGAGATGAAATTTGAAAGGTTGAAACGAACTTTTCGGGTTACAAGAAACGAAGGTGTAATCCAGAAAAAGTTGCTCGGTCAGCCTAAAAGCGAAAAAAAAAAAAAAAAAAAAAGGAAGTGTGAAAATTTCTTTTGAATGGTGAAGTAAATTGACGAACAAATCTGTATTTTGGTTCGCCAAAAAATCATGAGTCGATGAAAATGTTTTTTTCATGCGTTGATGGGGTGGAAAACATAAAGTATGGAATTATTGAAGTGAAAGTTTGTGTGGAAAGTATCCGAAACGAAAGAAAGAGACGTCAGTTGTGACAGTTATTCTTTGAATGTCTCAATAACGATGTAGGTATTCATCAAATAATGTGACCAAAAAATGGTAATCTTTTTCTGGCTCTTGCATTTGTGCTGTTGAAAATATTGATGAAGGGAGTGTCTTTATTGAAGCAAATTAAATGAGATTATGTCATCTGTAGGTATTGGAATTTTATTGTTTTGGATAAACTACATTCTGATTTTTTATTGACTAGCGGCAGATCAAAAATTTTGGTCTAGTAGACCAACGAAAGTTTTGAATTTATTGAATAAAATAATTGTAATATATTATACGAATACAAAAGAATTATTGAATGGCTAGCAAAAAAATGGTACTATTAAAAAAACATTTTATATGAACTTTTGTGTTATTTTTGCTATCAGTTTTCAATAATGAAGAATTGTAGCGCAAATTTCTTCATGGGACGTTTTGGGAAGTTAGTTAAAAATACTATAAAAGTTTTCGGAAATGCATATCTTCTTATCGTGCAATGAAAGTTCGAGAAATTAAGTCTAGAAATTCAATAAAAATTTTAGTGGCGATTAAGTTTCAACTTTATCAGCCCATGTAATTTTAAAAATATTTCAACAATTTTCATGTGTAAAAAAATTTTTGGTATTTTTTAAAAACCAAAAAAAAGACAGAATAAAAAAACATTTTTGATTTTGAAATTCCTCTGCGTGTAAATATATCTGATAAGATCTTTGCTTGCTATTCCTCAAATTCTGTAAACATTTGGTGTAAATCTTAGAAATTTTGAATTGAATTTTGAATCAAGCTCATCTGAAAGATTTTCTTGGCTACAGCTATGAGTAACTTTTTTGTGAAAAAAAAAGTTTCCAGTCAGATTTTTATTCTTGACTTTATTTCTTGATAATGTCAGTGAACGTTTTTCTCTTAATTATATTTCGATTCTTAAATTATCTGCGATTTTTAATTTTTTTTGATTTTGGTAATGAATAACAGTTTGCGGATAAATTCTATTTTCCCTGATTTAACCATGAAAAATCATATGTTCTTTTAGATTATGGACTTAAAAATTTCATCTTTCTTGTAGTGGAATAAAGAACATCTGTGTATACGACATTTTATACAGTTTTTTCATTATGCCTTATTAAGTGTTATGCGGGACAGTATTTTGATTCCCCTTACGGTGTGATAAATCTTACCAGTGTTTCCATTACAATCAAAGTTATCGAAAGAAATTTCGAGAAAAATAATAATTGAAGAAAGCTGAAATTTTGTGAAAACATTAAAATATTTTCGCTAAAGATTCTTTGAAAATATGGCTTAAATCGTACATTTAGTTCTCGAGATATCTCTGAAATTTTCTAACCAAACTAAATTCATATCATTTGAATCACACAATTTAAACAAAATTTCAGTAATATCTCGAAAAATAAACATGTGATTGAGCAGAAATTTTGTTGAGAATTTGACATATGTTAGTTAAAAATTTTTTGAAACTTTGGCTGCTGTCATACGTTTGGTTCTCAAAATGTCGCAGAAATTTTTTTCAAATTGTGTGATTCAAATGACATATGTATTCAGTCTATAGGTGGGAAATTTCAGTGATACCTCGATACCTAAACATAAGATTTCAGCCAAATTTTCACATAATTTTTTTCTAATCTATTCAAATTTTTCCGAAAAATTTCAAAAATTTCAGGTCTCTACAACCTTGCTTACTTTTTTGGCCTTCAGTCTGTCTGGCGCAAGTTAGACTACGAGTCTAACAATGAAAAAAGCTCTATATTAATCTCTCCTAGCTGTAATCTTATACACGAACCAAACGCGCCCCTATTAACTCAAAAAATCGTAACGTTTAAGTTACAGTCTAACCTTACGTGTACAAACCGTTTGTTAAACGTACCAAAGTTAGGCATTAAATTTTTGATGCGTCACGTCCTATAAACTTGGAATAGACGAAATTTAATTTTATCTTAGTGTTCACATCATGAAATAAAGTTTTCACCGAACTAACATCATTTTTAAGATGATTTTTTATTTATTTGTTTTTTCAGGTCTTATAGAGGAAGGATATCACAGTACGAATCCGTATCACAATTCAATACATGCAACAGATGTTACCCAAGCCATGCACTGCTTTCTCCAAGAAGAAAAAGTGAGTAATCGAATTTTTATTTTCTCATAAAAAAAAGTAAACCTGAGGAGATGAACGAAAGTTTGTTCGGGAAAATGTCGAATCACGGATAGAACCATAAACCCTTTTGGTTTATTGGCGTGTCCATAGCTTATGAACTCATTTATTTTGCACGCTGCGTAGGTACCTTAATTAACCGTTTTGCAAATATTTTTGTTTTATTTTTTGTGGTACGGTAAATAAGTTGTATATTTATAATTCATTTGATCTTGTAGTGTTATACGATTCGATAAAGCATTAAATCCTAAGCAGTGTCCTTGAATTCGAAGTGATTGCTTGTATTTTACTACTTTTTTCATTTATTTTTAAATTTGATCTTTTATTTATCAGGATTTTCATTTAAGGTAGAGAATAAAAAAAATAAATAAATGTTTTAACAAAAAAATTAAAACGACCATAGCCTCTACGGACTACGAAAATGATAATTAAAAATTGATTGGGTAAAACAGTTGTTAACTATAAAGTTGGAAACAAGTTTTTTTTATTGTGTTCTAGATACTAAATGAGTAGTGTACAAAATCACTATTCACGTAATTATACTTTTTCTGAGCGTTATCTTTTTTGGTTGGCATTTTACCACACAAAATAAACATATTTTAAGTAGGTATTATGCAGTAGCGTTATTGTCTGTCACTGCCCCTTCGCCAGAATGGCCATTAAGGAGAAAAAAAAAAGAAACATTCTGAAGTCATCGCCCTCTCTAGGCACCTCCTGTCACTGTTCCTCGCCAGAATGCCCGTTCAAAGGAAAAAAGGGGAAAAAGTCTCATGATTCAAAGTGCTCTCTTTTCTTTATAGTGTATTCTGAATGCCAATTTGTCAGCTGTCATCAACAATATGAGGTGGCCGCGAGTCGCCGTATCTACGTGGAGTCATGGAGTACAAGGAAGGGTTAACTTAAGTGAACAATAACGTCGGCACCTATTTGACATGATATCCTGCAATTGGCTCCTGCGTGCCTTACTATCGAACGGATTCCACAAATTTTCATCAAGGGTGGAGAGAGAACCAAAATCCAAATTTTTTTTGGCTCCCAACGTTAGATTCATAGCCGCCCCGCTATCTTATTTACGTAATTCGTTTTCTTTTAGATAGAAAATACGTGGATGAGTCGAAATTTTTCTTTCTTCTTCTCCATTTTCTCTTTCCCTCGCACGGTTTTCGCGCCCTATCCTCGAGTCGGGCCGTAGGCTTATACTAAAAACTTTTCGATACGACAGTTGCTTCAAAAATTTCAAACACGTCGGCTCGTTTGTTTCGCTGAAATTTTTTTGTAAAATGACAGAAAAATGCGTGCCCCGATTTTGTCATTAACACGCCGAAAATCTCGTGACAAGATTTAAATAGTTCGTTGAACCACTCCGCACCGGTCGTCTAAATTCTCCCCCCCCCTCCCCGACCATTCTTAATTTATTTAGAAAATTCAGAATCGGTCGCAGTTTGCGTAACGATTTTAAAAATAAGCGTTTTTCTCTCTCCTCCCTCCTCCCGCAGTAACGACCGGTGTACAAAAGGTAACACTGTGTAGACGTGAGAGAGAGTGGGCAGAGAAGCGTTGAGAATGGGCAATTAGCGTCGTTCATTTGTTATTTTTGCACGCGACAAAAATTTTTTAGCAACGATATTTGTTTCTTCTTCCGAATGAAATTGGGTCCTTTTCTTTCGTTTTTTTCTCGCATTTTGAGTAGGTTTTCTACGAAAATCTACGTATTAAAATTGATCTAGTTAGACGAGGGTAGGTTTGCTTTTCATCTCATGACCCTAGGAAACTTTTGGCAATATTAGCTGTAAAATTTATATGTATACACTTATATTTATTTATATGTATATATATAATTTATTATATTTTAGTACTACCCCGGTATGTACGGACCTATTTTAAAAATCACATTATGTAAGACACCTTATCGGATCTCGGAAAGTTTTCCTGTATTGTCATTGTGTATGATGATGTTTACATATTATTTGAAGTTTGCGGGGGAATTGTACGCTTGGGTCTCATAAAGTTAGTGGTATCCCTGCGTTTGTATAGATTTAATTTAATTTTTTCCCTGTTTTATATCGATTGATTTATTTTTATCCTACTAGAATATGCAGTAATTCTAACCGACTTTCTTGTAACCACTATTTACTAACCAGTACACATGTTTTATTTTGTTTTATTTTTATTTTTTCAGTTTCTTAAAACTTTTTTATTGGAAAAAATGAAAATAATTTTTTTTTAAGTTGTCCTGATATGGGTAAAATAAAATGAAAACTTAGTGTTTATAGCCTAATTTTAGGCGAGAATAATGAGAGGGATTGTAAAAAATTACCAAGAAAATGTTCATCAAAAGTTAGAAAAATTTATTTATCAAAAATTTGATAGCGAAATATGTTCCAAGATGAACTCATTTTTTTCATTTACCATCTCCGGATGAAATAATTCAATTTTCTGATAAAATTGTTTTTTGAATTTTTTTTTCAAGAAATTTCAGTTTTCATTTTAATAATATAAACTTTTTCATTCAATTTACCTTATCCCTGTAGTGTTCCTAACATTTACATTAATGAACACTTCAATATATATGTTAGGAGTAGAAACCAAATTTTCTCGATGCGCAAAAAAATGCTCAGAATGCGTTCTGTCATTTGAAAATTGCCAGAATGCGAAAATTCGTGTTCTTGCTATTTTTCAATGCTTAGAACGTTCTAAGTTATACACTGATTTCTTAATTCCACCATGAATTCTGTGTCTTAATTCCTGTTCACAATACAAAAAATAACGCTTAAAACGTAGAAAAACACTTTGACTATGCATGTTTTCGGGATCTGCTGATAAAAATGAAATGCTATTCCAATAACACTCGTTGTTCAAGTCATTACTTCCTGTTTTCTTGTGGAATAGCATCACATTTTTATGACCAGATTGCAAAATTTTCTTTCATGAAACCGCCGCTCTACATTTTAGGCTTTTTTTTATTGTTAATAGTTTTACTTTTATTACCACCGTGCGAATTCACTTTGTGGCAATAAAAGTAATGCACAAAATGTTCCTAGAATGCGTTATAGAATTGAGGAACTTCCACAACGTGTTCTGTGCATTTAGGCTAATACCACAACACACATTTTGAGTTGTCATATTAACCTACAGCTCAGAACACATTTTGAGCATTTAAAAACTGCCAGAACATGAATTTTTGCATTCTGGCAATTTTTAAATGACGGAACATGTTCTGAGCATTTTTTTCACTCATTGAGCGAATTTGGTTTTTGCTCTTACTATATATATACACTCACACACATATGTATATATAGTTATCTATACCGATATAATTATTATATCTGTATTAATAAAACTCAATGTTAGTATGTTTGTTAGCTCATAATTTCAGAACCAATTGGCGCGTTGAGATGAAAATTTAAGATTTATTTCTTATTCTGAGGAATATCTGAAGCCATTTTCGAAGTTTCTAGCCCCTCTGGGGGCAAAGTTGTACATTTCCACCAAAATTCATCATTTATGGTATAAATCTGAACATGAAGGAACAAAAAGAAATGAGAGAGAATAAGAAATGAGGAGAATTGTGGAATCAGAGTGGGTGAAGCTGTGGGGAAGATCTAGTATTATATACTTACATACTGTAACGGCCAAAAGAGGTGGTTTAGTACTGGAAACTAACCTCTTTTGGGGCGATTACACTTCCTTCGATATACGATAATATTCACAGGAATATTATAGTATTCGAGAATTATTTTAACTAATTGAATTTTATTATCCACAACTATTGTGGACCTTAACTAAATGAAAGACTTTAATTAAATTGAAACACACAATAAATTTTATCACTTTACTTTTAAAACACAATATTAAATTTACAAGTATTCATTCACAGTCTAAGACTGGAAGAATATTGCAGGTAGAGTATACGACTGACCAGTTTATTTACAATAAAATATATTACACTATTACGTAATGTCAAGAGTACAATTACATTTCTATACAATACAATTATTTTAATGAAAACCAGAGTTTATATACCTGTCAAGGTATTTGGTTTTCTATGGTGTTGAGTGTAGAGTAGGGATTTGCTGATTTAGTTATTTAATTATTTCTAGAATATTCGGGTACCAGAATGTTCAGGTACTCGAATATTCCATTAGAAAACGTGTAGTGGTTGTTGGCAGGAAGTAACGGTACTTTCGCCAGTTGACAATACATGTTAGGGAAAGAATTTGCTTAGTAAGAAAAACGTATTTTTCTGTGAATGAAATATGTACGTCTATATTAAAATATGACGAACATATTCGTTACACATACACAATTAGATATTTCAATTTAACCTCGGTAAAGGTCGCAATTTTCATCCAGTAGTCATTAAATGTAATACACTTATTCGGATCTAAACAAAAATGAACCCTATTATTTTTGGTCCAGATTGAATGGATGGTGCATTTGGTGCATCCTATTATGCTGAATTTCTTTAGCTTAAATTGTTCAAAAATGACTAATTTTCAGCAATAATCACGAAAATTGTATATATTATAATAATATATTCTATCATGCTCCAAAATTTGGTTTCAATCGGCTGAATGATTCATGCGTAGAAACGATTTTTTTATCTATTGCTAAGATGAGTAGGTAATTCCAGATTAAACAAAACAGCTGTGTGGAAATCATGCTTGCTATAATTTTATTTGTTAAGCAATCATCTTCGCAATACAATTCACTATGAATTTCTTTGACACTTCATTCTGAACATAATTTTTACCCAGCATTCTGGAAAACACTTTTCATATTTTTATTATAGGTACATATTTATTCATTTATTTAGATTTTTTTGGTTATAAAAACCTACATATTCTAGCGTGGCTTGCTACGCTAGAGTTTTTAAGTTAGTATTTTTCGCTACAAGTGTCTCTTCTTCGGCGATTCAATGCGAACGATAATGACTTGTGAATGAGTTCGTTTAATAAATTTCGAAAGTGCAAAATGGTTTAAACGAAGCAAATTTACCCTTACAATCGTGGCCCGGGAAGAAACGAGTGAAGGTGAATGGTGGAAAATTGGGTTCTGGTAATGAACGCTGCTGTGGAGTATTTCTATTTAGATTGTTCTCAAAAAGTGACTATCTACGATGATACTGGATTATTTTAGCTAATTGTGAGCTGACACTTTCTTTCGTAATGTTTTATTCAACTTTTGCGGTGTGGACAAAAACCGTCCTTGGTCAAACTGTTGCAATCGTTAGTACTATGCGCATAGTTTTACAGCAGGCCAAATATTTTCCGGTTAGATTCATTAGCGCAAGTGGAGCTGGAAATGTGAGAGATCCACGGTTCCTACCAAAATAAATTCGATGACTTTTTTTCCTTTTACTGGTCATTTTTCAATTTTATATTTATGGAGCTACTAACGCTCTAGGTAAATAATCTGTTTATTACTATATGTATGAAGATCGTCGAGGTAAAAAATTCTAAAAAGTTTTTGAGGGCCCATCATTCATCTTAGGCCTCGAAGGCTTCTAAATACATGTTGTATAACACAAAAAAATCTAAAAATATTACTGATTTTAGGTGGAGGTTTTAACGAATCTGCGTTGTTATTTTTGGATACCTTTAGAGGTTGATGACGTCATAATTACGAACTGAGAAATTTTAGGTTGATAGACTTGAGGGTCACCCTGGCGCTAATCAGAGTTGAGAGAGTAAAAAAAAAAAACAATGTTTTTCCATGAAGAGGTGAAATTCAAACATGAATATATTTTTGGGTTAGTGGTCAGTTTAAAATTTGCATGGATCACGTTTAAGTGTAATCCTATAACGCGGTGACGTCATCGCACACTCTAAATATATTATGCTATTGCTCATTTTCATTATATTTATATACCTTTTAACGTGGATGGTGATGAACAAGTGGCGGGTGATTGGCTTGAATGATACCCTGGTAATAGGCAAAGGATAAGTTGAGGCCTTTGAGGGGTGCCCTGGTGATAGACAGGTGGAGAGGAGAAGCACTGATGGCGACGTGTGTAGTGTGGTTGACGTCATGATTATGGACTTGAAAATTTTAGAGGTCAATTTTTTTCTAATTTATTTCAGATACGAAAAAATTTAAATTTTTCACAAAATTTTGAGCATTTATAATTTATTTCCGCACATTCTTGAAATATTCGAGGATAGAAATTTAAAAAATTAGTTTTTTATTTTTTTTCATGGCTTGTATTTTATCAATTTCCATTAAAATAAGCTCGTATATAAATGTATTTTTGAAATTTAAAAAATGTGAATTATTTTTATTTCAGATTAGAAAGCATATTACTCCTTTGGAGATAATGGCGTCGTTGATCGCTGCCGTTTCACATGATCTGGATCATCCAGGAGTCAATCAACCTTTTTTGATAGCCACTTCGAATCATTTAGCCGCTCTCTATCAGGTACTGATTCTACAAAAATCATTCATTATGACAAGTAAAAATTTAAAAAAGAAAAAAAACGAATTCTTCAACTGATATGTTGGCGTTCTAATGTAAAACTTCGTTTATCTGTTTTCTCTCAAGAACTTACTTTTACATTTTTCTTCATTTATGATGATTAGAAAGTTATTTTCAGGCCTCAGTTGATTCTAACTTTCCTTTCACATTTTTTAAATTTTTGTAACTGTTTTCAATCTAACGGATCGTCACGTAGATAGTTTTGTGCCAAAGAAATTCGACTAACGAATTTTATTTGTAGTTTGGTGCTGCAAAACAAAAAAAAAACGTGTTTTAATAATCTTTTCTCTTCGTTATAAGAGAAAAAAAAAAGGATCAATGTACCTGTGGAATACCTTGTCGTGAGAGATATTCTCACCAGAAGGAAATTCTACAGAATTTAAGCGTGTTCAACCACTTTGTACATAAGTACGGGTAAGCCAAAACCAAGGCGAACACTGGCAATTTTAGAGCCGGTTCGGGTGGTTTATATACGGCTTATTTGCACGCACACAAACACACGTATGTAAGATAATACGTACGTTGGTGAGAACGGCCAGGTTGCATCATCACTATCGAGATAAGAGATGGCTGGCTGGTTCGTGTATGAATCGTGACATCATCTTATTGTGTCACGATTTGGTACTTGTACATTACCTGCAAGTACGTACAGGTAATTACGATCGAACGTATTTTGTGTGTTTAACGTCACAAGGATGATTGTTTGCCTGCCCTTTGGGGCGGCAACTGTTGTTGAGGGGTCCGAGCCCCTATACCTCATACGGGAGAGTCCCCACAGTACCTATCTGAATTGTTGCCCCATTTTCAGTACATATTTTCATATTTGTTTCTTTCAGAACACATCGGTTTTGGAGAATCATCACTGGAGATCAGCCATCGGATGTTTATTGGAAAGTCACGTAGCTGCTAAGCTGCAAAATATTATGCCCAATTTGGAGAAGCAAATCAGCTCTCTTATACTCGCCACTGATATTACTCGTCAAACGGAGTTCCTTACTAAATTTAAGGTGAATATCGTTCAAATTTGACCAATTTCGAGGTTAGGCGAGAACCGTGTGCCTCAATTTAACGTCATTAATCGAAATTATTCATCTTAATTATTATAACGGTTTAATGCAAAAGAAGTGCTAAGATTTGCTTATTAATAAGTGTCGTTCAGTTGTTTAGTTAAAGTGAATTTTTTATTTTTGAAGGTTTCTAAATTTTTTTAGGCAATAGCCTAACAGCCTAATCTTAAATTATTTTTTGAGGAGATAGGGGAAGTATTCAACATTTTTTCGGGTAGATTTTACCTCTTTTCCTCATTCTTACGCTACTATTGTAATGTTTTTACATTCGGCCCATCGACCTCAACTTTGCTCACATTCAAATTGCATACAGAAAGAGCAAAAACATTTCATATTTTCCATCGTACTTATCAAGATATATATACTGCTTCTTTACTAGGTAGCTCGATCATTTTGTTACTGTGTTAGAATGAGTAAAATGACGTCACATGTAGGAAGGCAAATAAATAAAACATTATTCTACTTCACGCTCAATCGGTTTTATGTGTGCTAGTGTGTGTGAAATACGTCACACGTAGGAAAAAAATCCTTTTAATACGCACAATCGAGGCTACCTATTAAAAGTCCATATAAATTGGTACTTGTACTAGAAATATTGATAAAATTGAAAAATAGGTCCTGGATAGTTTGATTTCAAGGACAATAATTTATACTGATCGAAATTATATTATTAGCTGCCCGTGGTGTCAGCTTCGCTTGACAGATGCTTAAGACCTTTAACCCTAACCCTGAGCTAATTGTTCACTGATATATTACGCAATAAAATCTGGAAAATAGAAAATTTTTCCTTTTTTGGGCCCAATGAAGACTGAAGAATGGGTCTAATTATAAAATTAACATCAAATTCGAATTCAGCGCCTCAAAAAACATGTTCAACGTTATATAACGAAAAATTTTCCTTTTTTATGCCCAATGAGGGCTGAAGAATGTCCAATGATAAATTATATAGTAAAATATGAAAATCAAAAACTTTCCACTTTTTGGGTCCCATGAGGTTTGACGAGTAAGTAAACTGGTGAAATAATCATCAAATTTCAATGAAGTGCTTCAAAAACTAAGTCTGATGATGTAAATTTATAAATCAGGAAAAGATCACTCAAAACAGCACTAATATGTTTGCATACTGTTTTTCTGCTGTTCACCTTATGCACTCAGCCACTATTAATCCAGCCTTCATCGATTTTCTTTTATAAATAAGTTTTCCGAAGTGATAAAGTAATAAAACCATGTCTAGAACCTTGGCAGGTTCATGAAGAATGCATGTACAAAAATTCATCAACATCGGTGGTGAAGATTCTAAGATTACCCGTAACATACACTTTTCCAAATTTTCCTCTTTATGTATTAGTACAGATTTCGGAGAAATAAATTGACAAAAAATTTTTAAAAATCTTTTGGAAACCATTTTCTCAAAACTGACCTATGTTATATGAGATTTTAGAGCTAGAAAAATGGAATCTGTTCAGTGTTTCTCAGTTGTTGTCATTATAAATTTTCCCATTCATAAAACCTTTGGAAAACTTTTCAAAATTTATATTTAAAGTGTAAATTAATTATTTGTGATATAATGCAAAAATTAGGGAATTTTGCTGCGTGTATTGCAAATCATGTGAGTAACAATAACCTATTTAGCATGCATGTCACCGACAGTTTTTTTTGCAATACTCCCCCCCCCACAAAAAAAAAAAAAAGTATTTTGCTCAACTAGTTAGCAGAACGAGTGTTATGCCATCAAGTTGTGTAGTTGCAGCGTGAGTCAGTTATCACGAATGACCAACTACAGTAAAGTATGATATTTTTTGCAAGACCTGTTAATTTATAAACTTAATTTTTATACTCACCTTAACGATGTATAAAGCAGGCGATTTTTGAACCATTTAGAAACAATGTATAAAGTATTTACTTTATATAGGTTTTTACTTTATGCATCATCTTGGGCACATACGTTATTTTATACAATGGTCCTGCTTACTGCACATAGCCGTTGTCGTTTTCTTTGTTTATATATTTATTTAAAAAATTTTTTTTTACAAAAGTTTCAATTCTGTGAGGATTTGAACGTCTAACTTCACCATTGAAAATCTAGCTCATGAACCACTACGCCACGAGGGCTTGCTGGAGGTAGTGGGATAGTTTGCACTTATATGTTTCCTAATATAGCAAAAATATTTATTTATCTAATTTTTTTTGTTTTTTAGAAATAAGGGAGTGTTGCAAAAAATAGTGTGTGACACATATATATAGTAGGTGATTGATACTCGTGTGATTTGCATTAGTCGCCTTCGGCTCATGCTTCAAAAATCACACGCAGATCAAAGTCACCTACTTTATACACTCGTACAACAAATAACTATTTTTCAACAAATCTATTAAACAGAGGTTATCATTTTAATTGAGCGAATATGTCAACTTTCATTAACAGAATTTTATCAAATAATTAAATAACTAGTGAGAAATGAAATATTTTGTTTGTGGGCATCACACAGTGTAAAACACTGACTTTTTATGCTGATATTGCACCTATTGAGTACCTAGTGTAAACGGTGTTTTAAAGAAATGAAAAAAAAGTTCATTAAGAAAAAACTCTATTTTTACACTGGCGAAGAAATGAAATTTTTTTCAGTGAAGAAATAAACAAAAAATAGTTAAGAAAAAACTCATTTCTACCTTAGTGAACCAATGATATATATTTTTTTTTTTGACTGTTCCTAATTGATTTGAAAATCTAGAACTTTGTTAACCAAAATCGATTCAATGATAACCTGTTTTTGGTATATGAGCTGAGAAGAAATTTTTTCTGAACTAAATAACACTTATTTTAACCAAAAAATTAGGACTCTGAATTTCTATTCTAATTTATGCTTGGACATCGACTTTATTCTTTCATTATTATTTTTTTTTATGATCATTAACCTTTGAAAGTCTATTATCCCTCCCTCGTTCCTCATATCGGGCTCTCTCCTTTATGTTCATGATTTGCTAAAATTAAGTAATAGTTTTTATATTTTTTGGTGCAGGTTTTTCTAATGATCGCGTTTTTTTCTCGAAAGTTCACTATTGTTTGGCATGAATCATTTTACAATCTGATTTCTTCCATTAATGTTTAACTGTTATTGTGTTTGGGGTGCGACTCAATTTCAATCTTAGTCTTATGGAAAATTTTTTTAAAATAAGTGTCAATATCTCGCACACTGTGGTCATCCAGTTTGTGTATTCTAATGAAAACATTACCCATTTCAGACATATTTAAATCAAAATTCGTTACAAATGGAGAAGGAAGAAGATCGTCATTTCATCCTCCAGATCGCCCTAAAGTGTGCTGACATATCGAATCCGTGTCGACCTTGGGAAATAAGCCGTAAATGGAGCCAGAAAGTTTGCGAAGAATTTTTCAGACAAGGTGATTACGAACTACAACTTGGTCTGGCACTCACTGCTCTCTGTGATCGAAGCACCTCGTCTGTTCCTAAAATACAAGTCGGTAAGAGTCATTTTTTTTTTTTTTTTGTCTTTGGTAGTAAGTTTTTAGCCTATGTCGAGATTACGATCTCAAATTCTGCTTGTGTTAGCGTTTTCCATCCGAAATGATCAAACACTCTTTCCTAATCTTTGTGCACTAATTTTAAATGTTGTAGGTTTCTTCAAATATGTCGTAATTCCACTGTTCGACGAATGGCATCGCTTCCTGGGAACCGCACTCTCCACCAATATGATGGCGCATCTGAGATCAAACCACAGGAGGTGGCAAATGTTGCTGGACCAGGAATTGGCTGAGGAGACGCGAACTGAAATGTCAGACGCCGACGAAATACTCGTCGAGTCGACGACCACCCTCGACGCGGAGGCGTCATCGGCTGCCGAGTCCAGACGCTGTTCACTGCCGTCCGTCATGCTGGAAACAGTCGACCGAACCGGCCGCCGTCATTCTGTGCCGCTGAATTTGTCACGGTTCGACTGCCTGGTGCCGGGCACGTCGGCGTCGTCGACGTACAGTCGCCGCGAAAGCCTTCCCGGCGGCTCGTTCGTCGAGCAGTCCCGTCTCCACCGCATGATGCTCGATCCGATCCCAAATCTGGAGGAGGAGGAAGAGGAGCTGGACTTCTCGTTCCGGTCGTCGTGCAGCGGCAGTCTGCAGAAGTCGTCCGAGTGCGGCAGCGGCGAAGGCCGTCCGGTCAGTGCTGAAAGCCTGCTGCCGGAGCTGACCATCGCCACCATCACTTCGTCGCTGCAGGCGACCCGGCTGTCGAACGTGCTGCACGGCAGCGCCATGCTGGCGCCGCCCGTCAACAAGGTGCTTACCCGCCAGCAAACGTTTCCGCCCATCCAGACGTTCGTGCGCACCCGCTACCTGTCGACGGCCGGCGAAATTGTGGCGCAGACCAGCGCCAGCAACTCGTCATCCACCGACTCCAGTCGCAACGAACTGAGCAGCGGCGGCACTGGCACCGGCACGCGGACCGGATCGTCGAGCAGCGAGCCCGGTGAAGGCGGATACCATCTGAAGCGGGACTCACCCGCGTCGGAGGGTGAAAGAGGTTGCAAGGTGCCGAAGTTTAGCGAGAAAGAGAACGTGAATCCACGGAGGGAGCACGAGTCCAGACGAGTTGGTAGTTTGCAGGAGGTAAGTTATCGTAATCTGCACGTTTGGTAGGCTGTATGCGCGACGTTTCCATTACGCTTGTTTACTAGCTCCCCAGGTTCAGGCAAAAAGAATACCACCCAGATGGTGTACGTACGCAGTTCAACATTAACATTGTGCTTTTTTACTATCTTCGACTACGGAAGCTGGTAAACTAGCACAATGTGTACGCTTCCGTAGTCCAAGATTAGACTTTTTTTTTTCTTTTTTTGTTTTTGGGCGCCAGATCCTCTGCAAACAATGGTACCGTAGGCGATTCAGACTTTTTATTCGACGAAACTTCCGCCGAAGTTTTCTTGTCTCTAATTTCATTGGTAAAATGAGTATGATGATCAAAAAAGAGTTTTCACTCAATAAAATCAGGAAAAAGGTTTTACTTCGAAATCCGGTGGTTAAAAGTACCATCTTGAATGCATTGCAAATCCCCCAAAATCTGGCCGTCGCTTCTCCACAAAAATTCACTTTTTATACCCCCATCAAGTTTTTAGTGATCAACTCTGTTTCGGAAAACGATGCAAAAAAAATTTTCAAACGAACAATATATTAAATAAAATTTCCAACGAAAAAGGTCTCCAGTAATTTTTTCGTCAATACCACAGAACGCTCACTAAATGACTCGAAAGTTTGCACATACCACTACTAGGTAAAAGTGTAGGTACCGTACTGAATGAAGCCAAATTTCCCTTATACATACTATACCATTATATCTTGTCAAGCTGATAGACCTATCATATATGTAATTCATATGAACTGAAAATTTTTCATTTTTGTGAATGTGTCTATTTGTGTATGTGTGTATGTTTATTTGCAACATCGTAGCTTTAAAACCACCCAACAAAACAAAAGTTTAAATTTTCTGTACCCATTTTCGTTTTACTAAGGAAAATTTTAAGTTAACTCGGAAGCGTATAGCTCACCAGGTGGCAAAGTTATGGATTTTCTAAGCCACTCGGACCAAAAATAAGTAATTAAAAATAGTCTAAAATGAGAAAAATACTTTTTCAAAATTTCTCAAGCAAGATATAATGAAAATATTATGAAATAAAAAAGCGTTAGGCTAAATTAATGATTTTTTTCAGAAATAGAACTAACTTCCGCTTCACCCAAGAAAAAAACAAAAACAAAAACAATCAAAAAATGCGCTAAAAAAAGGAAAATAGTCTCTTTAAAATTTTTTCTGTAGTGCAGCAAGATCTAGGGACTGGGATTATTGAAGTCGGCACTAATTAAAAAGTTTTTTCATAAAATTATTAAAATTTGACGGAATTGGTGGATAATCCTTTGTTATAAAAGAAAAAAGTGCCGACTTCAATAATTTCAGTCCAAAGGTTTTCTTGGAGAAATTTTAAAGAAATTATTTTTCTTTTTTCAACGCTTTTTTTTTTTTTTTCCAAATTTGTTCTATTTTTTGAAAAAAATATTATTGTGCGTACATTATGTATGAAGCTCACAAATTACTACTTTTTTTGGTCTTCCTCAGCAACGTTATTTTGGCGACTTCGTTATTAATTCATCGTACGCCTGCTGTGAATTTCAATTTTCATATTTATTTTTTCGAAACATATTATTTATAATT
The DNA here is from genome assembly GCA_011428145.1 of Ericerus pela. Classification (NCBI taxonomy): domain Eukaryota; kingdom Metazoa; phylum Arthropoda; class Insecta; order Hemiptera; family Coccidae; genus Ericerus; species Ericerus pela. Next base: position 711,115 of record WOFM01000580.1, on the reverse strand, counting down.
TCCATTCACGTATCTAATGCCTATGATAATGTTTTTCTGAGATTATATTTCAACGTAGGTTTTCTAAAATTAGACGTCAATTTGTTACGAAGAACACAAATGCAGTATATTGCGTCAGTTATTTAATTTATCGTATAACGAAAAAAATCTCTCTTTGTCTTCCTTTATAATTTATTTTTGATTTAGCGATAGGCATTAGCCATTAGGGAAAAACTATAGTTATAAATTTTTTACGGCTTGAATTTCGAGGAATTTATGTTTATACTCGATGATTGAGTAGTATGTTTATCGAGTACATATTTCGTAGTTAGGAAAGGTCGCGGAAGGGGAGAGGGTTTAATTGTTGAAATTTGAACGGCGTTGGAGAAAAAGTAAATGGACTAACACTTTTCAACTTGATCCGTGGGTGTGTGTGTTTTCTTAATGTTTGTTCCAGCATTACTTTTCGCCCTCGGCACCGATTTTGTTGAACTTTTAATGAAAGAAAGTGCGATCCCATGGTGGTTCTATCTGATTTTTCCTTAATCTACCTGGTTGTTTTTGAAGTATCTTTGAAAAACCGTTTGTTTCAAAGCATAATTGACGCTAACGCCAATGTAAATAAAACGAAAAAGCATTAAATATAGACTTTTTCTTCAAAAATCGAACCAACGTCGAAAAATACCAATAAAAATGCGCTGAAAAAAGAAAAATAACCCTTTGAAAATTTCTCCGGCAAGATTCACTGAAATTATTGAAGTCGGCGCTCTTTTCCTCTGTCATGTAGACTTGTAGATAGCTTATGTCAATTAGGTACGTTAAATTTTTTTGCAAAATTTCTTAACGAATGTCGACATCAATATAAATTTTTGAAAAGGTTACGTTTCTCATTTTAGCACATGTTTATTGTTTCTACTTAGTGTCAAAATTTATCGTGAAAATTCATTTAGAGTTATTTGTAAATAGTAGCAGTAAAACGTGGGAAAAAAAATTAACTTTCAAAGCATGAAGAAAAACTCTAAGAGCTCATTAGTTTCCACTTATTGTGTTGGTTTTTTTTTATGAAAATCTACAGGTTATTAATTTTGATCTCATGAAACGAGCATTGATAGGGGGGTGGATTCGTTTTTCGTTTCATGACCAAAGGATAAGAGTGTCAACGAAAACCCAAATTCATATAGCCTACGTATATATGCATATATTCCATTTCCTCGTTTCTCCACGAATGAGACTGTTTTGAAGGGTGGGGCAACAGGAACAAAGAAAAAAAAGCCATCTTATACTGTACCTGCCGTACTTTTTGAAGAAAAACTTATGTGAACTGCAGTGGCTCGAAAGTAATTCGATCATCGGAGCTTGATAAAAATGGAAACAAGATTGTCATTGTTCTACCGCTTACTTTAAGATACTTCGCCTAAAACCGACTTGAATTACCGCATTTGCAAAATTTTAATATCGACACTGAAATTTTTCGCTCCGTCTGCTTTCGCACCTGCTCGAATTTTACCTTAGCAGCTAGAATCTTATATCGACAAGATGACAACCAATTAATTCTTTTGCCATCGCTCGAAGTACCCAGCATTGTTAGCCAGCTCATCTCGGTGTAGAAACTTCAAGTAAATTGGTTGAAAGAAATTTTTCTTGTCAATTAAATTAACGGCGTATTGTCGTTTATAAAACTTTCTCCTTTCGGTAGCCAGGTCTTTAATTTTCTTCGCCAGGAGAATTCGTTTCTGTGCCGGCAGATGAAGTGAGTATTGAAAAGTTAAGAAAAAAAAAATTGAAAGGATGAGAAAAGGAAGATAGTCAACGTTCGATTGCAATTGTAGCACAATTTCCATTAAATCTTGATTCGAAAATTAAAAGATTTCAATTAGTGAAAATACCAGTTTCATCTTTAGAAGTGTATATCTCTGTTGAGAATGCGAAGAAAAGGCCTTATTTGGCTGAATTGTTAGATCGTCAAAAGAACGAGAAAGCGTAAACGAAAAATTCAAGCCGTTATTTTTTATTTTTTTATTTTTTTTTTTACAAAATGTCATGCTCGAAACTTCGCTTCTTCTTTCTTAAGTAATTCCTTCTTACACTTATTGTTCGAGTAGCAATTGGTTTTTCTTCGTTTTCAACGATTAGTTGCAATAAATACAATGTTTCTCTCTCACTCACTCTCACTCTCTCACTCACTCTCTCTCTCTCACTCTATCACTCTCTCTCACTCTCTCTCACTCTCTCTCTCACTCCCTCTCTCTCTTTCTCTCTTTCTCTCTCTTTTTCTCTCTCTCATCTATCTCTTTGTCTCTTTTTGTCACTTTTGGGTTGAAATCGTCAACTTCTTGTAGAAAAACGGCGTAATGACTGAAGGGAGAAAATAACAGTTAAAAGTGTGCTGAGGAGAGTTATAAAAAGGGGAGAAAAAAGTCACAAGTTAAAAGCAATCTGCGAAATTGGTCCAGAGAACCATTTCTCGTACGAACGCGTACGTTATCAAAAAATACGTACTCTACATTAATCTATGCTTGGGGGAGCTGTAGCATAAAGAAGAAGGGGATTGAGAATGATTTTTTTGCTTCTTTTTTGCGTAAACGAGCATCATATTTTAAACTTGACGTTTTCATTTTTTTCCCTCACTTTTTTGACTTATTCTTTTTTTTATTTTATTTTTTTCATTCTCATCCTTTTCTTTTCTTCAGTTATTGTTACCTCGTCGCGGATCTGCGCCGGTATCTCATGAAGAAACTTCATCATCTAGAGAACGTGATAAATCAACACCCAGACGCGGATCTGTACCTTCAGAATCGACCAGACCTGGTAAAAAATTTTTTTCACGTTTCCATTTTTTCTTTTTTTTTTTCTTTTCTTTAGCTTTACTCAAAAGTTTTTTTACTCGCTCTATCTATCTCGCTCTTGTCTTTAGATTTTCTTTCTTTTTGAGATTATGGGGAAAAAAAAAAAAAAAGTCGAATTTTAATTTAATATAGCTTTTGTTGCTTTTATTTTGTTTTGTTTTTTTAATTTTTAGTCCTTCGATTATTATTATTACCTATTATTATTATTTCTCTTTTTTGTGAGCTTTATAGTTGATTGTGGGTAATGTTAACGCGATATTTATTTTGTTTTTTTGTACATCGTCTATTTTTTTTATTTTTTTTTACTTTACTCTTAACTCGAGTTAGAAAAAACTGTAATAAATGGAACTTATTACAGGAATTTTTATACAAGCAGGATTAACCGAAAATAAAGGCGTTAGGAGATCCTCTTTGCCTTACGATTTGTTCAACCAATTCAGCTTCAGTTTTAATACGACCGTGTTAACGTCCTATTCAGGTAGTGTATTGAATTCGAAATTTTCAAAATGGCAGCTAATAAGCGAAAAAAATTTTTGAAACAATCGTCGCTGTCGGTGAATTAAATGTTTAAAATTTAAAAAAAAAAATACAAAAACTATATATATTTGCGTATAAACTTCGGTTACTATTTAGCAGCCGTAAACAGATTAATCAAAAATTTTGTAACATATATATGTGTATCTAGGTTTAGCGTACGTTTTTTTTGTTTTTTTTTTTTTTTGTATTATGGAAAATTTTTTTATAATTTCTATAATTTGTTTTGTAAGGTGGTGGAGATATAAAATTGGGAATTGTTTTGTATATGCTACTTCTTGTTTTCCTTTTCTACACTTACTTCATGGGGGTTATTTTTTATTAAATATATTATATCCATGATAAATAGAAATTTCTTTTTCGCGCATGTCAGCTTTCGAGGGGAGGGTGTTAACTCATTTTTATCCTCACGAATTAAAATTTATACTGACTTCAAATTTGTTCTTTTTTACTTTCAAGAAAGTTAGATTTTCTCGTATAGGTATTCGTTTACAAGCGAAAACTCAAACTTATTTGTTGACTATTCCTTTTATTTTCCATTAGAGATTTTTAATCGAATATTGCATTCAATTCTCCCATAGTTCATACTAAAATGTGATTCTCTAATTTAACAGAAACCAAAATCATGTTTATTTGTGTTCGTATTATTCTTTTTAAACTTTAACACCCACGATTCAAGGAATTAATTTGAATATTAATACAATAATTCAATACAGTACCTACACGATCGCTAACCCAACATTCAACTCACTGATACGTCTAGAAAACGGAGGTTTTCGATCCATTTTAGGGAAAAACTGTCAGCTCTATAATTCGACCTTTTTTTTTTTTTTTTTTTTTGTATTTTAAAATTCAATATTCGATATCTTATTTAATGTTTCTCTACTGTTTTTAAATTTACAACAAATAATCCGAGCACCATACATTTATTCTTTGTTGAAAAACTTTGAAACCTAGTGCAGCATTGAGTCTTGCTTTCTGCCTCTTCTAAATCATTATGCTCAGTTGTTTCATTGATAAGAAGAACTATAAGTTGGTCATATAAAATCGTGTGCAGTATCATCCCTGACTGAAGAAACTCAGTTAACCATTAACACAACTCAAAATACGTTTCCTTCGAACAAATTTGTGTCAAATAGAATTGTTGGATTCTGCATTCAGCCCTTTCTAAACTCTTTTACTTCGTTCTCATATCGAAGAAAAGAACGTTAAGAAGAACCAAGTTTGTCGTGAATCATCATTTATTTCTGAAATAAAGAATAATTTTTTCATTCGGTGAGAATCTTATAACGAGTGCCCTTAATCGATTTCTTTTCGTGACTTTTATTCTGCAAGAAACTGTTTAGGTTGACGAAATTGGGACAAAATTCTTGGGAAATTAACCGTGAGAACAGGTCCAAATTCCTAGTTTATCGTCTATCTTCGTAAGGCTGACTTGTTATGAGGAAGATTAAAAAATCCTTTTGTTCGGGACGAATTGTTTTTTCTTTCTGAATTAATTAAGGTACCTTTAGAACTGTAAATTCCATTATATTGTTGGAAAAGAATTTGTTTTAATTCAGTTGCCCTGAATTGAAGAAATTCTAGTGGAACCAAAAATGAAAATTTGATCACGAACTGAAACAATATTCTGAAGGGAAGATTCCTAATTCAGTATTTTCGGCGGCTAATTGACCATTCTCACAGGAATATGGTAAATTATTTAGTTGGAGGATACTACTTTTCCTAATTTTTTTGGAAGGAGCAAAAAGTATTTGAAGTTGGATATAACAGAGAGATGGGTAGCTGGATACTTCACTACGAATGCGGATTCAGGACTTCGAATAAATCAGTTTTTTTTTTTTTTTTGCTTTTCTACGTGCAGATTCAGATTGAGAGAAATGGTGAAATTTTTATAACCTCTCCTCTCCTCATCAATGGTGACCTATCTGACTTAAAGCTACCTAGCATGTACTGTAAAAGCGTGATCATCTTAAAAGGTTGTTGATATAACAGAGATTCAAATAAATTAGTCCAGTAAAATAAGATTAAAAATGGAGTTTAAATGGAGTTAATAGTTAGGTAAAAAAGGTTTTATGGCTGAATTATGTTGGGATGGGATTTTTAGTAAGTTATAAAAATTCTCCACCCTCAAAATATATGCTTTTATTGGGGGTGGTTGTAGCGTGTTTTTCATTTAGTCTTTTCTAGTTTCCTCAATTACCAACGATCTACAATAAAAATACTTCAGTATAAAAGTAATTTTTATAATATTTAAAATAAGAAAGTTTTTATACATTTTTTTTTCATAACTATCATAAAAGCTGAGGCCTAAGGCACAGTGTAGTAAGAAAGTGTATTTTTTTCTCTACACCCGTAATCTGCATTATTTTCTTATTTAGAAACGGAAAATTAATATAGACGTACAGATGGGCAAAGAAATTAGCATACCTACTGATATTTTCCATGTGTATATAGTCTATAAATCTTATTTCAAAGCTGTTTATAAATGGTGTCTCAAATAATGGAAATAAGCCATTAGATAAACAGTGCAAGAATATTAATTTTTTAATTATTTTTCAAAGAAAATAATGCAGATTATTATGATTTCAAGAAAAGAAATAACTATTTTACCACCCTGTGTTTCACCCCTCTGCGGTAGTTAGGAAAAAATATATAGTAACTTTTTCGTTTCAAATTTTATCAAAATTATTTTTGTACTGATGGACTTTTATTGTCGATCGCTTAATTATTGGGAAAAATTGAAACAACTAAAAATAGTCGCACGTTGCAGCTCCCTGGTGGCAGCACAATGTTTGAGGTTGGAGCATTTTTATCGTTTATTGAGAAGCCCACCTAAACCATGTGTCAGCCATAAAACTTTTTGAAATTGACTTACTGATCTATTTCAAACCCTTATTTTATTGGGCTAAAATTTAGGCTTTTAGATACATACTGAATTATGGACACTTCATCTCAACTGACGCTTTTTTTTTTCTTGTTTCGTCTCAAAAATGGCAAAGTCTCTCAAAAATCATCGAGACTAGTCTCTCGTTGATTATCACCAGCATCCTTTTTTCAGCGCCAAGGTTTTGTGTGCGTGTGTGTGAATGTGTAAGTTCTGCGTAAAGTTCTCCTACACCCTTCGTTTTTCTCACATTTTCGCTGTTTTAGTTATACAAAAAACGGTTGGTCTGTCCATTACTTCTGGCGAATTTTTACGATCTCCTACTGTTCTTGTTTTTTTTCTCTCTCTCTCTCTCTCTCTCTCTCTTGTTTGCCCGCTCGTTTCCCTCTCCTCACCGTCTTTTCCCCTGTTTCTCTCGTCTTGTTTTTGAATTGTTTCATGTCGAACCATTTGGATGGTGTCTATACACCTTCGGGACACTCGTATCGATCGCTAAAAAGTCAACAAAAAGAAACGTTGTTAGCCCTCCCCCCATTTCGACAAAGGAGAGTAACGAGTGTCCGATAAATTTTCTTATAATATTAATTACTCACACGGCTCGAATTATTAATGCGTAATCGTGTCCTGGGGGAGTGGTTTCGGGAATTTGCAATATTTTTGCCGTAGAACTGTTGTGTAGAAAACGGATTGGGGGATGGAAAAACCAGAGTGCTAGGCGTTTTTCGTAGTTTCGAGATGAGGTGAAAATACACAGCTTCTGAAGGTTGTAAGTCTGCGAAATACTCGTTCGTATTTTTTGGTTTAATATTTTCATGTCATCTTAAAGGGGTGAAAAAAAGAAAAAAAAACATGGCAAGCTGAAGGCGAAGAGAAAAGTTTCCGTCAAAGATTTTTACATATATAATGATGTCGTATTTTAGGAATAAGTAGAATTTTTTTATACGGTGGCGGGCGGTGGTGGTGGTGGTGGTGATGGTGGTGGCGAGTCGGATATAGGGGCGTGGCTTTATTCTTCCTTTAATTTTTTTCTGTAACAAAATCTCATAGATATAATATGAACTATTATTTATTTTTATTATTTTGTTCAGAGCATAATATTATATTTTAAAAAGTTGAATTTTTTCTTCCTTCGGCCTATGATTTGCTGTAGGATTCCAGGATTTGACGTATTCCCCTCTCTCTCTATATATGTATATTATATATATATATATATATATATGTATATATAGGTATATATATATTTATTTATGTTTCTCTGTTTCTCCATTCTGTAACCCTTTATCGGTCATTTTTTCGTACACAATGTAGTATTTGTTTTATATGTGTTGGCGTGTGTTTTTTTTTTCTTATCCTAACTTCTAAAATTCGATTATCGCACATTATCTAGTAAACCTTCGCTTTGTATATATTTTCTTGTTTGCTTACGCCATTTTTAGCTTTATAATTTGTATAGTTGTTTTAGATACGAGTAAATTTTTGTAAAATTGCTCGGTGTTTTTATTTATTTGCCATTAATTGTACCAAAAAGAGGAAAAAACGTACGCGAAGCCATATTTGCAATTTTTCACATTCTCTAAATTAAATTGATACCAAGTGAAAAATTGATGGACAAGAAATTGTCATCTATACGATGCCGAACGAATGTTGTAAGTATATTTACATAAATGGCAAAATTTTTTTTAGAAAAACATTTTTGTTCGATATTCGTAATTAATTTTTTTATTATTTTTTGTAGTTTGCTGTGCCGTAATCGTCAGTGCGACTAATTGGTGGTGAAATTATTTTACAGATTCTTTGGAAATACCCAGACGAAGTTCGGACGGCGGAAAAAGTAGTCGTCGATCAAGTCGTAGTCGAAAGTCGCTGAGACGTCGGAGTTCTGGTGGCCCCGACATATTATTACCTCGTGAAAAGCTAAACGTGCCTAGACGAGGTTCACTGCCATACGATGTGCTGCCAAACTACATGAAACGTGAGTCTGAAAGCATGCACGCCCAAATTAACGCTTAGTATCTCCGTTATTTTCTCAATTTTTTTGCGAAAAATTGTTATACACTGTATACAACAGTCGTGATTAGTTGTAGATATCTGATATTATGTTTCACAACTGTTGTGAATTTTGCCAGTATAATAAAAACGATTTTACTCATTGACTACGCCCTGAATGTGTCACGCTCAAATCACTTGGCACCACAGCTCTCCCAAATACTCGATCAAGTTTGGTGTAGAAAACCTTTAAAACATTACAGTCATTCGTGACACCAAGTGGCGAAGTGCAAAAGAACACCTAGTTTGACATTATTAAACTTTTACGCCATCAAGACGATGCGAAAGGAATCATCTCACAAATTTTCATTGCAAGTGCGATGTTGTCTGCGGCCAGTGACAAAACGGACAAAACCTCTGTGTCGTGAGGCTACATCTTTGAGTTGATTTTTCCCCATAAGTTTTGACTATGTGTATAGTACTGGTCCAGTATAGAGCGATGATTTCTGGTTAGACATGCCGGCGCTAAATAGGCAACCACTGCATACCTTTTGACGTACTTTGCATTCCATTTATGTACGCTATCCTTGTGAATTTAAGGAATGATTTTATCGAATGTATTCTAAATTGGTGAACTCAAACAAAACGTCGAAAATAAGCAGAATGTACTTTACGGTTGCCTACTTTTTTGCTGGCATGTCTCGACATTAAAAAGTATACATTGGTCTTATGGAGCTTTACTGGTCCAGTACTATAATTATAGCCAAAGGTTTTAACATACAGGCTACAAGTTCTGAAGATGTAATGGGTAAATGTTTTGTCCATGCCTAAATATATAGCTTACAAGTCGCACAGTAGTTGTAGTAAGTACATATATGTTTTTTGTACGCCGTAACATATGCCGGAAGCGTATTTCACAAATGTGTATACGAATAGCTACAGTAAATAAAAGAACGCTCTGATTGGTCCTTTTCATCAATTTTTAATCTATTCATGCTAACAGTCTCCTCCACTGTTATCTTATCAGTTAGTCAGTTTAACGTTGTTTTACTCATAGCAAGTTAAAGTCCGTCAATTTTTTTGAAATATTTATTGTTATTCACTTATTCGTGGTAATATCGCTCAAATAAAAATTGAATTATAGTCAAAATTTTATTAACAGCATATTCTTCGATATTCTTTCAGTTACTAAATTTGTTGAAACTTGAAACTAGTGCACAGAACCATGTTTGATGCTCTTCGTTTTCTTATATCTTGTTTCACAATCCGAGAATTGCAAATTATTTTTCAAACTGCATCAGAATTAGTTTCCACATGTTTTCATCATCTATTTTTGCTCTAATTAGAAATGAAAAATGATCCCTTGGAATAAATTTATTTTCAAGCACTTCATAATCTATAAATTTGGAATAAGCCTCTCTGCTCGGCATTCATTTTAAAATAAATGTGGAATGCAAAGTCACACTAAAAGTAAGTAAACGTGATTAATTGGCTCACATCATTTATTTCAGTCGCATTTATTCAGTCAGTTCAGTTTGGTATCAGAGTTGAGATAGCATTTTTGATCAGTTGTCTTGTAAACTTTTTGATATGAGCGTATGGCGTCGAAAGTCTGTTTTTTTCAAGCCAATCAGAGCGTTATTTTATTTACTGTAGCTATTCGTAAACACATTTATGAAGTACGATGCTAAGAATATCTACAACACATTTTACCAATAAAACCTTTTCATGGAAATTAATTCATTCTCAGAAAGTAATTCTCCTTAATTCAGGCTTAAAAATGACTTAAAATCTCAATCGATTTTATTATACTTACTTTCATTTTTATTTTTATTTTTTTGCAGCTGGTTCTCTGAGTGACATGGCTGGCGAAAAATGACGAAAATGAACGTACAGTCGAGTACGATGTAAGCAACTTGAAGCTTTCGCGCTTTACTCTCTCTTAGTGATAGAAAAACCATTCAGAGAAGTGATAATTTACTGTAGATTACTCTTCATTTTCAGATCGATTATTTATGGGAATCCATTCAGCCATATAGTACGACGAATCATTTGGTGCATTTTTAATGCGCTGCAATAATCAACTATTTATCGTGGAAGCGTTCCAAGACTGTAAGCAATATCACAAACGCATACGCTCGTTTATCCAAAGCTCTTCTTCTATAAAGTGAAAGAGAAAAAAAAAAAATCCAAAAAATGGACAAAAAAGAAGAACTTTGCATATATTTTTTATTTTATGTTTTATTTTGTTTTGTTTTTTTGTTTTGTTTTTTACATGTTCATTATGTTATTTATTTGTTTTGTTTTTGTTCTTGTTTATTTTCTCCCTTTTTTGTAGTTCATATTTCAATATTAATTATTGTTTCCTCTGGATTTAATTACGATATTAATTGTTTTTTTGGAAAATTTAAAAAAAAAAGTTAATTTTCAAACCGACTGATTATAAATACTATTACGGCGCTTATGTATCACTAGACAAGTGCTGGAAATTTTTTTTATATATTTTCTAATTTTAAGAATCTCGAAAAACTTAAATATAAAACGCTTGATCAGCGTGTAAAACTCGCAACTAATTTTATAATAAGTATAGTACGTGACTGATGATTGCTGATCACATCAGTTAACCCGGTAGTCAAGCGTAGCCACAACTTGGTGGAGACATCTTATTTGGATCGGAAGAAGAAACGTGTATTCACTGGTGAATGTGATCATAGATTTGAATTTAAAATTTCCATGAGTCGTTCTTTTTCTTAACCACTGTTCTCAGTGAACTAAATCTCAATTAATCAGTGCATAACTCGAACAAATGTAAGTAAAAATCTTAATTACCATCAGTTAAAGCACATTATAGCTTTTGTCTTAATCCTCCCAGACTAAAGTAAAATTCATCCGAAATTAATGAAATTATTTAATTTTTGTAGTTGGTAAATGAAGAATGGGGTATATATCATAATTTAATGGAACTGTTGAAGCGTGTCTAAAATAAATGAAGTGAATGTTGCAATGTTATGAAATACCTACCTACTTAATTCTAATTCTAAAAGATAATGTCCAAAATAATTGTTTCGTGTTTTAAATATCAAAGGATACTTCGGCTTTTAATCGTCCAAATTGAATTTTTCATGTCCATTCGGTTGAATTGGACTACAATGTTTCATGATGGTACCTGGAAATTGGCTCTCGATGAGTCAGTACAAAATAATTTTCTTGTGTGAAACTCACAACCGCAGCTGGACTCTGACGTATTTAAATTAATTTATATTTATACATTGTAAAAATTTTGTTTTGATTCATTGGCTGTTGGTATTATTGTCGGTGCCAGGGTGTCTTCTCTCAGATTTTAGTCCGGGATTTAGTATGAATTTTTGGTGATTCTCTGACGTTCTGCTATTTTTATAAGCTTTTATTCTACTCACTACTGCGATTTTGAAATATACCAATACTACAGCCAACCTTCCGCAACGAAATAATGTTTACTTCGCAAGAAGCTACAGCCAAAAAATAAAAAATAAAAAATGAAAACTTATCTTTTAAAAACTCGTTTTTAACCGAAACTTATTTATGAATTTCATGTGAAATTTTCGATTAAAAAATCTGTTTAGTATCGAAAAATGTAACTTTTCGTCAACGATTGTACAAACTTGAAGTTACTTTTTATTAGGTACATTGTCATCGTCTTAATTTTTCTTTTGAAATTTCGTATAAAATCAAAAAAAAGTAGTAAAACGTTACAGAATTATACGAATAGCCTATATATGCTTGAAATATAAATGGTTAATCTCTTCCGTAACATAATATACTTGTCAAATATTAATTTCTATTACACCCAAAGTCAGTATTTATGTTCATATACTGATACAGGGGGCGAAGGGTAAATTTCCCTCCTCCCTAAAAATGGAGTGGGAGAACTTTCTCGTTCTTCAAGTTGTTAACTCGAAACATATTGCCCCCATTTCCGGGCGAGGATTTTGTCGGACCAAATTCGCCCCCTCCGTTCAATTGTATCTTCAATTATTGTAAAAAACTAGTTCATCAGTACAACACACTTGAACATGTTTTTGGTAAACTTAAAATCATTTTTCGTCTTTAAGTACACGTATATGATAAAAAAAAAAGTAAACAAATTAATGTCGTCAATTCTCTACAGCCTATGTAGTTGTTGATACACGTTTCTTTGTGCACCATTTTAGATGCTCGACCTCAAATCTACAAGAAATTTCTCTTCTCTCAAATTGGTATAATTTGAACATCTCAGTGATACACAGTATTCACTTTTTTTATCCATTTTTTCATAACGATACGAAACCATTTCCAAAAGCAGACATACAAAAAATATATATAATAAAAATATAATTATAATAACAATTAATGTAATGATATAGTAATATAAAAACCAAAATCATTCATTCATGCTTCCATTTATTTAATTCGTTAATTTGATCAGCCAAAATATTTCGGAAAGACTCATTGCTCAAAAGAAAGAAAAAAAAAATAATCATTTTTATTTATTCTTTATTTAATGGATTATTTTCTTCACGAAGAGTGTTTATTTTTTCTTTTGTTCATTTTTGTTTTGTTTTGTTTTGTTTTGTTTTGTTTTTTCTCATCGTTCTAATTTAATCGAAATTATTTGAAAAATGAAAAGTATTATTACCGTGTGATAAACCAACAACGTTGTCTCGTGTCAATAATTTTGACAATTCGCTTCCATTTTATCTTTATATGTACGCATATTTTTTTTTTTCTTTAAATCAGCGATGTGATCGAATTGTCGAGAAACGTTGATGATCTCTTCTTATTTAAATGTTGACACATCTCTTTGTAATACCTACGTTACTGTACTATATTTATAATATTATCTATGTATTTTTTTCATCTCGTCTGAATGCCGAATACCTATTGGTGAACGAAAATTTCAAGTATCAGCGATTCCGTTTAAGTTTACACTTTGCCTTCAATGTCGGTTAAAAAAAAAAACACAAAATTGAGGTAGCTCCTTGATACTGCGCTTTTTTTCGTGGCGATATGAGGAAAGTTGCTGTGTATGGTAACGTAGAATGAGTTACTTTTTGGATGTTACATTTAGCCTTGTGGGTATGAGAGGTGGTAAGAACTTTTTTTTTTAACTCGATGGTTTTACAAAGTTTTCAACAAGGGCTAGTATTGTAAGAAGTTAATCAAATTCGGTGCACAGAGTGAAAATTATGCTGAAACAAATAACATTAAAAACAAAAAATAAAAAAACATATATATCGCTGGATCAGAGAACGTTGTCGTAACTTGAAATAAATTAATTTTTTAAAAAAATGAAGTTCGAAATTGTAACTAAATTTTTATGTTAAATATCTCTGATATGAAATGACTGGCAGAATTAAAATTTTCTGTAATTAAAATTTAAATCAAAACTGAGTTGACTCATTGGCTGGTGGGTGGGGGGAAGTATCGTAATCCTACGAATGTTCTCAATCACATGTAGAGCCACCAATTCAGCTAAACCGAACACGCCGCCATTTTGTTTTGGGAATTTACTGAGCGCGTTTAGATTCATTTAACCCACCCATCTTTCTATTTCAAAGCCTAGCCCCTTAACACCTCGCAGACCCGAGCAGAATGAGATAATTAACAATGTTTTAGTTTATGCTAAAAAAAAGGGCGCAGTATTCTTATCCATTTAGTTAGTTATTTCCCCTACTTGAAATGATATCGGAAAAGACATCCGTGGAGTTACATGTGATACGTATATTTCATCACAAAAACGGCAATGATCGTGTTACTGACGATGTAAAATCAATATTTTTCATCTTAGAACTAAACATAAAAATTATTTGGGCTTATAATTATATATATTATAATTATGTTATCTTCATGTCTTGTGTAAGTATTTTGGAATTATAGGAAAATGAAAATCGCAACAAAAGTGTAATTACTGCAACAACTAGTCACGGAAAAAATAACGTAGAAAATTATTATGTTTTTACTCTTACTATTATTATTATTATTATTATTTATTATTTATTATTATTATTATTATTATTATTATTATTATTATTATTATTATCATTATTATTATTATTATTGTTGTTGTTGTTATTAATTTTTTTTCTTTTTTTTTGTACCTACATAGGTAATAATATATATACATACCTAATTGTATATCGATAATTATTATTAACTTATGTAAAATTAATCGACTAGTTCCATTTTATCACTTTCAGTCTTTTTAACCACTGCCTTACGTGTGTATGTAACCGTTAATTACATATTATTAAATTATTGTTTTCAAAGACTTTGTTGTACAACGATAATTTTTTTTTTATTTTGTTTGTTTTCATTTCCTTGTATTTTAGTTTATTTTGTCGATTTGTTTGAAGTTACCTTTTGATTTCGATACAATACATAATTATATGTATATTTTTTTAATTTTTCTTTTGTCTCTTCGGTTTTTTTGTTACATCGATTTGCAATTTATTTTATTTTGAAATTTTGCACTTTATGTATACGATTTCTGTTTTCTAAATTGCGTATCGTAAATTAATAATAGTTCGGGTAACAACATAAATTTTTTACGTGATAGTTCAAAACGTAATAATTCATTAAACTCCGTATTTTTTCATTTAGTTAGGTACTATCTGTATTTTATTTATTTATTTATTTATTATTTTTTTTTTTTTTTGCATAATTTATTGTATTCGACGCGAAAATAATACTGTTATGACAAATTCTGAACTTGAAGAGTTCAGAGCAAATTGGAACAAGTCTGCAAAGTTTTTAGTTTTTGCAACTTACGTATCCTTTCGACTATTCAGTACCAGCTTTGACTGAAAAATCATAAAAAATTGAACTTGGTCCACTTTTGTATTAACCTTCATGAAATTAATGTCGATTTATTCCAAAACTTCGGCTCGTGTTTAAAAAACGTTCATTTTTTCAAGTAATCTGTTTCCCACATTGTAAATTTACTGTTCAGTGTTCAGCATAGGTATACACATCCTATATACATGTATGAATGTAAACAAAAATAGAAATTTCGCACCCTGTAGTAAATAAAAGGAATAGGTACTTTTACCTATTTGTTTTTGCGTAAAAAATTAAAATCATACTCTCTCGAATAAAGAGAGTTGGTTTTTTATTTTTTCGAATGTAGTCAATATAATACCATTGTTTTCGATATTGACTTAACCTAATTTTCACCGAGTGTTATTTTTGATCTTTAACCATCCATGATGCAAGAGTCGTTCACACTAGGTTGGTTTTTTAAATTTCATGCCATCAATTTCTTGACTTACATTACATTTGTGGGAGTCTGTGAAACCTCAATGCGCATTTTACGTAATAACGTCGTATATAGATAATATCTTTCATTGTAATGTATACCTAAGCACGGTTAATGACAAATTGAAATGCCAAACATTTCAAAAACTGTGTAATCATCTTGCATAAGGGAATAATAGATGAGTATAAATATCGACATTTACATTTTACACAACCGAGTGAGGCGAAAGTTTATGGAGCATATTTCCCCTGCATCATTTCCACCCCTTGTATAGATTTTAAAGGAAATTACCAATTATTGTCTTGCTTGATACAAGAGACATATTAATGTGGGAAAACGAAAGAGTAAAAATAGGTCATAAAAATTCCATACAGCCCCTAATTTCGATGTTCTAGAAGATGCTCTTTTTTTTTTCACCTAACAACAATGCCCTTTCATATAATAGGTACTTATTGATACAAAAATATTTAAAACCTTTTCAGGATAGAAACAATGCTGATATAGGAAAAGCGTGCAGTGTTTTGGAACAACCGTCTCTTTATTGCTTAACATATTTGAGAATTTAGCAAGACTACTAGCTAAAGTTATATACACTATTTAGACAAGTTGACGCAATTCCAAAAAACTAATGTAATAAAATTGGCGTCAGTTTTTAGTTGGAGAAAATTATCTCACTACCAGTGCACATGCGTTAGCTCTTCAAAGTGAAGGGAATAGGGTATTTAACCGAATTTAAATCGCAAATGACACCAGCGCTTACTTAGTGGGATAAAATGTTCCTATTGATTTTTGAAACCAATTTCTAATCCGAATGCGTCAACTTTTCAAAAATAGTGAATGTAACTTTACTACTACTCGCCATTTTCTTATATTAAAATTTCTGTTATTCCTTTGTTAGTTAATATTTTTTCATGTTTACACACTTAGTCTGGAAACGATTTGATTTATCAGTTAGGTTACTCGCTAAATTTGCAAATATTTATAGGTATTCCTGTATGAAAAGTATATATTTTGGAATATGAAGGGAACTTGCGGGAAACTTCTTTCACTTAATTGTCATCACCCACAATACATAGGCAGTCTTTCGCCATACACAGTCTTTCGTTATCCAAAATTTTAAATGAACTCTTAATAGCGTCCCGGATTTTGAGTCTAATGTCAATCACCTCAACTTTTTATTAATTTTGTATCAGTATCTTCAACGTAAGAAAAAATGATTGGCCCACCTACTTAACCGACATTACAATTTTTCAACCCATTTTTTCCCCTTCATTTTCCTCGATACAAAATTTTCTTTAAAACATTTGTAAATGGAAATGACGCAGACGAAATATTTATTATACACTATGAACTCTCCCCTGATTTGGTTGGTGTCGCTTAATAGGAAAAAAACGTTGACATTTTAAAATTTATTGGTTAAAAAGGGGTAATTTCAGAGCTCTTCTGGTCAAGGGTATAGGGCTGAGCGTTCATTCCACTGTATAATATTAATGATACTTATTGCAAAATTTAGCTTAACATATCAAATTTTTTATTTTTGGTCTGACAGATTCCAGAGTAAAGAACCTTAACCTGATTAGATGCATACACAATTTTCTGCCCTAATTAGATGATTTACGCTTTGCATCTATTTGTTTTCAGTTAGGCATTGGCTGAACACAAAATAATTTTTGCCAATTATGAATCATTTTAATCACGTACAATAAATAAATCATTCGGATACCCAATTGAAAATTATTTTTCAGAGGAATTGTGAATTTAAATCGATAAATGTGATCATAAAATCAAAATATGTACATTTTTCCAAAGACACGGAATGAAGTGTCTTGGAGAGAGTGCCTAAATGTGAATTTTAAAAATTTGCGCGTGATAGTGATGATATTTAAGGGTGTAGTACGGCAAGCAGAAAAAATATACATTCTCTCTCCCCTTCTCATTCACTCAATTTTTCTCGAAATTATTCGGAATTTTCTTCATTATTTTTACCAGCGTTGTCTTTATGGTTGTAGTTTTTTGGAATTTTTAAAAACTTGTTCAATTTTAGCTATTACCATGATGAAAATGAGTAGTTTAAAAAAAAGGATAACTGTCTAAATAATCCTGATATCAAAATTCTACCAAATGGCAACCAGGAAGAAAACCTATGGGAATAATTCGCCAAAAACTCAAGTCGTCTTTTTCATAATTCAGTAAGTGAGACGAGAGGAGAGAGAGGTACTTTTTATGCTGAAAAACTATAAATTTATCGTTAATTTTTATGAAAAAAGTCCAGCCAAATTATGTAGAATGAATCAGTATGGAATAACCAAATGGTGGTTGTGTGCAAGAAAAATATCCAACTCCCCTCCTAGTAAGACGCTATGCGTTGATCGAATAATTAAACATTTTATTTTTTATTTTATTTTATTCCCTTTTTACGCTTTTGTGACAAAAAAATATTGCGTTTAAAAATTTACAAACTACGCTCTTAAGACGTTATTTTGAGTGAAATTCCATATAAACTGTTACCAACCGAAATTTACTCAAAATGACGTGTTTTATTATCATCGTAATATATATATATATCACATAAGTGTTACTTACCTGGTAGTTATGGAGCCTTAGTGAGACCATAATATCTAGCAATGGTCTATAGTTTTAAAACTAGTCTGGTGTGAACAACCTTATGCCATCTTAAGACACAAATATACACCCATGTGCGTAACCGAAAAGGCTGGGAACAGCGGACCAGACCATTATAAAATTGAGTGGAACCAACTTGCTCCCTCAAAAAAAAACAAACAAACGTAAAAACCTCAAATTGTTCTGTAGGAATGTTCTGAAAATGTCTTCTCTTTTCAGTGCTAATTTCATCCTATAATTCCTTTTCGCTCCCCTCAATCACAAATTTTCTTGGCTCTTCATATTACTCCCACCCAAAAATTACGTTCTGGTTGCGGGCCTTTCTACACCCGGTGTAAGTTGCTGTGTAGGTGATCAATGAATGCAATCATTGTAATTTGAGAGGAAAATAAGACTCCGGCGAGGTTTGTGAGGCAAACTGACCCACTTTCCTCGTAAATCTCCTTACCCCATGTCGTTCGGAGTTTTTCCGTTCTTTTAACGTATGTAAACAAACCCTTTGTCAACAGATGTGGCAGATTGGAAGTACCTAGTAAAAGGACTCGTATCGAATTTGCTTCAAATTACCTCTGTTCGCTGTAGTGAAAGTGATCCACTCTTTTACAACATTTTACATGAAAAAGTAATCGGTGACGAAATCAGTGGGAAGTTGGAAATCAAAAAAAATCTCATTTTTGAGAAAAAATGACCATTAAGTTTTGGAAGATAGTTTTGTTTGATTTTGTGTGCATATAGATAGACCCGTTTTAGGTCATTATTGAGTATTTTATTCCACGGAAAAGTATTATCACTGCCACATCAAATAAGTTCTTTTTCCGAGTCCTAGAAACTCAAGAATAAAAATTTCGCAAAACTTAAAGGTGTTTTATTGAGCAAATTGGTTATTATTACAGCGAGTGCGCAGATACGACTAGCATTTTTAAGGTACCTACGTAGGTACAATTATCGCGTTTAAACCGAAAATCGGATATATTTTATTCTGAATAAAATTTTTATTTTGAATTTTATTCGGATAGGATGACCCTACTGATCTGTTTCCAGGCACGGTAACAAGTATCGAAAAATCATCATAATTCTAATGGGTAATTTTTTTCTCACAAATCGCAAGAACAAAATCACGTGCTTAGAATAGGGGACATATTACTATAACCATTGAGAATGTAGGTATATGTATCGACCAGTGACAGATCTGACAGGTATTAGCTCAGCAAAATTACATCCGGGTCTTTTTCCAAAAAGGCCTTTGGGCCCTTCCTAGCCTGAGGAAAATTATCAAATGCTGCAGTTTGCAACTAAAAGGACCTTTTCAAGCATTTTTCACCCAGGCTTTTTTCCTTAGATCCGTCACTGTTATGTACCTGCTGTTACATTAGATACCCATTTCCTCCGAGTGCATACATATGTATGTACCTGCATAGTACTTTGCAAATGGAATTTCATCACAATTTTCGTAAAAAAATATTCGTTCTGTCGGGACTTTTTTGATTATCTATGTCGATATTCGTAATTTTTTTTTCCTATATTGTATTTTTATTGGTAAAAATCAAACATTAGCGTTTTAATGAAAATAAAATGAAGATACGCTATACCTTAATATTTAAATTTCAAAATTCGTATCTCTCAATAACCTAGTCTAGAAAACAAATCAAAAATATTTTACCAGAATATAATTGTAAAATCATTTTTTTCTCCCCCTTTTACAGTTTTTTTTTTTTTTTTTTTTTTGTATTCTTCAGTAGTCGTATAATTGTTTTTGGGCATTGATATTCAAGTTTTTTTCTAAATTTGCGATTATGTATAATACTATATTACTGTTATTATTAATTGTTTTTGTAAGTTATTATTGTTTTCACGTTAGCTAGGTATTTAATATTTCATTCGATCCTCCCCTTCTTCCCCCTCCATCGTTTCATTTTATTTATAACATGCAATACGTATGTTTGATAATCGCGTTCTTTTATTAATTATTCTTTTTTATTTGTCTTTATTATATAAAAATGTATATTGTGATACAAATTAATTGACCCAATGTTTCGAATAATTACTCAAAACGAAATAGAAAAAAAAAAAAGAGAATTCACTATAAAAAGCTTTATTATGTAAGTTTGCTGCTTCTGTATGAATTTTTCAGTACTGAATAGTTTTTATACTCGTTATATTAGGAAAAACATTGTTTAGTTTCAATAAATTTCTTTGTTCAAATTTGTTGGAGAAAATTTTATCTTTTTTTTACCCAATTTGCTTAGAAACGGGACATAAAGTTGACCTCACAAAAGGGTTTTGGGTGGCGAGGATGAGAATTATCCGCTTCATGAGAAAAGAAAACGATAGGTGCCATTTTCCAATTTTGATCTAATTCTATTAGATACACTACATAAACTCACCCACAGTATACCTAATTGTGGTTCACTAAATATAACATACGTATGATCGGTCACTGAAAAAAATGAAGATAAGCATGTATATGTTACATACTGAGCCTGAAATTGTACACATCGGGAATAGTACAAGCATTTTTGTACCATGCGCGAAATGAACAACCCAATTTGTACAGACTCCGAAATGTCTGGCTCGGTACAAGTAATACTGTACAATTCGCGATTAGTGTACACACTTGACAAAAAGAAACCACATTGTACAAAATGTTTTGTACCAACTCCGAAATACCATATTAGTAGTCATGTATAAGCGTTCATTCTTTGCATGCTTGAACGCAATGTAACATGATTATCTATTGCATGATACGAAGTTACGGAGGAAGGGAGAGTGTTTTCTTACAGTCACTTCTATAAAATTATGCTTCCGCAGCTGTACAGTCGCAGTCAGGTTGCTCCATGCTCAAATTCTTTCTTAAAAAGTGAAGACGTACCATCAGGCAGTATCTCTTTGCAAGCAGCAAGCAGGCAAACTTTGTTAGTCAGAGGACAAGGGTTCCTAAGGTGCGCGTGTACTACTAAATGTCGCACCAACTGGTGTGCATGCAAAAAAGCAAATGTGCTATGCAATTCTCAGTGTCACAATTCCTTAGCCTGTTGTAACAAGTAGGCCTTCTTCAATTTAATTTGTAGTTTGACGTTCGTACACATTCGTATGTTATAATAATCTCTGTACATTACTGTAACATTAACAACAATAATAATAATAACGATGGGAGAGACGAACAATAATGCCAGTATATTTTCATTTCGCACTTGGTACAAAAATTCTGTACGAAGTCCATTTTTTTCTCCACCTCGGTACAAAACTCTTATACATATCGCGAATTGTACAGTAGTACTTGTACCAAGCCCGACATTTCGGAGTCTGTACAAATTGGGTTGTTCATTTCGCGCATGGTACAAAAATGCTTGTACCATTCCCGATATGTACAATTTCGGGCTCGGTACGTAACATATATATGGAATATATGGATACGTGATGATCGAATTAGTAAAGGAAACCCCTGAGGGGTAAGACATTGAAAAATTTTTGGGGTCCCACAATTTTATAAAGTCAAGTTAAGTTGCCTCAGATATGATACAGTACATACTGGGATCCGAATGTATGTAAAAAACAGATTCAACTATCTTATATGGTTCCTGCATTAATGCCATACTTAAGCCTTAATGGAACCACATAAGTCATAGGTCCTATACTAGTTGTTGTCTGTGTATGTTAAAAATGTTGTTTTGTTTAGCTCGTGTTTAAACCCAAAATTAGTAACAACCACCAAAACATATGCAGTTTTTCATTATTAGTGGGTTTATTAGATGTTTGTTCTCTGTTTCATACAGTTCCTTCACAGTTACATAGTTTGCCTTAATGGTGGGTACAGGATTTTGATTATGGGGACACACTAATCGCGGTATCGGTGAGTTGTGACCAATTAATAAAAATTAGTTGGTACGAGTTGTGGCCAAATTCTAAAAAAGGCCTGCGTTGATTGTGACCCCCTATTTTTTATTAATTACAGCCAACTTGAAAGAATGAATGAAGCTGTAGCTCTATTAGGTCAAAAATTATCTCTCTTAAATTTCGATGAAATTCAGAAAAATCCTCTACAACCATTAGTAATTTCCTTCATACAGAATGTAGACCACATAAAACTATTATGAAATTGATACACCTTCCTTGGAAATGATTCGGCCAAATAGTACATGGAAAAAAATCTGCTCCCCACTTCGCACTTTTTTACTTATAGAATGTTTTCTGTAGGTAAGTCTAAGTAATAAAACAGCCAAAATTGGAATATCAAATTTTTCTTCAAATTGACAAAATGATACATGAAAATGGTGTATTTTTTTATGGCAAACCAAATGCGCCTATCACTGAAGCTGTAGCTATATCTGGTAAAAAGTTATTTCTCTTTTAAATTTCAATGAAATTCAGATAAATCCTCTACACTCATCAGTATTTTCCTTCATACTGAATGTAGACCGCATAGAACCATTACAAAATTGATACAACTTCCTTGGCAATGATTTGGCCAAATAATACACGAATAGTACATGCAAAAAAGCCTGCTCATTCAAAATAATAAAATTCTACCAAATAAAAAATAAACGCTGTGAGTTTCTAAGGATAGACTAGCCACCTAGCCTACATACCTGTCTGGTATGAGATTTCTCCCTCCATCTTTAATTTTAATTTTAAATTAAACTGCTCTTCTCTTACACCACTAACACATAACTCTCTCCACTAGTGCTTGTAGCCTTAATTTGTGAGGAGTGTACCCAGGTACTGAGGCGTCTGAAATCAAATGGCTCAAAATGTCCAACCTTTATGTATGTTGGTATTTAAATGTTGATGACGTCATAATACCTTGCTAATAAGACATTATGCAGCCAAAAACACTGATATTCCATTTGTCTTGAAATCACCTCCTATTTTGAGACGTTTTATTTTTGACTTAATGTACCCTACGGCTGAATTCCTCTTTAGATGCAGTTAATTGTCTTGAATACAACAAAACATAGCTTACCTTGTCTTCAAATCAAATCACGAGTTAGTCTACATTATTTAAGCGAGTAATAAGCGAAGAGTGTTGAAAGAAGAGAAATAATAAAATTTTGATCCATAAGAGGATAAAATTGGAATAAACAAAACAGCAGAATTATTTTGTAAATGAAATGTAATACAAAAGAAAAGTGACATTGGCAAAGCGGATAGATTAAGCATAAGCAAAAAAAAAATAAAGATTATTGTAGACAATTAAATTAGGGAAACCATTAGAATTTCTACTGTCTTCACCTATCAAATTGTCTTCATGAGAACTGAATGGTTTGGTGTGTGTGAAAGACCCTTCCATTAAACTTTAGGCTTCAGAGTTTTTCATTTGTTTTGACTGAGAATGGATGAGGGGAAATTATATTTTGTCCAACATAGATGAGGATGGACCAGAACCAAGGACTCAGTATTAGTGAAAGAAGGTGCTACATGGGCTTTAGTGACAGAGCAATGCAATCATCTGAACAGAGCTTGTCGAAAGTTTTGTCTGCAAAAAACCAAATTTCCCTCTTAAATAATGACAAGAACTCAATTTGATTGTAATTGTCAACTGTATCTTACGTGTAAGTATTCTACTAAGATTGCCTTGAAGTGCAATATGATTGACTGCATAAAAAAATTTTAATCACTACTACTAGAATCTTCATAGTATAAAAAATAATCCCTAGCTGTTTTTTGTCTTCAACCTGTCTTTCCTAAAATTCAACTACTACTTAGTGTCTGCATCAGGTAAAAAAGATTTGGAATTTCTACATCCGCAGATGGAATGCTAATAGCATTGAAAAATGCCTTTGTGAAGACTTAGACATACAATTCATGACTTGGACCTGCTATTATCTGCCTACATAAAGAAGGAAAGCTTGAGAAAAACAAACCTAATACTGGGTATTGTATCGCTAATTCGAGAATGTTCAATAGTTAGGTTTTGTTTTTCTTCATTGTGTCTTTCTCATTGGCCAGGTTTCCCCTACTTACTGTCTGCAAAATAGTTGTCACCAGCTAAAGCAGATAAAAAACATAAGTAACAGAATACAATGAAGCGAAGTAAATGAAATAAAGCAGATAGATATCAGCCGGATTTTTACTATGCATTGAATTCTACGTTTTGCCATATAATGCTCGCATTATCTGTCATCCAAGTAAAATTCTACTGTTTATACAGGGTGTCTGTTTATACATGATGAATCTGTAATTGAAGTCTGATAAACAGTTAGTAGAATTGTCTGAAAAAAAATTTCATTTGGTTATTGTCTTCACCAGCTTTCGTCTTCATATTTCACTTACTTCAGACACTATAATGTCTTAACTTAAGCTTTTTGTCAATAAGATGTCATCATATTTTGTTGGCATCAGAAGTTGAAAATATTTTTATTTTGATGTCAAAAAAATCTCGGACTTCTCAGTACCATAGAATTAAATCTGGTTTTGGTTTTCTCCTTATTTTATTTTTTTTAATGGAGCAGCAATTTTATTACATTTCAATGTTCAACTTTTTCTGCTCCATCATACAATGTTTAGCTCCTGATAGAGTATGGTCTTATTAATTTTGTCTGTTGAATTTTATTTTCATTAAATTATGTATTTTTCTAGTATGGAATAATTTTTATTCATGGACAATGGGCTCGCACTCACTCAGAACTAAAACAAGGAAACTCCAGTTGATTCTTCTCAATGGAGCACTTTCTTGATTCACGCAGCTAATTTAGTAAACTTTGAATTTTATGTTACATGGTAATAAAGAAGTCAAAATGATACCCTTGCTAACTGTGCATGTTTGAACTTTGAACCAGGTATTCATGTCTTCATCAAATTCAGTTGCAGAGCTTCTCTTGGTAAATTAATTGAGTGTTATTTTTTGGGGAATTTATTATGATTATGTTTTGGATGGATTCTACCACCCAATGTCGCATACCACATTGTTACTAATAATTTAATAACTCTTATGATTATAAAGGAGTAGGTGCAAAAAAATTAAACCAGTTGAGAATTTTTTTGAAGAAAACCTCTTAATTTCTGTAAGTACATCTACGTTTCAATAAATGTCGCTATTTTTTTCAGAGAATGTTATTTTTTAATACATTAAAATTTTTTTTATCTTTAAAATTTTAGAAAAACCCATAAATTATGGTTGTGCCAACGTCTTACATTTATTTATCCTATTATTTTACCATTTAGATTGCAAGTTCCAAGCGTACTTGACATTTATCACCAATTCCTTCTGACTCCATATTTTTATTTTCTAAACTAATTTTTCGTGTAGGTGGGTACCAATGATAACTATCATATTCTTCTTGTTCATAATTTACCAAGTTGTTAAGTTGTTCAAATACTTTTAGCCGATAAAGGGTTCAATCGATGATCTTTTCTTTAAAGTAGGCTAAGACAAACGAAATATCTTACAAAGGAACACTAACAAATACTGGTGTAGAATGAAAAGTGGTTGTGAAGAAAAACTATAACGAACTTCAAAGAAATAAAAATTCAAAATATTTCCCATGTAAACTACATTTTGGTCCGTGTTTTTTTTTTTTTTTCTCCTATCTCTACTTTAGTATAGAGAAAAAATGTACAAGTTTTCAAAGCAATTACTCGTATCTCCTTTAGAGAAGGTATAGATACCTATCTGGTTTTCTTCTTATTCTATAATATACATTTTATATTTTTATTTTTAGCCGGTTTTCCAGAAATAACTAAGATATGGTTCATGAAAAATATAAGTTTTACATTGACAATGCTTTATCACAGTCATAAAAAAATAATTGAAAATATATGTATATGGTATACCTACTCACGAAAATAATGAAAGTAACCGATTTTTCCATAACATAATCACTCAAGGGCTCGTTGAGTGAGAAATATTGTTACAATTTACCTTGAAAATAATCCAGTCATGTTCTTCGAACATTTATGGTGATTTACCGATGTGTAAAACAACGGACTTACCATTCGGATGTTTTTTAATGATTTTTCTGCTTTAACGTTAACATAATCTTAGTAGAAATTTATAGTTAAAATCAACCATCGAATTAATAAATTACGAAAGTGTAAAGTTTTTTATGTAGATTTCTTTAGAAAATCTACTTATTACGCTTGGTGCGATATCAGCCCCTAGGGTTGAGGGTGTGTCCATTTTCGTTTCTTGATCTTAGAAAAATTTGGGCACCAATAACTCAAATTCATATATATATTTTATATAGATAGATAGATAGATATAAATCCATTTCTTGTCGCAATTTTTATCAAATAATCACGAAACTTTGTACTAACATTTATTCTAAGCCAAGGATCAGACCTATTAATTTTGGTGCAGATTGGCAGGACGGCACTTCCGGTACCATCATTTTTGTTTTTATTTTGGCTATAAAATGCTCAATTTTGCATCAATAGCCACGAAATTCGGAACAATTATTTATCATAATTTACTGTAAAACGCTACGAGTTTTGCCATGGATCGACCGGACGGTACTTCCGGTACCGCTATTGTTTTCTATATTGGTCAAAAAATGATCAATTTTGAAACAATATGTACGAAACTTGAAACAAATATTTATTATAATTTATTGTAGCAGACTATCAGTTTTAGTGCAGATTGACCGGACGGTACATCCGGTAAAAATATTTCTTTTCATTTTTAGTCTAGCTATAAAATGCCTAATTTTGAACAAATATCTATTGTAACTGATTGTAATTTTCTACCAGTTTTCGTGTAGATCGACAGGAAGGTATTTCCTTCAAGTTAATTTTTGTTTTTAATGGTTTCAAACTGCAATTTCGAAATTCAGAACAAATATTTTTAAGCAGGTTTTCTTTAGAAAATCTATTTATTACGTTTTTGCCCCAGAATTGGGGGTGGGTACGTTTTTTGTTTCATGATCTCAGGAAACTTTTGACACCAATAACTCAAATTCATATATACAGATAAATATAAGTCAATTTCTTGTTCCCACGGTACAGGTTTCAATTTTTTTCCGATAATCAAGAAATTTAGTACAAACATTTTTACTGAGCCAAGAACCTGACCTATTAATTTTAGTCCGGATGGGCCTAACGATACTTCCGGTAGAATCATTTTTGTTTTTATATTTGTCATAAAATGCGGAATTTTGGAACTACATGTAAGTACGAAATTTGAAATAAGTAGGGTAAAGGCACCAGTTTGTGACACTTTTACAATTCTGTGATGAAAATAAGCACCTAAATGGCATCGGATGTAAAATCATTATTTTTTCTGTGAATATTCAAGCCTTACTTTTTTTTTCTTTCCTCCATATTCAACCTGATTTACCTCCATAATATTGTAACACTAATCTAAAATTTCAATGTTGAAAGCCAACAAGAAATGTTATTGTGGCAACCTCATATAAGCGGAGAAAGCTCTTTTTACCCTGGCGCCGTGGCTGTGTGTATACGGTAGTCGTATTTTGGTGATGGTGATGATTGAGGTAGGTATTCCCATCGGTTGACAGTTCTAATCCCCAGGCTGGCGGAATACCTACATTGATGACCTCGACATGATCTGAGGGATGGTGAGGGCAGTGCCATCTCTCAAAAGAACACATCAGCCCGCTAGTTCACCTGCTCTCCATCTCACAATGTGATGGCATTGAGCGCACTAGCGGTGAAAGAGGTAGCTTGTACAAGGTGCAATGCAAGAATGTATTGAGGGCCAAAATCCACCGCTCCCTTATAAGCACCTACCCTCCCATTAGTATCTCCGTCTCCATTGATTTGTGCTGCATTCTGCTGTACTGGGGGAGTAGTGTGGCAACCACATATAGGCGGAGTAAGCTCTCCTCACCACCACCTGGTGCCATGGCTGTGTGTATACAGTAGCCGTATTTTGGTGACGGTGACAATCGAGGTAGGTATTCCCATCGATCGATGGTTCTAATCCCCGGGCCAGCGGAATACCTTCAGTTATCATTTTTTATAAGGATTGGGTCAAGACTTCAGAAGTGTTTTTCTTTTTTTTAGCATGTTGAAATTTATTTTACATTTTTTTTTTTGGCGATTTTGATGACTAAAGGATTGAATATTTGATGAGGAAAAAGTTTTAAATTGATTTTCTCAAAAGTATTTTATTTATTCAAGTTTGACTGAATTGGTACGTAAAAATTATCAATTGACCAGTTTGTGACAATGGTACTTTTGAATATTTCAAAGATAAAAATGGTTAGAACAAATACGTCATCTTACTCTCAAAAAAATCTTAGGAACAAAACCACGATTAAAATAGGAGCTCCAACTATCCATAAAAAACTTTCTTATTCCCCTTGAAAACTTCAAGAAGCTCTTGAACGAATTAAAAAGGGTGAGAAGCCTGTCAATGTGTCAAAAGATGTACATATTCCTCGGAGAATGATGATCAACCCGTAACAGTAGAAATCATGAATGGGGTGTTGGTGGCATTTCCAACTGCTTCATCCAGAAAAAAAAAGGAAGAAAAAAGGAGGAACGATTCATTGGCCAAATAAAAGAAGTTAAAATCGGAAAATTTTTTGGAAATTGTCTATGTCTAGAGCATAATAAAACATTTTCAGGATTTATATATAAGTATCCTATTATGGAGAATTATGCAAGTTTTAATTTTTTTCAAATTATAAAGGTTCTTCCTGAACTTAAATATTTTGGTAAAAGGGGTCTTTTGAAATTTCCAATAAAATGTACCTAATTGAGCAAAATCTGTTTGAAGCTCACCCATGTACGTATGAATATTTTACATTATACATTGATAAATTATAAGAATACTTATTAAAAAATTTTCAAGACGGTTTCAACTTCAAACCTTTTCAAAGTGTGTCACGAGAATTAATTAACTTGAAGAAATTAGATTATTTACTATTGTCACAAACTGGTACAAGTGGCGTCACAAACTAGTACATATGATATTTTTTAAAATTATTTAAAATAAATTAAAAGTATGAGTGAGTAATGGCTTGAAAAATATTTTTATTCAACTCTAGATAGAATTATACGACTGATAAAATTTCTCAAATATCTATAAGTTCTTTGTATGCTTTTGGGGGGCGGAGCAAAAGTTGAAGTTTTGCTTAAAGCGTCACAAACTAGTGCATTTACCCTATTCATTAAAATTTATTGTAGCATGGTACCAACTTTTGTGCGGATTGGCTGGACAGTACAAAGCTTTTTTTCCCTCTTTTTTTTTAAATTGCATGAACTTTTCTTTTTACAAAAATAAACTACATGCTCCTGTTTTCTTTTTTTTTTTATTTCATAACTTCATTATACCTGTTTTAAATTACATAATATGTACCATAATTTATTTTCCATTTTTTCAAGAAAAAATGCTTTTATATTTCACATTGTCTAATATTTAGTCAGCAGCAGGGCCGTACCTAGCTTTTTTATACCCTGTGCGAACAAAATTTTTGATGCCCTCCCATTACCTAAATCAGAATGATATTCTTTGTTGTTGTCCAGACAATGTATCGGACAATGACAATGTATTATATTAAGTCTTTTTTAGTGTATTTTTCAAAGGGAAAATACAACTATTGCATTCAGTACAATGACGGGACCTGGGGGTGGGACCTGTGGACAAGCACCGATCCTGAGTCGTAGATCACGAATATATAGGTCATGTAACGGCCAAAAGAGGTTGTGTTGTACCTGGTAACGACCTCTTTTGGGGAGTACACCATACACGAAATACCACGTACTTTAAAAGCAGTAATACTTCTATGATTGATTCAGATTAGTCATCCACAAACTATCGTGGACCTTAACATTTGTTGAGACTCAATAATATTTAAACACTTCAGTGAATTAACACACATTTAATATTTTAATATTTTGTACATATCGTACATAGTTCTACGTTAATAATAATACATATTCAATTACAATTCAACAAGCAAGACTATCCGTTCACTAGAGACTTCTACAAGAGAGGTTCCAGGTACTTAGAAGTAGCTGTTGGAGAACTGAACTAAACTGAACAACTATACGACTGAATCGAGGGATTATATACTCGTTCAGGGTATGAAAACGTACGTGTCGGATAGGTAAAGTGAAGTAGGGTGTTGTTATTATAGGGCTGTGCTGACTCGTCGAGTACTCGAGGGACAGGTATAACCAGGTCAGACATATACAGAAGGTATGTTTGTTTATGTAAAATTAAATACGAATAGTTTTGTGGTTGTTTATGAAGAGTTATAGGAAGGTAATTTGTTGACAAATATCTACATTTTTGGTATTCGAAAATGAGTGAACGAATATGTTCGTCATTTCTCAAAATAGACGAAAATATACGTTACACAATTCTCCGGGGGGAACAAAAAAAATAAGGAAAAAAAAATTTTCCAAAGTCTATCCAACACATACATATGTCCAGATAATTCTGCATAGTTATAATTACGTCATATAATGCGAGTATGAGTATATACTTAGAATAACATTTTTACGAATATTAATTATGAGTAACAAATTTTTCTTACGTATATATATAAATAGTTAGTATATCGTATTATTTTGCGTAATTTTTTACAATGCTGTGCTTTTTGTTAGGTTCACACAGTTTTGGTGGCAGGTTAATTTTAAATATACAATAATAATTATTAAAATAAGTGAGATTGCACTTAACCATATTAGGAATATTTCATTAATGAAAGTTATATAATCATTAAAATTTTGGTCGGGTATTTGAAGTTTAATGGATTTAATTTTGTTCTCCAAATTGTTCATGGGAACAGTGTGGGGAACAAAGTTTTTCCAATTTGGGTTGTAGACCTTTGTCGTTGCCAGATCAATGGCAAGATCAAAAGGTTCTATCGAATCAGAAAAATATGTCCACAAGAGTGGTAAATGATTTTCGATTTTAATAGTCTCTTCTAATGATTCAGAGAGACAAGGGATTTCTATGGGAATAATTACTGTATTTTTATTATTTTCGTCAATATTTTCAATTTGGATGTGACAAGGTACGTCCAGAATGAAGGTTCCAGGGGAATCATTGTTTATTTTTAGTTTTTCAGATTTTTTCGTAACGGAATTTGTTGCTACGAGGGAGTTAAAATTTACAATAGCAAACTTGGTGTGACCAATAGGGTGCACCAATGTTTGATTATTATTAGGATTGCATTTAAATGAACAAGATTGTAATAGGTTTTGGTTTAAGTCTTGGAAGAATAAATTCTTTGCACAAGACGATAATTTATCACTTCCTCTATTAGAAGGAAGGAAGCATAATGGTTTATCCGAGTTACAATAATGGAGGTTGGTTCCACTAATATAACGTACAGAATTTGTTCTGATTTCATGAATAATCAGGGATGGTTCTTGATCCCAGCTACACAATTCATTAGAATGACTTTTGAATGTGAGCGGAATAAAGTCGTAAATTTCATATTTTGAATCTAACTGTTTTAGGGGAATTTTAATTTCTAGTTCTAAAGTATTTTTAAAGAAGTTACAATTTACAAGTTCAGCATGATAATAATTTTGAATGTCCTTAATGGGGATTGCTAGGTCGAGTCCTAGATTTTTCGTAATTTTCGAAAGTTTTACTAAGTCTTTTTCTAATATTTCTTTTGAGATAATTGAAGATGGGATCATATGAGATTTACACGACGTTAGGATATTTGATAGTCTTAACGTGTTTATTAGGTAATTATCATAGAATCCTTGTATGTAGTTTAGGGAGATCAGAAGTTCGTGTTCTTCTAGAGAATTTTCCATAAAAGAATTTGTATGCGAGATAAATCTTGTCATAAAATTATTTGTATGGTCAATGAAGCTATGCAGATTAGTAGACGTATTTACTAACGCTGCATGCTCAGTTAACAGCTGATTTTTTATAATATCGTATTCTTCTTTCAACGAGATTTCATTCGCCAAGAAGTTTCGTCCATCTCTAAAGTTTAATACTCGACAGCAAAATCGTAGCGCATCTCCGAAGAAAGATCTGATCGGGGTGAATACGCTTCGTTTGCTTCGAATAGACGATGGTGTCGAATAGAAATCTTGTATCATCGCAATGTTTTGTTCTTTCAGATTTTTTATGGTATTTTTTAATCGTTTTGCCATTTCTGCATATTTGCAATTTTTCCAGGTTGTTTCATTACACAACCGGTGTTTGAAATTTGTTGCCAATAATTTATCTGCTGACTCATGTAAGTCTAGCTTAATGGAGTAAATTATTGGGGCAGATTTCGAATATACGAAAATATTGCTTATTTCTTGAAAATAAGCGCCAGTTGACGCCGTCGTAATCCTATATGGGTCAGACGATGTTCTTTGCGCAATACTAGTCGAAGAAATAATTATTGCGAAATAGAAAAGTAGATTCGTATACATTTTCTGAAACAGAAAGAATGCAACGTCTAAGTTATTTACGAGAAAATGGATTATGCATATTACTGATTTGTTTTGATTTTCGTCAATTAGGGTGAAGGGGGAGACAAATTTTTCCGATATCCGAATTATGAATCTCGGTCAAATTGTTAATATAAAATTACTAATTTTATTTTTTTCGTCAGTTTTCCGTCTTTGCTTTCATCGCTAACATTGTATTAATTTCCCGTTTGATTTTTTCTATATTTTCGTGCATTTTATTCTTTTCCGATTTTTTCTCCAAGTTTAGTGAAGTGCCAGTGTCTTGTGTAGTTCGGTGCCGTAAGAAGAACATACCGCAACTTTTTCCTTTCGCGAGTTACTTTTCGTAGACCTAACAATGCCGATCGTGTATCTCAACGATAGGATGTTCACGTCGCACGGAAAGGTGGATGTAAATGAGACCTGGTTTATAGGTAATCAGGTCCTCAGTAAAATTCACCCTTTCCAAGGATGTCCATGCGAGGCTCGTTTATACTATGCGCTACATCGGTTGTTCTCTCTATTTTACCGAGTATCCGGTGAATCCAACAGGGAGAAGTTCCTAAGCGAATTCGAGCCGCACCGAGTGCCAGATGAGACCATTACGGAGGAGGTAAGCTATTGGAGTCACTCAGTGAGATTTGTGAGCTGTCCCACGTGCGAGGTTTTTGCCAGACACCTTCTCTTTTCCTTAAGAGTATTTTTCCCTCATGCCATGATGGTTGAGGTAGAATACTCGCGGATTAAGTTGGAGTTTCGCGGCAACCTAGACACATCAGGGACAGTTGGTCTGGGAATACTTTCCGGGCTTCTGGTTGGTCTACTCTGCGTTTCGCAGGAGACGAACACGGAGGTTACCGTTGAGTATGTACACTTGGACCGACTTTATCTCACTGATTTCCTAATAGGTCCAGGCGGGGTCAGTACTGCCCGGTTCCTAAACCAGCATTACAAGCCTCGTCTGGACGTCTCCGTTTCCGTATCCGGTTTTCATCTGATTCGGCATTACGATGCCGTTGAAGGAAACCGCGCGATGTCTCTCCGTGGGGGATGGCTGCTCAGTGGTCCCACAGTATATACATTCCATTGGGACACACCTTCTATTGAGGAAAGTGCCTCCACTGAAGATTCCGAAGGAGATCACCGAGAAGGACCTTCTTCCTCATCGAGTAGCAGTACCACAAGTGGAGAGCATCTGGCAGAATTCCTCGAGGGCTACGCCGACACCTGGGCTATTGGTAAGTAATTTCACATTTTACAATATTTTTAAGTCGATCAAAAGAAAAATTTAAAGGTAAGTTTTGAAGTGACGGGACATAGACAAATATGATGGGGGAGGAAGGTATCGTGTTTGAAAAAACTAAGTAACTACGGGTAATATACTTTACACACAGTTACTTTGGTTTTTTCCGAGGGCGACCCCTTGGTTTAGGTATGATTTGGGTTGGGATGGGATTTTCGATGTTTTCGTCTACTTTTTCTAATTTTATTTCACTATTTAATTCGTCGTTATTACGTGATTTATATGGAATTAATCGTCGTACATGAACTGTTTCATCGTACGCAGTTTTATCGTCTGTTTTAATACGAATTGCGTAATTTAAATCCGTGACCTTTCTAACAATTTTATATGGTCCGGTATATTTCATTTTATTCTTCGCGACGTTTTTTGATTGACGCAGCAAAACAAGGTCATTAGGCTTGAAGTCAATGATCTTGTGGTGTGCGTTATAATGTTTCGCGTTTTTTTCCGATGCTTTCTTTGCTAAGCTCGGCGTTTTTTCTCTCGTTTGAAGGAGATTTTCAATTTCTTCTTCACGAGTCGTTTTGTTATTATTATTTTCCGGTATTTCCGGTATATGTACTTCTGGGTTAAATCCATGAAGTAGATAGAATGGAGATTTGTTATTTAAATGTTCGATTGGGCTAATATTGTATGCGAAAATAATTTTATTAATTGTTTCGATCCATTCTTTTTCATTTGAATGGTCGTATTTTGATAATGATTTTTTAATTACTCCGTTGATTTTTTCAACGAGTCCTTGCGATTGGGGGGAATAAAATGAGGAGTAAATAATTTTGATATTATTCTCTTCACAGAATTTACGGACGGTTTCATTTGCGAAATGACCTCCGTTATCGCAAGAAATTTTACCTGGGGTGCCATACGTATAACAAATAAATTTCAAATACTCAATTACGCATTGAGCATTTGGATTTTTTGTTGGACGTATGGTGCAGAAATTTGTGCTTTTGTCTACACCGACAAGCACGTACGAGTGTTCGTACTCGGTATTAAATTTTCCGATGAAATCGATCTCTAAATGTGAAAACGGTTTAGGGTTTTCGATTTCTATATGTTTGAGGTAGCCAGCCTCTTTCGGGAAATTTTGTGCCATTTGACACTCATGACACGACAGTACGTATTCAGTAATTTTTTGTACCATATTTTTAAAGAAAAACTGATTTTTTATTTTATTTTTTGTTTTTTTAATTCCAAAATGACCTCCATACAACGGATCGTCATGTACTTTTTTTAGAACTACCGGAATTAATTTTTCAGGAATTACTGTAACCGCTTCATCATACGATGAGGTTGGGTTAGGTAATTTTTTTAAAACATTATTTTCGTCCAGAAAATATAATTGTATACTACGATTTAATTTTCGTATTTTATTTTTATCTTTTTTTATTTCGTTATAATTTAATAATGAAATTACGTTTTTCCAATGCGGGTCATTTTCCTGCATTGATTTTAAATTTTCGGGTAATTCAATTTTTTGGAGGGATTCAGAAGTTTGACCTTCTGGTTGGGAGGGTAATGTGATGTCGGGAATTGACATTTGTGTGACAACTGGGGTCACAGGAGGGGTTGGGGTGATCTGATTATCGAGGTTTGCCTCTTTAAAAGCAGATCTTGTAACTACATTAGTAGTTTTGTTGGGACAATTTTCAGAATGGTTTAACTCATTCTGGGGGGTTGTGGTTTGTACCACGGGATAATATGGGAAGGTTGATGCAGGGGACGGGGGAAAATAATATGTTTGGGGCGTTGTACTTGGGTAGTACCACGCATTTTGATTCTGAAAGAATACAGAGTTTAATGGGACAGAGTTGTGAATTCTACACAAAGTATTCACATTTTTCTCTTCGTCCTGAAGAGCATATTTTTTATCTACGATAAATTCACCTTTTTCAAATGTGATTTCGTCCGGTTCATCATGCGGACGAGATAACATATCAGCCATACAATTATTTTTTCCGGCGATATGTTTAATTTGGAAACTATATTCGTTTAATTTCGATATTAATCGGATTAATCTTGGACTTGGAGTATTAAATTTCTGATGATAAATCAGAGGTTTATGGTCCGTGTATACTACAAAGCGTAATGCTAGTAAGTATCCGCGGAAATGAGCTAATGCATTCGTAATAGCTAACATTTCCAAGTCAAATGAACACAATTTTGACTGGGCAGGTTGGACTCTCTCAGAGAAATATCCAACTGGGTGTTTATGCTTCGTAACGGGATTAGTTTGCAGCAGCACTGCACCTAATGCGGTTTTCGAAGCATCAACTTCTACACAGGTTTCTAATTTCGGATCATATATTGCTAATACAGGTTTGGAAATCATAATTTCTTTTAATTTTTCAAATATTTCAAGATGTTCTTGATTTAATTTTATTTTTGCATTTGATTTGCTATCTGTACCTCTTAGTAAATCAGTAAGAGGAGCAGTAATTTTAGCTAAATTAGGAATTAATTTCCTATGATAATTTATTGATCCTAAAAATGATCGTAATTGTTTTAACGTATTAGGGGGATTTAAATTTTTTATTGCCTCTATATTTTTATTTAATGGACGTAATTCGTTATATCGGACCGTATGTCCTAATATTTCGATTTCGTTCATTGCAAATTGGCATTTTTTTGTTTTTATTTTTAAATTTACTTTATTTAATCTTTTTAATACTTCCCTTGTATTTTCAAGACACTCTTCGAAAGTTTCTCCGAAAATACAAATGTCGTCCAAATAACATACCATTTTTTTCCAGAATATATCATGGAATATGTCATCCATGATAGTTTGGAAGATGGACGGGGATATACTTAAACCTATTGGAGTGGAATTGAATACGTAACCAATTCCATCCACGTTTATTCCAGTGTATTGTTTAGATTCTTCCGTGAGAGGAATCTGTAAATATCCACTGTTTAAATCAATTGTTGTAAACCATTTTTTATTTCTTAAATACGGCCAAATAATATCAATTGTTGGCACACGATTATTATCCATAATTATTCTTTGATTCATTCTTCGGTAGTCTACTAGTACTCGATAGACTCCGTCTGGTTTCTTTTTTACAAATATTGGCGATTCAAATTTCGATTTTTGTTTTTTTAGGACACCTACTTTTACTAAATCATCTACTAGTTTGTGTAGGGCCTCATGTTCTGCGTGTGAGAATTTAAAATTTCTACACCGCAGTGGAGTTTCGTCGTCAACTCGGACAACTTGTTCGGGAACTTTACAAATGGAAACTTCATCTGTTTTTCCCGTAAAAATATTATTATATTCATTAATTATTTCGTACATTTTTATTTTCTGTTCAAGTGACAGTTTTGGATTAATCGGGATGGGATTTCCTCGATTATCCTTAAAAATAGTATTTTCTTTTATTTTTTCAATTTGGCAGGTATTAATTTCTACTGCACTACTTAATTCAAATTTTCCTAAGTATTCGCCTTTATAGATCACGTGTGGTCTGTTATTATTATTAACAGCCGCTATCGTGTCTTCTGATACGATTACAAAGAAATTATTTTTTTCTTCCATGGATGTTTCACACAGAAACTCCAGGTGTTCAGGCAACGTTGCTAAAATTAGCACCGAATTTGCCTCTATTTAAAAGATTGGGGAGCATAATATTTAAAGGGCTTAATATAACCTAACTTATTTTCCTTTTCAATAGGGAAATTGTGACATTCAGGCATGTCAAAACATCGCTCTTCATCACCACACGGTAGAGTGAATTTGTTTTTCGAAAAGTCCATTTTGGCTTTATGGGTTGATAAGAAGTCGTAACCCAGTATGACCGGTTCTACTAAATTTCGAACAATGTAAGTGGGATGTGGGTAAATACAATGATCAATGGAAAAAATCACATTGGTTACTCCTATGACCTCAAGAGGTTGACTATCCGCACCACGAAATCTTACTTTTGTTGGTAGAATTGGTTCCGTAAAATTGACTTTCTTTAAAACTTTTTCATCGATAAGTGTCTGTTCTGAACCTGGGTCGACTAAGCTAAGTATTTGTTTACCATAAATGGCAAATGGAAGGTGAAATTTACATTGGGTTCTGCAGTACCCTTTGCTTTGAAACTTCTCCTTACTCACATTGTTAACTAGTTTCGAATCTTTGTTCATGACATCCCTTACAGCTGACAGATCACCTGTAAGGGGGACACTTAGTTTTTTGAGCAATTATTCTGGCAAGCCTGGGGGTTTGAAGTTGGGAGATAATTTTGTTGTGGAGCTGCCATTAATGGTGCCGGAGGGGCAATCATTTGTGTATTAGCAGCCACATAGGGGAGATTTTGGGGAGTATTAAATGATATTCCAGACCAAGCTGGAGCATTATTCCAATTTGGGAGAGCCATTTGGTTCCAATTTGGAGCCCTATTGGGATAGTATCCATTGTTATTTCTTGGAAAATTGTTTCTCCGGAAATTTGGATTAAAATTTCTTCCTTTGTAATTAGGATTGAAATTTTGATTATTATTCCAATTTCTATTATTTTGGTTGTTTTGGTTATTTTGGTTCCAGTTTTGATTCTGGTTCCAATTTCCATTACCATTATTATTATTATTATAATTATTATTATTATTTCTATTTTGATTTTGGTTTTGGTTTTGGTTTTGATTTTGATTATTATTATTCATATTATTATTATTATTAAAGTTATTATTACCATTATTATTACCATTTTGGTTATTATTATTTTGCTCATTATTATTATTTTTATTTTGGGGATTTTTATTATTTTTCCTGGATTCCTGAAATTTTGAAATGTTCGCTATTGCAGCGCTCATTTTCTCCATTTCAGCCTTCCAGATCGGGTCGGACGATATTGTATTTACGTTAACATTTTTTTCAGTTTTCTTTTCCGTTTTTCCGTTTTTCAATTCTTCTATCGTTTTTTCTAATTGGTCAATTTTTTTACGTAGAAGGGGATCTATATGTCCGAATGCTTTATCTTTATATTCGAGATATTTAGAGAAAGCTTTATCAAGTTCCTGAATTGTTTTAGGTTCTTTTTTTATTAAAAATACTCTTTCTTTTTCGGGGAGATTTGGCATAATTTTTTCTATAATTTTTTCTTCCGTAATATCGGGTTCAATTTGTTTTAGGATCCTTTTTACGAACATAATATACGCAGAGAAATCAGCTTCACCGTTGTAATTTCTTTCGTATAATATTTCGCGTAGTTGGGGTTTAGTCCTCGTAAAGACTTCCAAAATTTTTTGTTTAGTGTTTTGCCAATTATTACATTCGGGATTATTTTGAATTCTATCCTCAAATATTTGCTTGGCAAGACCAGAAAATGCAATTTTAATTTTTTTGAATTTCATATTAGCATCCCAATTGAAGGATTCCGCCTCATTTTCAAATCCATTTAAAAATGACACGATATCCTCAGTTGGAGTGTGTGCATATAAGGAAGGTCTGATATTTACAGCAGCCTTTCCTGACATTTTATTTTCAATAGGGGGAATTAAGTTTTCTAAAAGTCTAGTTTCAATTTCTGGGCTGAGAAAATCTTCGTCAGATTTTTCTAAACACTCAGTAATATCTACTAGATTAATAGCAGTTTTAATTCTTGGAAATGGTGTGGGATTGTCCCAATTTTCCAAAAGTGGAGTTGAAGTAGAAGGAGGATTAAAGTATTTTCTTATTATGGGGTTTTCTAATTCGGGAATTTGTTCACGAGTTTTTCGTGTAGTTTGTAAAATTATTTTTATATTTTCGGGGGTTAATAATTTTTGGATTTCCTTACTGGATTTAATTTTTTCCAGGATATCCTCTTGGGTTTTTATTCGGGAAAAATATTTTTTATCGACTTCGATGTTTAAATTTTGACAAACGTTAATTAATTCAAAATTTTTAGCATCGATTAGCCAATTTAAATTAGTTTTAGTAGTATTGGGTTCGGATAAATTTTCCCAAGTTTCACTCATAAAAATAAATTTTTTCGCGACTTATAATTATTTAACACTTCTTATATTTAAGGGAGGGACGCGAATTATAATTAATACTAATTGTTACTTTGTTTTCTTCTTTTGTTTGCACAGGAGCTTGAAGAATCCGTCGCCGAACTTCGCTGAACCGTTGTATATATTTCCCTTTTGTATTCCCTTTCTTCTTTGTATAATAAATGTTCTTTGTTTTTTGAAGTTCGAGTTTCTTTTTCACAACTAGCTTTTTTCCACTCGCAGCTAACCTCTACTTCCTTTCCTCAAGAGCGCGCCTTACGCGTTTCTCTTTGAGTACTTGACTAGAGTTTTCAAGGTTAGAGCAAAGTACTTCGAGCCAGAGGAATTGAAACAGCAGCTTGGATTCAGCAATTCCGTTGAGCAGGTACTAGAGCGAGAGTTCGATTCGCAATAGCATACCAGTTGGGCGCCAATAATGTAACGGCCAAAAGAGGTTGTGTTGTACCTGGTAACGACCTCTTTTGGGGAGTACACCATACACGAAATACCACGTACTTTAAAAGCAGTAATACTTCTATGATTGATTCAGATTAGTCATCCACAAACTATCGTGGACCTTAACATTTGTTGAGACTCAATAATATTTAAACACTTCAGTGAATTAACACACATTTAATATTTTAATATTTTGTACATATCGTACATAGTTCTACGTTAATAATAATACATATTCAATTACAATTCAACAAGCAAGACTATCCGTTCACTAGAGACTTCTACAAGAGAGGTTCCAGGTACTTAGAAGTAGCTGTTGGAGAACTGAACTAAACTGAACAACTATACGACTGAATCGAGGGATTATATACTCGTTCAGGGTATGAAAACGTACGTGTCGGATAGGTAAAGTGAAGTAGGGTGTTGTTATTATAGGGCTGTGCTGACTCGTCGAGTACTCGAGGGACAGGTATAACCAGGTCAGACATATACAGAAGGTATGTTTGTTTATGTAAAATTAAATACGAATAGTTTTGTGGTTGTTTATGAAGAGTTATAGGAAGGTAATTTGTTGACAAATATCTACATTTTTGGTATTCGAAAATGAGTGAACGAATATGTTCGTCATTTCTCAAAATAGATGAAAATATACGTTACAGGTCACTCAAATTCTTCTGTACACAATATATATATATATATATATATATTTCCACTTTTTGCTCATTTTGGAACTTTTTGGAAGTCTGTGAACCCTCCGCTGTTCGGACCTATGACAATGAAATTTGGGGTAGTGTTAGAAGCATTCTGGGTTACACATTCGTTTTAAAATTTTTAAAATTAATTTGTTAGTTTTTGAGGAAGGGGTTCTCAAATTGTTGCAAACCCCAGCATGTTGTCATCACGATAACTCCCGTAAATTTGTATATTTTGGTTTGAAATTGTTATGGTAATTTCACACTATTTGGGACTGGTTTGGTATTGAATTTGAGCGAAATCGGTTGCCTGGTTTTCGAATGGCAGCCATTACAAATTTGACACTTTTTACTGATTTTGGCATTTTTTGGGAGTCTGTGGAACCTCTTATGGAAATTAAACTTAAGATAGTGTTAGACGCTTTCATGGGCAACACATTCATGTTAAAATTGTTGAAATTCATTCAGTAGTTTCGGAGGAAGGGGTTTTCAAAGTTTTGCAAACCCACCACGTTGTCATCACGATAATTCCCGTAAATTTAAAAAATTTTGGCTCGAAATTTTTATAGTAGTTGGAGACTATTAGGGACTGCTTTGGTTTTGAATTTGAGTGAAATCGGTCAGCTGGTTTTTGAAATACTTGGACAGTTGGTAAATCGTGAAAGTTTAAGACTTTTTGTTCTTTAATTTTTACCAGTTAGAAATTTCAAAAATTTCAATTGGAAATTTTTATTTTTTCATCCCCTTAAAATAGTCTTTCGCTACTTCACCTCAGGTCAGAATTCAAAAACGTTAAGTAAGTACTTCCTAAGTACTTATCTACTGTTTTGACTATTTGAGTACTTACCTAACTTATCGAATGATACTTGACTAAATTAAGTATCATGTTTATATTGGACACACAGTGTGGCTATAAAATTAAAAGCTAAAATATTGCTTTCTGTTTAAAGCTTTCGATTTATTTTACTGCTAGAATGTCAGAATGTGACAAAAAATTTACACTAATTTCCATTTCTTGCACAGTCGAAGATACATTGGAAATGACGTTCGTATTTAATTTTCATTTTGTTAAATAAACGTACATGTCATTTCATTTTTAAGTAGGTTTTACATTGAAAATCTACTTATTAAT
This sequence comes from Ericerus pela, assembly GCA_011428145.1. Taxonomy (NCBI): domain Eukaryota; kingdom Metazoa; phylum Arthropoda; class Insecta; order Hemiptera; family Coccidae; genus Ericerus; species Ericerus pela. Next base: position 669,132 of record WOFM01000580.1, on the reverse strand, counting down.
TTTTGTGTCATAAAATGATCAGGTGTTGGAGTTGGGTACGTTTTTCGTTTCATAACACAAGGAAAATTTTGGCACTAATAACTTACATTCATATAATTATACAAGCCAATTTCTTATTACCACGCAGTATAGGTCGCAATTTTTATCCGATAGTCACGAAATTTCGAACCAATATTAGCACTAAGCCAAGAACTTGATCTATTAATTTTATTATGGACCGGCCATACAGTACTTGCGGTATGATTATTTTTGTTTTTATTTTGTCTATAAAATTTTCAATTTTTGACCGATAGCTACAAAATTTTAAAAATATATTCACTATAATTATAATGACTTTTTATAAATTTTGGTGCAAATCGGCCGTACGGTACTTACGGTCTGACTATTTCCGTTTTTTGCTTTGGCTATAAATAGTGTAAAATGTCTACAATAAGTACCTACTTTTGTATCTTATACACAAACTAATAAACAATCATTTGAGAAGGTGGTGCTGAAATGCAGTCAAAGGAGAATTTCCCATCTCGTGTCTACGTATACAGTGAAAAAAATTATTGATGAATTCATGTACTGACTGAATTAGTATGGATGCATTACATTGAGTGGGTTAACTATGTTAAACAGGTATTAACAGAAAAATAGCTATTTTCAACCATGATACTAAAACTGTGCACTTTGACAAAAAAATTGTATAGATTTGGTACTCTTTTATACATTTTTTAGTACTTTTTTAATTTTTTTCGTATAATTTTTCACTCAAAGGAAAGTTAATCAAAATAAATGTGAAAAACTGCATTACACCGTCATTTTAATTTCCTTGGGGGGACTTTCGCATCCTTCACATTAGGACCCGTATGGTTCTAAGTGATTATTACGGATGATGCAGCCAATGAATATAACAAAATTTAGTTTTCTATAGATCATATTCCTCCATAAGTCTTTTTTAAGCTAATTTACTTGGACTCAGAAGTGCATGACGTTAGAATCACCTATTGATGTGGCAGTTGGTTGGGGGAGAGGAAAAAGTGTAGATGTATATGTAACGGCCAAAAGAGGCGGTAATGTACCTAATTAGAACCACTTTCAGTGTTACACCATACACGAGATATTTAATACTGGACAAGCATTAATACCTCTATAATAATTTAAATATTCAATTTATCATCCACAACTATCGTGGACCTTAACATATTTGAGAAACTCAATAATATTTAAAACACAAGGTTGAATTAACACTTTTAATAAAATAATTAAGTTGTACGACAACAGTACATCAAATAATACGTTAATTATTATACAACTGATTTAACATATGGGATTACAACCCTTTAGACAAGACTGTCTATTAACTAGTAGCTCTGTAAGAGAGGCTCTAGGTACTGAGTAAAGATTCCTTTGAATCGAGGGTTTATATACTTGTTCGGGGTATGAAAGTGTATGTGGTGGATAGACTAAGTGAGGTAGGGGATTGTTATTATAGGTTGTGCTGACTCGCTATATACTCGAGGGACAGTCACAATTAGGTCATGAATATACAGACGTTATATCTATATATGTAAAATTAAATACGGGTAATTTAGTGGTTGTTTACCAAGAGCTATAGGATTTTTGCATTATTGATGAATACTTGCATTTTTGGAAAGTACCTACGTACTTAATTGATTTTATGATACATTTCATCATATTCAGGCCTAGAGAAGATGGAGAAGGGGGAATTTCCCCCAAGCCCAGATTTTTTGGGGCCCATAATTTAGAAAAAAAAAAGAAGAAAATTAAAAGAATAGATTTTTTTTGAAAAAATGCCAAAAATTTTTTTTAATTACTCCACTTGGGATATTTACTTCTATACATTATTGTGATTTGTTCAAAATCTTAAATCATTTAATTCTAAGTAGATACCTATGTCACTAAACACATACATAAATGTTTTACTTTTTGAAGGGCCCATAAACCTTTTCTCCCCCTAGTCCAAATTTCCTCTCTATAGCCTTGATGATTGTTAAGTATATTTTTGTCTATTTTTAAATATGACGAACATATTCGTCCACATAGTCTCAAATACCAAAAATGTAGGTATTCATCAATAATCAAATATCCTATAGTTCTTTATAAACAACCACAAAATTATCCGTATTTAATTCTATGAATATAAATATATTGTCTTCATATTCATGACCTCATTTTGCCAGTCCCTCAATTATATCGCGAGTCAGCACATCCCTATAATAACAAGTCACTACCTCACTTAGCCTATCCATCATGTACACTTACATACCCTGAACAGGTATATAAACCCTTGATTCGAAGGAATTGTTATACAATACTACCAGTTAGATTTCTAATAGACAGTCTTTGTCTAAAGGGTTTAATCCCAATGTTCAACCTAGTTTATAGTGTTTGAAATATTATTTAATGTACTTGTGTCGTACAAATTATTATTTTATTAAAAGTGCTAAATCAACCTTTGTGTTTGAAATATTACTATAGTCTCTCAAATATGTTAAGGTCAACAAAAGACGTGGATGATAAACTAATCATTTAAATTATTATAGAGATATTAATGCTTGTCCAGTGTTAAATATCTTGCGTATGGTGTAACACTGAAATTAGTTCTAAATGGTACTATTACCACCTCTTTTGGCTGTTACAATGATATATGGCTATTAAGCTAAGTACTATATGTTTACAATTTCATTTTCAGATGAGAATTTCAAAAAATTTGAGTCAACATTTGCATAAATTTTGCCCCCCCCCCAAAAAAAAAAAAAAAATTCCTTTCATATACATCACTGATCTCATGAAATGATGCAGGAGTGGAGGTTGATACTTTATTCATCTCAGGACCCTATGAAACATTAAGGACTATTCTTTTGAGTGTGGATTGGCTGCCACATGGTATATCTGATATGTCCGATTATGTTGATTTTCAGTAGCTATTGTAACCTATATATTCATCCAATTTAATTCTAAACATACATATTCGGCTACAGGAAAATATTTCCATTTTTGCTGACAATTATTCCTGTAAATTATTTACCGTTATTCTTTCTCTACATTCCTAAAACATTTTGTACATTTTCAAATGGGATATTCTCTGACCTCAGTACACTGGTCTCTCAAATATACTCGAATACACAAATCCCTTTAATCAACAAATCCCTACCTCACACACACTAGTCACAGTGTAAAAACATATCACTAAAACAGTATATAAACCAATGTTTCAAATAGAATAATTGTACTGTACTGTTTAAAACTTTCACGACTAAGTCTATCTAATACTTTTCTCTGAACGTTGAATATTACTTATGTACTGTTGAATGTCTACATTATTATTTTCGTATATTGAGAATTAACTCTTTGTATTTGAAATATTATATTTAAAGTCTGATTTCTGAAAGTTAAGGTCCAGTGGATGGTAAATTAATCAAATGATAATCTATGCTTGTTTTGTTTCGATTGGATGAGTCTTTATTATCAATTTGACAAGTTGAAAAATACACAAAATTTCGATGAAAAAATTTACCAAACTAACTTCGATGCCAAAAATTCAGGATTGGTAATTCAGTTTTGCAAAACATATTGTTTAAAGTGGAATTTTATGGTAAGCATAAATTCGTTGAAACAAAGTTTCTAACTTGATTAGATCCGATGTGATGGCGTTTTTATAAAATGGGGGTTACATTGAATGGTTTTGATAATGTTGTAAAAAAAATTTCAGAGTTAAAAATATGCCTTGTAACTACATCAATATTGGTAGATGAAAGTTTTTGATTTAAAAAGTGCGTACTATGATATCTTACAGATCGGCGAATTTCCAAGTTTAAAGATGGTGTTTTACACGGAGAAGACTGTGCAGATTTGTTTGTAAAACAACATTCTAAAGAACGCATCTGCAGATAATACTTCTGTAGTTTCAAATGATATGACTGCCTTACCAGACCCTGGCACTTCCACAACCAAGCCTGCTGTAAAATATTGTGGAAAACCTGTCGGCTCCGAGAATAAATCAACAGTAAAAAAAAGAAAAAGAAAACCACAAACAAGCAATATTTTTGTTTAATTTGTGATGAGCCAGAAGAAAACAGTAGATCTAAGGAAATTTGAATAAAGTGTGTCGAGTGTGGGGACTGGATGCACGAATTATGTGCGTATGGAAATATTTGTGACCATTGCTTGTAATTTTTTCATACAATTTAACTTCAAATTTACATCAATTATGTTTTTTTTTTTTTCTTGTTTTTGTACATGTTTTCTAGGATTACTCGGGCAGTTTTCAACTAATTTTCACGAAATTTGGTGTACATCTATTCAATGTCATCCCGAATCAATTCCCGTTGGAATTATACACGTATCTCTAAAAATGAAGAAGTTTTCAAAGACACCCCAAAAGCGGGGGTGACTTTGAATAGGTACTTTTTAATTTTTTTAGTGCCACACAAGGGGGATGGGGATTCATACGAGGGGTTGTAGGATGGATTTCGGAAAAAGCTCCGGCAGACTATTTTTACTTTTTTTTTTTTTTTTTTTTTAAATCGATTATACTCGGAGCTATGGTTAAAAAAATATGCTAAAAAGTATTCAACGTCACCCCGTTGTATTCCGCAAAATAAACTTTCTCAAGTCCGTATAAAACACATTATAATATTGTTTTGTTCACGATATAGAGGGTAAAAAATTGTATACAATTTTTCAGTCTTATTAAAATCTTTAAATAGAATAACGGGACGAAAACTTCTTTGTGACCAGAGAGCGAAATCGATCCGTCAACTTTGGAACGCCGAACCGGACTAAATTTTGTTTCACACAACCAACTTATGGTGTGATTTTAAAAACCAGTCCTATAAAATTCTTTATTCACGGTTTCGGGAACGAACGCGAATACGACGAGAACGCACAGAATGATGCCAATGACGAAGAATACGAAAACGAACTGGATGGGTATGACGGACTCGTACTGGGCGTAAAAGCCAGTCAGCAAAAAGGTGGTGAAAAACAGGCCGAAGGTGACGACGCACATAATCGGTGCGCGATATTCGGCGTACACGATTTCGGAAACCATAATGCCTACGGTGGATATGTAACCTGTGGACACGATCACGGCGTACACGTACACACACGCGACAGGAAACCACGGAAACGGATTTGCGAACAAATTTTGCAGCCACAAGTAGAGGCTGGCCGACGTCAAACAGCTGATCATGATCGCCGAAAAACATAGCAGCAGCGACTTGCGGTCGCACCGGTACACCAGGTACTGCACGACGACGCAGCCGACGATGTCGAAAATACCGTAGCAGAGGGCCAACTTTTCGCAGTCGTAAGGCGTGTGCAGGTCTTTGAATACGTTTACGGTGAACGAGACGAATATTGGGCGGCCGGCGCACACCCGCAGCACGTACAGCACCAGACCCAGCAGCAACCCTTTGAAGTATTTCATCTGACGAACGTCTCGCACGAAGGTGAAAAATGTGATTTTGCGCGTCTCGTCGACGGTCGTCCGAATGGCTGCCAGCTCCAGGGCCGCATCCTTGGCGGTGGCCTGCGGCTGGAACCACAGGTACGACTTCTCCGCGTGTTTCCACTCGCCCCGCAGCACGTGCCAGTATTTCGTCTCCGGCATGAGCCTGCTGAGGAACAAACCGACGATGGCGACGGCGGCGAAAATCAGCGCCGTCACTTTTCGCGCCAAATACGCGTCCAAAATGTAGTCCACCGAATTCCCTATGCTAATGAATACGAAATCCAACGATAGTAAAACGCCCCTTCGTTTTTTATCGCATGTTTCTGATATATACGTCACCGCCAATGGTATTGTCATAACTGTATGAACAAAAAAAAAAAAAAAAAAGAAAGAAAGAAAAAAAAAAGCAATTAAAAATAAGTTTGTAAAAAAAAAAAAAACCATCACGAGCGATGAAATAAACATTTAGCATTTATGAAAAATTTCATCAATACCTACGGGTAATTTGGTTAATTTTTTTTTTTTTTTTTTTTTTTTAAATTTGACCCCCAGTTAATTTCGCGGAATAAGCTGATTTTCTTCAGAGGGTTTTTATTTTCCTATCACCACGTTTTTATTAACCTGGTTTGTTGTCTGCCTGTCTGTCTGTTTGATACAAATTTTTAAATCGATATATACAGTGTAGTGCGTTTGCACACGCAACATATAAAATTATCATTTGTTGCATGTTCAATATACACCATCCTATGTTCTACGAGTTAAATTGTATGGATGGAACATTTTAAGATGCAACAACATAAAATTAGAAGATATTAAAAGTCAATAACACAAAACAGAAGAATAATGTATTCTACAGTTACAATAGGTGCTCGAATAATCCACCATCTGCAGCCAAACAAAATTCTAGTCTATCCTCAAAATTTTTGATCACATTCCTGAGTTGAACAAGGGTAACATTAGCACAGGTGGTTTCAACAGCTTTGCGCAAAGTGTCGAGGTTTTCAAATGGCACACTGCCATAAATTTTGTTTGAAATATGACCCCATAAAAAATAGTCCAATGGGGTGAGGTCAGGAGACCAAGCAGGCCAAGCTAAAGGTTCACGTGTTCCTATGACACATCCTGGAAACGACGTGTGCAGATACTCTATTGCTGGGCCAAAGTTGTGTGCTGGACATCCGTCTTCTTGGTACCACAACCTCCCACAAATGTTCAGCTCACCCACTTGTGGACCAATTTCATCTTGTAAGAGCTGCAGATACTTCGGACCTGTTAGCCTACCATCAATAACTAAGGGGCATAACACATACTGGCCTACAATTCCTGCCCACACATTGAGGGTTCCAGGGTAGTGCATACAGCCAGAGTAGACATTGTGGGGGTTCTGGTTACACCACATGCGATAGTTTTGGACATTAGGACAGTGGTGAAGTCGAAAGAAAGATTCATTGGTGAAAATGATGCTTCGAGTGAAGTGCAGATCATCATCTCTAATTTCCAAAGCAGCCATTGCAAATTCGAGCTTTCTCTCAGCATCAACAAGACGTAGTTCCTGATGAACACTAGTTTTGTAACTACGATATCCATGTTTATGCAAAGTTCGAATTACCTGCGAGTGTGACTCCCTTTTCTTTCAGAGAAACTTAAAAACAATTTCATTCTTCTGTAAATGTTATGTTCAATGGCATTAGGTTGGTGATATAACACATGATTATCATATTATTTAGATAATTTGTCAAGCCAGTGTAGCGGATATGTTCGTCATATTTTCAATATAGACGTACATATTCGTTCACAGAAAAAACGTATTTTTATTCTACACATTCTGTCCCTTTGAATTTACAGTTAACTGGCAAAAGTACCGTTACTTCCTGCCAGCAACTGTAATACGTTTTTTTAACGGGATATTCGGTGACCTGAATATACTGGTCCTTGAATATTCTCGAAACAACAAATCCTTAATCAGCAAATCCCTACTTTATACACAATACCCTGACAAGGTATATAAACTCTTATTTCCATTAGAATATTTGTACTGTAAAATTAATACTTGTTCAGTCTAGTTCTGTAACCTTCCTACTTGTAATATTCACCAGTCTTATACTGTGAATACTTTTTTGTATATCAAATATTGTGTTTTTAAATATTATTATTATAGTGTGTTAAAATTACTTGTGTGTTTTCAATTTCACTAAAGTCTCTCAAACAGTTAAGGTCCACAATAGCTGTGGATAATAAACTTAATTAATTTAGTGTAACCGTACCAAAAGAGGTCATTCCCTAGTACTAAACAACTTCTTTTGGCCGTTACAGCCAGTACCTATTTTCTACCAATCAACCTCTTTTCATAGCCCCTTCTTACAAAAAAAGTTACATGTAGTTTTTTTCCCAACGCCCCCTTCCACTCCAGAAAGTCCTCAAAACAACAAAATTCAGGAATATTTTTATTTTCAAAACTCTCCAAAGGGAAAGGGGGTCAATCAAAAAACTGTGGAAGTGAAAGGGATTGTGAGGGGTTATGGAAGAGAATGCATGCGTATAAAATATGCATTGGGTTTACGAATTATCTAAATAGTACCACGATAATTAGAGGTTATATATGTCTCTAATAGTACAATGCTATTGAATATATTCACTGAAGAATTGTTTTTTCAAGTTTCTCTGGAGGAGGGCGATGTTAAAAACTCGTTTTTAAACATAAACTTTAATTTTTATTTTTTGGCTTTGGCATCATACGAAATAAATATTATTTCGTTGCGTAAGGTTGGCTGCAATATTGGTATATTTCAAAATCTCAGTAGTGAGTAAAATAAAAGCTTTTCAAAACGAAAGTTTACAAAAACGAATTATTGATTTAATGAAAAACATTAACTCTCATAATAATAAGATTATGTTACATAATCATATGATAAAAAAAAAGCATGATATCAACAATAAGTAAACAGAAATCATTCTTGCCACAAGATGGCGATCAAAAAAGTGTTCAAAACAAATGAAAATTATATTCTCCAAGTTAAAGCAGAAAATATCTTAATTGGCAACATTTTTTGTAAAAAATTTCATATTGAACAATTTTGTAATGACCTATTTTTATCACAAAATCAAAATCTGAAGAGAAAAATGCGAATAACCAACTCAAAAATTCGAGAGGTGGGAAGGGTGCTACTTTTATTATGTTATTCCAGGTGACTCACCCAACAAACTTATATAGTTAAAATTTTTTCCTAAATTTTTTTTTTTACTAATTTTGATGCTGATTTGACAGAACTATAAAAAACTTGATCAAAATTTTTCGATCTTTGATTTATTGTTAATTTTTTTTTTGTGTGTTTTAGCTAAATGGAATTGATGATTAATTGTGCAGAGAAAATATTAATAACTGAATGAATAACTTGAGAAATATAGTCTAAATCATTGTTTAGGCCTTGTTGTCCCAAGAGCGTAGATAACTCCGTTGTAAGAGAGAGGGTCAAAACATTATCAGTGGTCTCTTACGACCCCATCCACACAAAATCACAAAAACACAATTTTCACTGATGGAGCCTCATTTTTTTTGCTAAGGCTGCTTCCAGTCCCCCAAGACCCCCCTTATATATACCAACTTTGAACTGCGTATGAGAAATTTGGTTCAACTGATGAGATGCGAAGTAAAATACAATTAAACACCATTCATCCGCAGTTCAACTATTTGATACAATCAGCAATTTGTAGTATCAAAATCGAATGCAGTTTCAAAATGGGCAGAAAGTATACCTAGGGTGGTATTCATCCTAATACGTACTCGAGTGTTACTGTATTAGGGTCATCTATAATTATCACTTCAAGTGTAGGTATCAGAAAAAGTGGAAGATTATTTTACAGAAACAGCGATGTTACCACAGCTATGATCTGTGGCACTCTCATAGCCACAAATAAGATTCCTCATTTGGGAGATCAAAAATTCATTTCGGCATCCCTGCAATCTTTCTTCAACGTCTTTACTAAGATTTATTCGTCGGTAATTCGATATGAAAAAACATTATATCCAATTGTTCATACCTACTTAAATTGTAACACTTACCCATACTGAATGATAAAATGCACAAACAAATACAAATGCATAAAAAATTTGGTGACAAAATTAAACCACTCCATCCGACGATGTTGATAGCAAACAAAATTTGTAAATTGAATTTTCGACCGAATGTTCCAATCATAGGGGTGACGAAAAATACCAAAATTGAACCAGCCAGATTGACCATAGATCCTAATGAGAAAACAGGAACTCATTGGGGCATTAATACCTTCGGTATACTTTCGATTGTATGATATAGGAAACTTACCAATCCATGGTTCAATCAAAGCGTTGTCAAATCCTTCCTTTTTTAAACTTCGAATTAAAAAAGTCGAATATGCAAGCGTGCAGCCGCATAAAATTTGAGCGAGAGCGATCACGAAAGCAATGTACCACTGGAAAAAACACGAATAGGTACATTCAATAATTAGTACCACGTTCGCCAGCGAACTGAAGAAAAATCAATCTTCAATATTTTTTATACACACGAACGCCAGTTTAACCAGAAGGTCGGATGATTACCACTAACGAGGTTCTTGTACTCAAAGGTGGCAACGTAGATTATGTGGCCGGAAATTCTCTCGTCAAGGCGTGTATGGCATGTGGAAAGAGGAATTTCATGAACTTAAAAATTTTCATTTAGTTTTCGCACACCTTTTTAAGTTTCTTACTAACATTTCCACGCACCTTTTTGACTTCTGAAATACACTTTTCGCTAATCTTAATTTCTTAAACTCTTTTTTTGTAACATAACGAGCAAAAAATTCTCAATTTTCGAGGCATGTTTAGTGTGTGTAAAGTTGCTTATTTCAAAACAAGGGTATGTATTAATTTTTCCACATACCGATCTCTATTATGGTTCAGATACTATACTTTCCAATTTCTTCTTTACATGATTTTTTTTTTCCATCATCAGTCACTTCTACTTACCCCTTCTATCCAGAGAAACCAAATTAATTATTATTATTATTATTATTATTATTATTATTATTATTATTATTATTATTATTATTACTATTGTTATTATTTTTATCTTTTTTTTTTCTATTCTCTCAACCCTGGCTGAGAACCAGCACTCCACCATGTATGCTATGACAACTAATTAGAGTGCAAATGTCAATTTGCGAATATTTGTTTTCCGATGTTTTTTCTCTTATAAATTATTGAAAATTCATGAAATTCAGTGCCGCAATCAGAGTTTTTTATTGGAAAGTTGGAAAAAGTTTCCTATTTTATTTCCTATATTTATCGTAAATTATTACCTATTCAACTTTCTTTCTTTCTCTTACTCCTTTCTCACGTTTTTTCACGCGTTGTTTAGTTCTCTCATTTTTACTCATTTTTCTCACATTTTTACCCCCGCCCGGCATTCCGTCCACTTGTTACAAAAAGTATAGTTTCTAACGAGTGTGGAAAGATAATTTACACTTGCGTGAAGTTTGCAGCTGTTGCCTACAGTTCGTGCAAACTTCACACTCGTAAGGAAGTTGCGCCTATACTTTCCGCATTAGTTAAACAATACTTTTTGCCATCATAAATGTCAAAAAAACAGTGGTCTAGAATAGAATAAAGTAACGTAATTATAATATAATAGGTATTGAAGAAGTTTCATCCATACATTCAAAACTTATGCGATATGTAGTCCATAGGCATTGAGATTTGAAAATGGGTTTACCTGGAAAGTTTTACAAATGTTTTGATATTTGGTATTCTTATCGAGTTTTGAGTGAACTTTTCGAACTTTCACTTTACCACCTCTCATCTTTTCCGCTGGAGCCACTCTATGAGCGTATCTTGGAAAAGTAGTTTTGAGAATGAATAAAATAATTCCTAATAAAGCAAAGCACAAAACATGGATCGATTATTTGTTTTTTTTCGTCCACGGAATATAAAATTTAGCTGGTAAAATTTACCTCGATTTTTATATTCATTTTCATCTCTCATTCTATTTTTCCTCGAAAAATGATGTTCGACCTGACAGTGATATAGTAAACTTTGCATTGCTATAAGATGCAAATGGTTGATTCTATTAGAAAAAAAAATTACATTCACTTAAATTAAAGAAAAATTTTTCTCTTCCAATTTCATACATAAATATTTTTTCTGAAAAATGAACTGAAATCGAAATATTTTCAAAAAACCAATTCTGGACGCCAATTGTCCAAAACAGTGGCTCTCGCGGAAAAGATAAGAGGAGTCATAGTGAAAATCTGAAAAGAGCACCGAAAAATCTACGAATAAGGTACCGAATATCAAATCATTTCGAAAACTTTCCACGTGAAACTCCTTAATGTCTACTAAACTGTCTGATAAATTGCTAAAAATGTAAACTTTGTGAGCGAACTCCAATAGTTTCTATCCCCGACTGCTCAAATTCTTTTAACTTAGGTATTAGTAGGTATCAGCCATGAATTTGTTATCAAAAATAATGTGGTTTTTGTACGTTTTTTCTTGAAAACTTGCGTTGTTTTCTTATCATGTTCTTAAAAGAGTTCTAAATAGTGCAACCCCAGTCATCTCGAAAAAGGTAACCAACAAAAAAATATGATTGTGTTCACGTAATACCTAATACTCGTAGAAAACCTAAATTATGACGGTTATCTTTATTTGTGATCCTAAACACAAAAAGAATTATAACCGTTGATATAACTTTATGTGCTTACATAATATAAGAAATTCAATTTTCGAAAATTCTATAACATTAAACGGTATGGATAAGGTAAACACTCGTGATTAATATGACGAATGCCAATACCAGTACTTAGATTGCAGTCATAAAATAACATTATTACCTAACATAAGTACGTGGTACAATTGTGTTCAGTGCAATGTAATATTATATTTTACACGTGACTGTTGACAAAAAAAAAAAAACATCTTCCGCATATTTGAATTTTCCGAAAGTGTAAAATTTTGTAATGGTTGCCATTCGAAAACCAGTTCACTGATTTTTCGCAAATTCCTCACCAAACCAGTTCATAATAGTTTTAACTACCATAGAAATTTTAGACCAAAATTTTTTTATTTACAGTACATAGTGGGTTAGCCAGATTGTGAGAACCCCTCTCTCTGAAACTACTCTATGAATTTAAAAAAGTTGAATAGCTCATGAAAGTGCCTAATACTTTTCTAAGTTTCATTACCATAAGTCAGAAAACGGAGGCTCCACAGGCTCCCAAATGTTGTCAAAATGAGTAAAAAGTGAAAATATAATAATTATATACTTTTTTATATATTTAAGGTGGTCCTTATTTTGAGATTGTGAATTTTCAAGCTCCCTATATGCAGAATAGTTCATTTTTATGAAAAAATAATTCCTCTGAAATTTTCTCTCCCTGGGTTAAAAATAAGTGGTGTCGCAGGGGGCTTGAAAATTAGCATAAATGTTTTGAATAAAGACCCTATAAAATGGGAAAATGAGGAATCTTTCTGTAAAAGTCAAGAAATTATATCAAAAATAAAAGTTGTAAATGATAGCGCTGAATGTGGCATAAAATTGATCGAAGAGTACAACAATAAATTGAGTAAAAAAGAAGATCAAAAGCAGTACATCATACAAGGAGTAGCAGAGTATCGTAAGAAATATGTGGATGCCAAAAAAAAACTACGTTAATTAAATCTTGATTAATAATGGTAAAAATTGTATTGTTAGCAATTTATTTTATCTGGTTGATCAATATTTTGTGAAATAAATTTCAATTTATATATTATACCTCATTATTATTCAATACTCACGAAGGGGGGTAGGGCGGCACCACTTTTATTCTATTGAGAGAGACAAAACCTTGGATATAATATTTTTTCATAAAAATGAACTACTTTTGGGGGTGGGAGCAGTAAATACTTGAAAAAAAAAAAAAATTTTAAGTATAAATAAGGACCACCCTAAATATATATACAAATGGCAATTAATACAGCCACAGTCTTGTGACAATTTGAATTGAATGAGGAACTCGTATGGTGAATGTTTGGTAAGAAATTGCGACTATCATCTTAGGCGTTCAGTGTACACGAGTTAAATAATTAAATGTGATTTCACCTATTCTTATACTTACGTGAAAACCGCAGATAAAATATTACTTAACTACAGGATGTTTACTGAAGTATCGTTTTGGATACGGCCTCATATCTAATTGTATTCTATTACGCGCGACTTTCTTATAGAAAAAAAAAAAAAATTGTGCTTTTTATAGACTTAAGCATTATGGCTTTCAGTAATTTTCGTAACAAAACAGCCCATACATCACGACGTAATTTGGAGAAAAAAAATTAAAAATTAAATATTGATAGAAGTTAATTTTAAAGAGGTACTCTAAAACTAAGGGCATATGTGATTTTCATCCTGACTCACAAAGTGTGATTAAGAAAAGAATATTTTCAATGTTACCTCTCTTAGAACAGGCGATGCTGGTAATTTTTTTAACATGCTCAAAATGAGCTCTGCTCAATTGCAGTCAGAAAATTCTGTTTTTCGAAAATTTCGATCAAAAAATAAGAAAATTAGAACGTACGTATGCACTGCGAAATATTTTAAATTTATAAAACTGAAAGTACACCACACCATTTGGTGGCTTTCTTCTCACTACTTTCTAACTGACCATAAAATGTTTTTTTATATTTTGGTTACAACAAAATTGTCTTAACTTTAGTTTTGCGTCACTGTGAAACACACCAGCCAGTAGCAACAAAACATTTACCGTATCATTGATTTGAGAAATTTTTCTACTTTTTTCGTGTAGGTAGGTATACATAGTGTGATAACGACAATAAGTATAATGAAGATTGTTCTATCTGTGTAGTAATAGCTGCTAATTATTATTATTTTTGAAAAATATTTCGCCTCAAAGAGTAGACGAATAATATGTATTTTCGCCTCTCAAGTTCGACAATTGTACAGTAAAATTTATAAAAAATAATAATAATCATAAGTAGATGGCTGCTGTTAAGTTAAATTTTGAATTTTGAATTTGAAATTCAAAAAAAAAAAAAAAAAGACCCAAGAGCAAGAAGACGTATTAAAATTAGTCTATGTTCACTTTGAAATCTTACCTGGGGTCAACTTTGAGTTAATTAGCCACCCTCGTTTTATTATTGAATTACGAAACTGCCTGCACAAAATTCATTACCATATTGATTGGCTGTTTAATAAGTTTTCTTTATTTTTATTGAATTAGTAGGTAGGACCTTTAGGTACCTACGTTTTACAAAAATTAAATTTTATTGTTTCCTGGAACTTTTTTTTTTTTTTTTTTTTTTTTTTTTTTTCATTGTATTTTTATAGGATATTCGTTAGGTATAAAAGACAAACTAACTTCGTTTGGTAAAGAGGTTTACACAAAATACGATTGAAAAACGAAATTAAATGTATCAAAAATATATTTGAAAAAAATAAACACAGGTACTTCGTTACATTTATAACTTTATTGTGCATAGCCTATTGCCTAGACCCACTTTTACGAATCAAAATTCAACGAAAATAGCAGTCTCCTATAACGGGGCCATTGTAAAAATTTATTTCTTGTGGTTCTTCGTGAATACCTCGAGAACGGTTGATCATAGGTCGAAAATAGTGGAATACAAAAATAAAGTTGAAAAAATACATTTTTGATCATTCGTTTCTCAAAGTTCAGCTAAAGAACGCGTGAATAGAATGTTTACTTTATAGAAATTAAACATTGATTTAAAAATTAAACGATGGTTTGGATTCTGTGTTGAAATGAAACCACTAAAAAAATGTAAAATCTATATCTATACTAATACCTATATGAAGAGAAAAGTTTGGAAAAGTGTATAACTAGGGTAATCTCAGAATCTACCAAACCTATGTTGATGAATTTTTGTACGTAGGTACGTTATTTATGAATTATGAAGGTTCTAGGCTTGGTTTTATTATTTTATCACTTCGGCAAACTTATTTGTAAAAGAAAATCAATGAAGGCTAGACTGATAGTGCTGCGTGTATAACCTGAAATGAGAAAAAACATTATAGGTACTGCATAAACTTAGCGTTGCATTTAGTGGCCTTTTGCCGATTCATAAATGTATATCGTTAAGAAGGCTGCACATGTTTTTTGTTAGTTTTTTAAGTTGCTGAATTCAAATTTATGGTATGATTGAGAAATAATAAAATTAGGATCGAACCAATTGTAAAATATCAGAACATGTTTTTTGAGACGCCGAATTAAAATTTGATGTTAATTTTATCAATAGACCCATTTTTGGACTCTCGGGAGAATTTTATGCGTCCCATTCAATTTTACAAGACGTACCTACGCCTATTTATTGAATCCATCTTTTCGGCCTATTCGCATTATCCGCAAAAATGCTGGCTAGATGCCAAATGCCATGGTATTTCAATATTATATGGCTTAAAAATGAGTGCATGAGTACATCATCATATCATATTGGTATATAATATGCTATTATGTGTACTGGGACTCGTTGGCCTATTCGAAAGCAAGAATTGAACAAATTGGAACGTTATCTATATATATTAAGTACATTTCATGCTCATCATGTAATAGCATTTTCTCCTTCAGAAGGTTACCGTTTTATCGAACACTTCAAATTTCTTATCACCTGAGTTTTGAAGTTTTATACATGTCTCAGCTTGTACCTACCTACGTGTCGAGTAGCTGACAAAATTCTAACTCACTGTAAGTACTAAATATGAGGTTTTGCAGCAAGTCCATCGTTGAATGTTAGCTTGTAAATTTTTGTGGTACCAAAACTGGTATCTCGCTGTCAACTATCACTAGCAGCTCCAACCCTTCATTAGTCAAAAATTTTATCTTATCCTCCAGGTTGACCATAAGAAGGACTGGACAATGGTAACTAAATAGTGACGTGGCAACTTCGCAGCAACTAAACGTCTTACAAATGACAAAGCATGATTCATCGCAGCATAAGCTATACAATGTGGAACTCAATTGATACTCTTTTTTCTGCAAGCTAAGTATAAGACTCAATTAACGCGTCTCTCTTGATAATTATTAATTCAATTAATCTTTATGTATAATCAAGGAACTCGATTCATTCGCAGCCCTAAAAAAAATACGCTTTCATCGCTGCATTAAATTAGCTGTCTCCTAAATGTTATGAAATTATTCTTCCATTATACAAACAGTGAAGCATCAATTCAAAGAATCACTGATCCTTACCATTGGTACCTAGTAGTCTATTCGTTTATATTCTTTTTAACTTAATTTAGCCGCATAGCATGCACGTAAGCTGCTGGTTTCAGCTACTCAGCCAATTTAGATCTCCAGTATTTTCACTTGCTCTGCAAGACTGCGTTGATTGTCTTAATGCTCATTACTCTTCGTATTTTTTTCATTTTCGTAAAATTCCATTTTGCTAGTTTCCGGAACCAGGTACATGACCATTAAAATACTCACGATAATATTGAAAATAAACCACAAAAATATGTACTGAATGGGCAAGATTTTCTCAGCAAAAGGAAAAATGAACGAATAAAGTGAGCAGAAAAAGTATAAAATTCCATTTTGAATCAAAGTCATCTGAGGCCGATAAGTGGGTACTTGTATTTCAGAAATGATTATCGTTATTATCGAATTATACGTGGTTATGACACACATTGCATACACGTACAGGCTGACCACTGGAACCCAAAATGGTGGTACGATATATCCGACTTCGCGAGAAAATTTAAAGGCCACTATATTTCCCAAGGCCACCACCAACACCATGCCTGACACAACCATTAACGTCTTTCTCCGCACTTTGTGTACGAACAACAATATGACAGACGAGCCCACAACATCCGCCCACCCAAACCAGCTAATCAGATTCGAGATATTGTACGGCGTGTTCAAATCCCTAAATATCCTTTCTATGTGAATTCCCAACACTACCCGACCGCTTCCGCTTCGAAACACATTTATCAACGTTCCCAAAAGCACTGGTTTGAGGAATTTCTTATGGCGTAAGCTTCTCAGAATCTCAACGTTACCACATTTTTGAAAATTAAATGTCTCATTGGCTTGTATTATGTTTTCGACACGTTGATTCAGGTCGTCATCTGTCAACGAAGGCTCGAACCACAACATCGATTCTTTGGCTAGCTCTTCTTTACCCTCCAGCAGGTACCAGTAGTTCGATTCGGGAATGTAAGTTGTTTGATAAAATCCTGCGACGGTAATCACCAAGGTAACGACTGCCATCATTCTCCACGAGATGGCCGAATTAAAAATATAATTCAGCGAAAGTCCAATAGTTGTAAAAACAAACATCGACGACAGAAAAGTTCCCCTGTGTTCTTTCTGGCAAACTTCTGAGATATATGTCATCGTAATGGGTATGAAAATACCTGAAAAAATCAATTGAACAGGTATTGTATCGCAGTGAGTACCAGAATTTCAAATATGTTGGTTCTGAATTGTTGAGAAAAGGATAAGTGCCAATATCTACATGTTTTTTGTTACACTGAATGAATTTTTGAACGGAAAAAAATAAATGCGATAGCTATATGTTGATATTTTATACTTGATAGTTATATATATTTATGATACAAGTGAAAAAAGTAGGTAATTTTGCTACAGGTGTGAAATTAGTACATGTGTCTCACATTATTTTTTGCAATAGCCCCCCCCCCCAAAAAAAAAAAAGAAGAAAAATAATGCAACAATTTTTTTTTTAGCACAAAATACATGTAATAATTTTATTAATAATTTTTCCATTTTTAACGACGCTTGGTTCCAACCATCTCCATATCTTCCCCCAAAAAATTGAGATTAATAAAACAACTAATAATTCAAAGATTATGTGGAATACCTTGTCGTGAGGAAGATATTCTCACCAGAAGGTAATTCAACAGAATTATGCGTGTTAGGGCCGCTTCATATTAAACATATGGGTAAGCCAAAACCTGGGCAAACACTGGTGATTTTAGAGCCAGTCCAGACAGTTTATATACCGGCTTATTTACACGCACACATACACACATACATAAGGAATATATACATTTGTGAGAGTGGCCCAGTTGTGTCATCTCTTGTAGTGATCAGAGATGATGGGCCTGTTTGTGTGCGGATCATGACATCATCGCATTGTCAAGATTAGTTACAATTTGGTACTCGTACATTACCTACAAGTACATGCAGGTAATTACAATCGAATGTAATTATGTGTGTTTTTTTTAACGTCGTAAGGATGAAAATAAGCCTGCCTTTTGGCGGCGACTGTTGTCAGGGGCTGAGCCCCTAAACCTCATACCAGTGGGTCCCCACAGGTTATTTTCCTTATTGTTTTAGATTGTCTCTCTCCATCAGCCAAAAAAAAAGTAGTACTTACAGGAAAGGTATCAGTTAAGTTGATAATACTTAATTATTATCAATTTTTCTTCTTTCACAAAAAACAATTGACGATTTAACAAAAAATTGAGTCGTGTAAGAATATGATCCAGCTATGCAAGAAAGACAACCTGCAACTACTTACACATACACTAAATCATATTTTTTGCAACATCCAACAGAAAAATACGTTTTTTAATGCCCCTTAAATAAATAAATAGTATCAAATTTCAATATGACGGGAAAATAGATTATTGGGCACATACGCACTTTCTCAATCACTTTCTTGCATGGTTTGATCCCTTTCTTGCACGACTCGACTAATTTCTCAATCTTCTGTTGTTTCTAAAATAAAATTATCGAGTTAATTATTTGATTCTAAACAAAATTTTCAAGTCCCTATATTCTTGGATTAGAAACTGAAATTTTTTGGTTTTAAAATTTCTTAGCAAATTTGACCAAGGTTAATATATCGTGTTTTTTTCTTCTAATATGGTTCTGCATATTCAGAAAATGACCTCCTACCAACTTACCACTGGAACAACACTTGTCGAGAACGTCCTGAACATGTAAATAAAAATAATCTATGTGACTTATTTGACTGAAGCTTAAAATTTGTGTATATCTTAATGGCCCCTATAAAATAAACTACTACCAAATATTTCCACCTTTATCGCAGACCATCACATTCCTGTCATGCACCTGAACATGTCAAGAAAAATTAGCTCAGCCGACTGATTTGACCGAGGCTAATCCTTACTTAAATCGATTTAATAAATTTTAAACCATTCGAAAACAAGGTCCTACCAGTCGTTTAGTGGGACAAGCTTATGGCAGGAGCAATGAAAGGTCCCCGTAACAGCAATAATAGCTGTTGACAAGACCGATGCCACAACTTGCATATGAGAAAATTTTCAAAAATTATGATAAAATTTAAAATATCCTAAGAAACATTTTTTAACTCATGTTATTATTTTGTTTCCTTAAACATTCGCAGTTTTTTTTTTTTAACATTTTACCCAATATTACATATTCAGATTTTCTCCTCAATACTCAGGGTTGAACAATGATAATGTAGGACAATGAAAAATTGTAGGGTATGTTATTTGTTGCAAAAAAGAAACATTTTTCTTAGTCATAAAAATAATTTTATCCAATACCCAAACGGAACAACATCTTATACCAAAAAAATGTGAGAAGGATCACTGAACTGATACGATGGATTTATAACATTCGATCAATATTTTCTACCTCCAAACAAAGATGCAGGAGACTTGATATGTGGAACAAGCCCGGCTCGTTCCCATTATTTTCCAACGGAGTTAAAACATATTTTACATTTTAAACTTAAAAATTCCAAAATGACTCCATTTTATTACAGCAAAACTGTTCTCATTAATTATAAATCTTACTACAAATACTAAAAAAATAGGCGATAATGTCATAAGAACCTGACAGGGACATTATTTTATCAAATCTTCTCCATAAAGACTGAGACAGTAACATTTTTAATTATAGGTATTTAATTTGTACCGCACACAGGGAAACAATAATGCGATAATATGGTGCTCAGACACTGATATCTCAATATTGTTGCTGAGTAATATGAAATCTTTACAAATATGTACATATAACGGCAAAAGATACATCAAGGTCAGCAGATTTATTTACAACTGTACTATCTGCCACCTTACCTAACTGATCGAATGTTATAAATTTGTCGTTTGAATTCAATGATCCTCCTAAATTTTTTTTTGGTTTATTTGTAGTATTTACTAGCAAAATAATGCTGTTCTGTTAAGTAGGTACCTATTATTTTTATGAGGACTGAAAATGTTTCTTTCTTACTAACAGTCACATAGCCTACAATTTTTCCTAATCCTATATCGTTTTACAGGTATTTCTAGCTCTCAAACTAAAGGGTTATAGCGAGTGAACCTGATAACCGATTGAAAATATTCTCGTCTGCTGTTGTTTTCAAACGTAGTACAGGTTGACAAATAGAGGTAATATAATTTTATTGTTAATATAAATTACGTAAATGGTTGCGAGTATTGAAAATTTTCAACAAAATTTTATTTTATTTTTTAGATTCTGAGAAAACGACTGAATGAACGAAGCCGAAATTTTGGTTGTAATTATTCTTTATAATAGGTGCAGACCTGATGAGAATTTTGTGACTGTTGCTCAAGTAATTTCCGTTAAAAAACTGTAAAACCGGTAAAAATTATGTCAACAAAACACGGATGATGTGGTTTTTTCAGGATTATGAGAAAACAACTTACGGAATAAGGCTAAAATTTTGATGTATTTAGTATACCTACCTATTCATAATATGGGAGCAGGTCAGTAAAAATTCCGTAAGTATTGTTTCATTAATTTGGAAAAAAGCCGAAGAAGAAAAATAACCTTTAAAAACTGCTGAAACTTAATTTTACAATAAAACATAGATAGATAGGCTATCTTTATGTTTGTCTACCATATCGATAACTGTCGTTGGTTTTTTGATAAATTTTCTCGTTAGTTTTTGTTGACTACGATAAAATTTTCAAATAGCGAAATAGCCAACCAATTTAAAGTATAAATAAGTAGATAGGCTGGCAAATAAAACTAATAAGATAGAAAATATAATTTGGGTTTTTCAATTTCTCTCACCGCGAGCAAATGTCGTCACTCAAAAACCCAACGGGGTACGGCCTTGTTATACAACGCAGTCCATGTCTTTGTTTTAATTTGAAGAAAAAAAATGTTTTAAGTCACAAAATAAACGACTTTTTTATTTTAAAATAATAATTTAACTCATCAATACCCACTCATCAAACTAACTTTGGTAGGTAAAATTTCTTTATTTCATACTTTAGTTTTTGATGCAACTTACTGACTATTTAATAATAAGTGGCCATTAACAAAAATATCGGTGCCATATGTGATAATACCCGAGTGTCCACAGAATTAACGTTTCACTTGTAAAGTGGGAATTTACGTCATTGCTCAGATTAATGACATTGCTCGCAACGTATCCAATGAACAAATACCATAACTTGTTTCATTGAACAAAATATTAAATCTTACCTTAAAAATTGAATTTATAAATTTCATTTTGAAAAAATGATGTATCGGGAAAAGGGCAGCAGAGTCTACTCAAAATTTAATTAAAGTAATTAGGTTATAGTACTACTATGAAATAAATCAAATTAATCTTGTTGTGGCTTTTGTGGAGCAACTTCCAAGACATTTATCATAGGTACAACTTTAGCAAAGAATGTAATTCTCACTGATGGTTTCAGCATTCAGTGTTTGCAAATTTATCTGAAAACATTTTATTCTCGCAGGAAAAATTAATGCATTTCATTTTTGTTGCGATAAATACAAAATATATTAGAGGCCTTCATCATTTGGGATGTTATTAAACGATATCAATAATATTCTTTCCAACCACGTAGGTAATTGCCCAAACATAATTATGGGGACAATACTCATATGAGGTTTAGGGGCTCACACACCTTGACAACAGTCGCCGCCCAAAGGCTGGCATATTTTTGTCTTTATGACGTTAAACAAATAAACACACGTACATCTGTATATTCATACCTGTATGTACGTACAGGTAAGATACATTATACAGGCCATGACTAATTACCTGATAAGGATCTCTGTGATGTCACACACTGGCAGAAAATGTGCTGCGTCATTTCTTATTACCATACAGAAGCAAGACGTAAACTATGACATAATACCATACATGTATGTATGTATGTATGTGTGTCTGTGTGTGTGTACCAAATTCAGTATATAAGCTCACGAAACTGGCTACAAAATTGCCAGTGTTTGTCTTGGATTTGGCTCTCCCATACTTTAATGTATGAAGTGGCAGAACACGCAAAGCTATAGATTACCTTCTATATGTATGAATATCTCTCACAACAAGGTATTCCACAATAACAAATTTGATAACAAAGTCAATTATCATTAAAATTATGGGTTTGCAATCAAGGGGCTGTCCACAAATTCTCGATGGTCTCTTCTGATCCCTCTCCCCAAAAAAATCACCAAAACACAAAAATACTTTATTTGTTAAAGGATGGTTCAGAGGAACCCACCCCTCGTATATACATCCTTGTTTGTAAGTTTCAGTACTACCTATCTCTGACACTTGAACATTTTTCTGCAGAATAAGCAATGAACGGGCGACGACTTCGTCAGAGTTGTAAAAATAAATGATATTAACTTAAATTCATTGTTATAGGTTAGAGGTGTAGACAGGTTATAAAACTGTATAATATTTTCATGACTCACCATTTTATCTTTCAGATAAAGAATACTTCTAACAAAAACATGATGAAGCTAGACTACTGATGCTATACTACTTTCAGAACTTTTGTCTTTTCGAGTGAAAAAACCTTGTAATGTGAAAATTAATCTTCTAGAATGTCACTCCATTGTGTCTCACCAGGACCTTCCCCACATGCTCCGAATAAAATTTCAAACAACAAAATTTTAATAAAATTACTGGTTTATCTTCATGGAAAATTTCAAATCAAACCAGTCATTGCTGCAGAAGACATGAGCGGTAGGTATGTGAAAACGTCTATCACTTCTCCAATACCCCAATTGATTGTCAAAATGAGTGTCTTAATTTCAAGCAAAGGCATAGCTTAGGAGGGCAAAGAAGGTGATTGACCCCCATGAGTTTATTATTATTATTTTTTTGCCTGTCAGTTTCAAATTTAGAAAAATGTTAATAATAAATATGAGACAACGGATTTCGTAGATACTAAAGTTCTTAAATTTTCTAAATTTTCAAGTGAGTACAGCCAAAAAAAAGTCATCAAATTTTTTTATCCCCTCCTCCTGGCTACGCCTATGATTTCAAACTTGTATGCAACCACGCAATATGCCAAAAAAGTCACATTTTCAGCCCCTAAGGCATGACGCATTCAAATGGAATTTTTTTCTTTAAACACCGCACACCATCAAGTCGATTATATTCTTGACCAATTTTAATGAATATTAAAGGAGAAGTGACCGTGCATATAATTTTTCATAAAAAGTAGAAGTAGAGGTGAAAGTGGAAATGGAAAAGGGAGAAGAGGATGACGAAAAATATGCTTGCATTATAAAAACGATTTTGAGGGAAGTAAATTTTTCACATTTGCCATAGTGGCGAGCGAGGTAGGGGTGAGCTTTTAGCTTGCGTCAAGACTAATTCTCGATTTAGCTCAGTTTAAATTATCGATCAGTCCGTAGAAGTGAGAAATATTGTTTCAATTTTTAACAGAAAAATATTTAATTGCAAAAATTTGTGGTCTTTGCACTGTAACTAGGCTCGATACCCAGCCACCGTTACATTCGCCTCGGTTCAATGAAATTCATGCTGCTGGGAGACCGTTGGCCAGTCTCGTCGTGACCACCCACCTTCCTCCGCATGGATATGTGAGAAAGCACCATAAAATTGATAAAATAAGTTACATAGACCAAAGGTAACAACTTAATAATAATTATTAATGGAAATGAAAAACAAAATAAAAAACCATACTTACTGACTACTGAAGATTGCACAACTAACCCAATGCACAATAAAATTATATTCTTTGAGAGTATTATTAAGATTGTTCCAGTGCCATAAACGATTAATGATATTTGCGTTATTTTCTTTCTGCTTGTCTGCCCAATAATAAACATATAGATCAGTGTTGTGAATCCAATCGTCAATATTGATATTGAGCCTGCAACATTCGATAGAAGGTTAAGATGGAAGATTTTCAAGAAAAAAATATATTACTTATTTAAAATTTTAATTAAGGTATATCGTACGAGGTATCGTGATAAAGTTTTGATCAGAAAATCGTAAACTGAGCCGAATCGTATAATTATTTATTTTTTCTACAAATCGAAGAAAACATTGTTATCCATCTAAATTTTTTAATAGCTTACACTTTGTTTACCGCTGCGGCTGAAGAGGTGTAAAGTTAGGTGAACACGTAGGCTAATGTTCGGTTGTCCAAAAGAGGTGGTGGTTTCATGAACCGTATCTTCAATTTGAAATCCAATATATTTTTAAATGACCTTAAAGCAACTGTTCAGCTGACAGTTTTCGTCTGAATTATTCAAGCCTTATTCTTAATCGAAAATGTTTACTTCGTTTGCTCTCCAGCAAATAGTATTCAGCCCACGATCAAGGCGAAGGCCTGTAAATGTTGTCAAACTCCGAACATACGTTCCCGAATGTTGTGAATTTGGTCTCACATACAGCACGAATTATAGGTCTATAGTTTATACGTTACACAATTCGAATTATTTTTGTGAAAATTGTGTGCCTGAGCAATACTCCGTTTCGTGCTAAAAAGTGCGTAACGTCAGAATCACCTTCAGACGGGGCGGCT
The DNA here is from genome assembly GCA_011428145.1 of Ericerus pela. NCBI lineage: Eukaryota > Metazoa > Arthropoda > Insecta > Hemiptera > Coccidae > Ericerus > Ericerus pela. The sequence goes on along the minus strand of WOFM01000580.1, from coordinate 643,923 downwards.
GATTGTGAAGCGAGAGGAAAAGGTATAAATGCGCATTTTTATACAATAATAAGCATCATTTTGTAGAGCAAACAAAGATGGTGTTTCAAGCACATAAATATGGATATGGTTTATGACGTCACGCACTTCTTAGCGTGAACGGATGTTTACATTTTCTATTCGCGTATGTTTCTGCTCACGTCCTTCTCCTTTCGCCACTTTTTCTTTCTGTAAATTATAGGCGGGTACCTATGGGTATTGTCTACGCTAATATGTTGAAAATTTCATTAGTTAACAATCGATGTCATTTATTGTTTTTCATAGTTGCGACGTAAGATGCCATTGATAAAGATAACTACCGTACCTTGGGTTACGTAAAGAAAAAACATTAGCAAGAACCTGTAGGTATCTATACGAAGTCTACGCAGAAAATTCTCAGAATTCCAATAAAATTCTTGGTAAAATACGGTCATAAAATTTGTAATTACATACCAATAACCGATTCAACAAAAGTGTCCGCGTAGTAGCCTTCTTTTTTCAGTTGGGGTATCAAGCATGATGGATATGACAATGTAATTCCAGTCAGAATGGCTCCATGATCCATTACGAAAGTCACGAAACACTGAAATAATCAAGTATTCGAATAAAAATTTGAATTCGGCGCATTTCTTCAGTTCGATATTGAAAATTTATGTTTTAATTACCTCTTTCAGTAATCTGATAGATATACACTTTTGGAACATTTTAATAGTTTTAAATGAAACGAATTTCACAATAATTTTAAGCAAGAGCAGTAACGACGAGCATAAGTTAACGATATTCAAATATAACTGTTAATGGCGTTTACGAATGTTTAAAAAAATACTATCATTCGATCCTGTTATCAATGTTTCGTAGGTATAAAAAAACTGTTGCATTAACTGTTGTAAAAAAAAAAACAAAAAAAAAACGCATTTGCTTAAAGTATTTATTCTTCAAAAATAATTATACATATACCCTGTAAATCGGCGAGTAATTACATATAACTGTCACACAATACAGTACCTACCTATATTATCTACCAATTTTAAATCATGTAATTCTCTAAAAATTTTATTTTTATTATCACCTGCGACATTAAAATTATTATTTTAGCACTCGATACAGGTACCTATCTACGTTGTTTGATATAAATTTTTCCTCGGTATTTGGTTAGGTACCCTTCTAAATGCGATGACAAGTTGAAGCAGCGGTTTTATTACAAATAAAACGTAGTTATACCTATGATACAGTAGATAGGTACCTATCTCTACCTTCGATAAAAAATTAAAGTATATATGAATTAATAGCGTTACCAGTATGAAAAAATATTTGTTACTGAAAGTGTTTTATAGTTCTATACCTAGTCAAAGCTCACTCAAAATTCTCTTAAATCACGGATTTGAATTTTACTTAATTTCTCTGAGATATTAGATACTAAATGGAGTAATTTTAGGTTACTTTCAGTGCTTCATTATTCAAAAGCTCAGGAGTAGGAAAATTTTAGATACTTTTCGTCTCATTAGTATTTTTTTCCCGATCAATTTCATCATCATAATTTTTTCCAATTGTGCAAACAATCAATAATAAGACGTTATCAAAATTTTTCGCGTGTCCTTTTGATCATTTATTTTTATAAGTTTTAGTTTTTTTACGACCCTTCTAAATATATTTTCACCTTCTCCGAAAGCATACCTAAGCGTAATTTGAGAGGCGTAAGGTAGCTTCAACCACGAATTTCGGCAGATTTTTCCTGCAGTTGAAACATTGTTTCAATTTTTAACAGACATCAAAAAACAAAAATAGATTATAAATTCGATCCGTATACAGGGTGTCCAAAAGTCGTCTCCCAAGCCAAATGAGTGTTATAGAACTCATCGAGAGAGATAAAAGTTCCTATTAACATGAGCTTTGAAATTGGTTGTTTCAGAGATACAAGACTCTCAGATTTTCAAAATTTTCATAGTTAAATCAAATAAGGAAGTTCAAAAAATTCTTCAAATTTGATACTCAATGAGTGCATCATCTTATTGTACTCATTGAGTACATTAAAAAACGTCTATTTGACCAGGTTCCTATATTCAATACTTACAAAGTTACATTTATTTGAAATCGGAAGAAATTTGTTGAAATTTGAGCACCTCTATTGTTCTTTTTTTTTAATTCTGAAAAAAAAATTTTCCACAACCTGGAATCGAACCCTTAACCTTTGTCCCACGTGTACTGAATATTGCCTTCAAATAAATGAGTACGCAACCTATTGACACACTCATATGAAAGCCTGTATCTCTGAAACAACAATGCTAAAAAAAAGAGGTTACAGCCTTACACTTTTTTGCTTCTCTCAGTGAGTTCCACAAAACCTGTTTGGTTTAGGAGACGATTTTTGGACACCCTATGTATGTTTTTCTCATATTTGTTCCAACTGAACTTCTCGATCTGGGCTCCGATTTTGATGTACTTTTTTTTAAATAATAGAGGATGATCCAGGAGTGGTCCCACTGAATTTTTTTCTGAATCAATGAAGTAGTTTGTTAGTTATTTTTAACCAAACAACTGTTAATTTTAAAGTAATATTGCCGCTGCTAACGCTAGAAACGAAAAATCATTGACAAAAATCTTTTCATCAAAAAATCTAACCACCTTTGAAAAACAAAAACGAATAAAAATGCTTTGATAAGTGAAAAATAATTTTTTTTTTAATTTCTCCAATAAAATCTACTGGAATTAAAATGAAATGAAAAAAGGCATTGTGTTAAGTTAAAATAATTTTTTTTGTTTTTTAAATAAAACTGATTTCAAAAAAAAAAGTGCTAAAATGAGAAAAATAATCCTTTTAAAACTTCTCCAGCAGGATATACATCTGGAGACCGGAATTATTGAAGTCTGTGTATTGGACATCGGAGGAAATATGTCCATGTAAATATTTAGTCGATAAATGATGAAATAAATATACATTGAATAATATAAAACACTCCAGTATCCGCACCAAGTAAGTATTTTATTATAGAGAGAATAACAAGTAATATGTTAACTCTATGAACACCAGAAAGAGTAATGAATAACAACAATACATCAAAAGAAATGGTAATCACAATATAATAAATCAGTGTAGCCAACAAGTGTTCAAATAATCAGTATAACTCCCACACTATGCTAATTTAAAAATTTTGTCCTAAAATTTGTCGGAATCGACGAATAAAGCCTATACATGGTATTAAGAAGAAAAAAAAATGGCACACTTCAATAATTCCAATTCTTACACTTACATCTTACTGGAGAAGTTTTAAAAGAATTATTTTTCTCTTTTTAGTGCATTTTTTATTGTTTTTTAAAAGTTGGTTCTATTTTTTGAAAAAATTATTATAATTATAAGCATATCATGCTTCTTCAGCTTCCCACACTCCCACACAGATGAAAGTCTGAATTTTTGCTTATGTCAAAGGGTGACACTCATATTCAGTAGTTTAAGCGTACCTGAGCCTTTACAGATGCTCATATTTTGGTTGTCTGGGTGTATAAATTTTTACTAACAATGACATTTAATAAATTAAGTACTGTAACAAAGATGAAATAATTTCTTAAAATGAAAATGATCATGAATAATTATATTATCTAAGGGTGTAGATAGCTCCTTTGTAAAGGGGTCCACTTTTTCTCAGCTGTACCTTCTGACCTCTCCCAGTCCCCTACCGCCACCATCAAATTCAAAATATTTTTTTACATCAAGCTATTTTTATCGGAGCTGAGGAAGTCCACCCCCTCAGACTCCCATTAGCTACGCCCATAATCAAACAATGTTTATGATTGACTGATATTTGGTCGTGACCTCTACATATTTGTTTTGTAAGCTATATGTTTCAAATACACCAACATGTCAGTTGTTACATTCGTATTTATAAGATAAATAATTATAACAATGATATCTATGAGATTCAATAATGAGAGTCAAAATGAAAGTATGAATAGTTTAAAATCATCTACTTTCAGTCAAAGAGGATATTTTTATTTGTGTTATCATAGGTTGTAATAGGTATTTTTAGGGTGGTATTGTAAGTAGTGATGTTTGAATCAGTGACTTAGCAAACCTCTCCGTAGCATCTTGCTATATGACCTAGTCTATCAACTTGGCAGCCTGTGATCAAAACCCTATACTAACTAAAATTTTGAGAAATTTTATTTTTTCATCATTATTCTTTTGTTTTATTTTCACGTTGTATCTTTCAGAGTGGATTAACCAGATTGTTTATTATATTTAAAAAAAAAGCTTAATAAGCAGAAGTCTTACTTTTTATTCTCTTTTATTCTCTCGAGTACTTTTCTTCTGTCATTTGTTTACGGCTGCAACTGTAAACACCTGAAAGAACATCTTCTTTACCTGACCACAGATGCTGGTAATAAGTTAAGGTTGAAAACAAGTTTTTACAAGATACTTTTATTTTATTTTTTGGCTTTAGCTTCATGTAAAATAATCATTATTTCATTGTGGAAGGTTGGAAGAATGCCGAAGTATTGAAGCACATTCAAAATGAACAACCAACACAACCATTGTTGTTAAGATAAAGTTGAAATTTTACCCCAAGTTTATCCAATTCAAAACCAACGATTTCTCCGAATGTCAGGGGTAAATAATTAAAACACAATGGATTGTTATCAAATATTTCATATTGTTATCAAAATAAGACTGCATCAATCAATCAAAATCATTTGGGTAACTTTTCACCAACTATTTACAAGAATAAAACTTACCTAATTGGGTAACACAACCAGTTCATTCTGAATGGTTGGAGTATTTTGGTTGTTACCTGGGTGTTACCCGAGCATTCATTTTGAATGCACCTTTGACATTTTTTATGTTTTTGGCTTTAGCTTTATGCAAAATTTATTTTGTTGCAGACAGTTTGCTGTAGTATTGGTATATTTTAAAACAGCAATAGTGAGTAGAATAAAAGCTTATAAAAAAACCATAACTTATTCAGACTTATAAAATGGATTTTAGACACAATATGATGGTGGAATTTTATTGAAAAGTGTAACTCTGTACCTGATTATTTACAACTTGAGTAAGTACCTACAAGTGCACAACTTACATGTGATTACTATAAATTATAGTGACGTTAGCTTTCTCTATCTATCTCACTGATTAAGGAACCTAAAATTCTTTTCTAATCCCATCTTAACAAAAAACGGCAATTTATTGAGCCCCAATTTGAGTAGCTCTCCTTTCACCACCCCTCCCAAAAAAATAAAAAAATAAATCAAAGTATCATATTGAAATAATTCCAAAGCATTATCTCTTATTACTGATATATTCTTCGAATACTTCTTATAACTCTCTCATGCCTTCCCTCAAACATCCCCTATAAATTTTTTGGGAAGGTAGCCATTTAATTTTTTATGAAAGGCTGCTGCTTATGGTACTTATACTGGGTGACTCAAAAGTCATGAAACCAAAACCTTCAAATGTAAAACTTTTGAAAAAAGAGATACCAGGTTGAATTTTGGCACAGTTGCAGAAGTTGGTTACTCAATTATTCATACAAAGTTTCAGCTCTATATCTGTAATAATGTAACTTTAAGGAATTTTTGATTTTGAATTATAATTTTTCCATGTTTGAAAAATAAATTTAAAAAAATTTTTAATGGTAAAAGTTTTTAAAAAATTCTGAAACTTGGTACAATAATAGAGAATGATTACCTGATTAAACGGGTAAAGTTTCTCTTCAGTACCTTCATCCTTGTTTTTTAAGAACTTTTTTTATAGTTTATACCATGCTTTCAATAAAAATAAAAAAAATTTTTGAATTTAAAAAATTTTATTTCATCCTCTCCATTGATCCGCACTTTGGTGTAGTACTTCACTTTACAGCAGAATTTTGTCATAATAGTTTCCTTAAAATTGTTTCGGTATGCAACTTTTCATATGTCAATGTTTTTTTCTTGATAACACCTGCAATGAGCAGTTATGCAACTTTCTATTCATTGCGTGCAAAAAGTTACATAATCACATAATGGAGTAACCATTTTCCTATCATTGTCCCATGTTTCAAAATTTTTTGAAAATTTTTGCAGTTTAAAATTTTTTGATTCGTTTTTTATACATACAGATCACTAAGAAAATTCTTTTAAAAAAAAATTGATATAAGAGAGTGAAACTTTACCTGCTTAATCGGGTTATCATCTTCCATTATTGTAGCGAGTTTCAGAATTTTTGGAAAACTTTGGCCACTTAAAATTTTTTAAAGTTCGTTTTGCCACAAATACGAAAATTGAAATTAAAAATCAAAAATTACTCAAAATTAGACTACTATAGATACATAGCTGAAATTTTGCATAAATAATCAAGTAACCCACTCCTACAAGAGTGCAAAATTTCAGCCCAGCCCTCTATCTCTTTTATTCAAATTTTTACATTTGAATGTTTGGGTTGCACAACTTTTGGGTCACTCGGTAGTTGGGTTTTCTTTATTTCTTTTTTATTTCAAATTAACGAAGTGTTTGCCCACTACAAATCGGTTTATTTGCCTATTTCACACTTAGTTCAATAATCAATAAGAACATACGGTAATCTATTCATTAGGTAGGCTACAAATTATTGTTCGTCGTTGCAATTGTTATTGGCGAAGATTTTTTTTCTTTTTTTTTTTCGTTTTCATAAAACTCCATTTTACTTGTTTCAGGAACCAAAACCAAGACAATCAACGTGCAAATCAAAATGTTTGCAATAAACCATAGAATAATATACTGAATGGGAACAACTTTTTCAACTTGTGGGAAAAGAAATGTATAAAATGAAAAGAGTATCCATAAAATTCCGTTGTGGAATAGATTCATTTGAGGACGGTATGCTGGCGCTTGTATCTCTAAAATAATTATCGATATTATTGCATTATAAGCCGTTATCGCGCATATGATATACATAAAGAAGCCAATTAGCGGGATCCAGGCTGGAATGACATAGTTGCTGGGGCTTTGCAGGAATTTATACGCGACAATGGTTCCTAAGCTCACAACCATTATTGAGGTAGATACAAACACTAAAGTTTTTCTATTGATTTTGTGCATCAGAAATAATACGACGAACGAACCAAGAAAATCTACCCAACCAAACCATCTGATCAGACTGATAATATTATATGGAAAGTTTATGTCTCCGAGTATCGTTTCTGGGTATATTCCCACTAATATTCGCCCGCTTCCGCTTCGAAAAATGTTTATTAAAATACCAATTAATGCGGGTTTCAGAACCTTCGCTGAAAAGACCTGTTGTTCTTTTTCAGTGCTGGAGCAATCGGTGGCTTTTAGAATGGTTTCTATTCGCAAATTCAGCTCTTCGACTGTTATGGTCGGTTCGAACCATTTAATCGATGCTTTGGCTGGCTCTTTTTCTCCTTGTAGTAGATACCAGTAGTGAGATTCAGGAATTAATAATATTTCAATAATTCCGAGCGTCGCTATTATTAACGCAATGATTGCCAACATCCTCCAAGTGACGATGGAATTCAGGATGAAATTCATTGCGGTACCGAAAGTCAAGCAAATAAATATTGACGACAAACAAGTTCCTCTATGTTTTCTCTGGCAGACTTCTGAAATGTACGTCATCGAAACTGGACCGAACATACCTGTGAAAAATGAAAATCATTGGTAAATTGTTGGTCACAAAATTAATGGAGTCTTATCGGATGGAAATTGAATTTCTGAAATTGATCCGAATAACCTAGTAGGTAAAATAAATTTAAACATGGGGCTGAAAATGGATTTAATAGATAGGCACCAAACTCTAACTTAGCGTCACTTCTCTAGAATATTATACCTAGTTTGCCTATTCATCCGCATCATTTAAAATATTAATATTATGAAAACCTTAATGAAGGGTAAATAAAAGTTCTTAAACAAACACAACAAGTGAAACAAACAACAAGTTTGCCAATTTACATTCACAATTCAACGAAAAATCCTGAATTCTAAATGCGCGAAAATATTGTAAAAAAATATACCTATCGATACCTAGTTATCGATATCTAGATACCTAATAAACATATCGATCTATAGAAACTCCTCTGTCTTAGTTTTTGATAGAAAAAATAAAATAAAATAAACAACGGCCATTTGCAGTAAATACGGAAAAAATAGGTACTTCGCGCAACACAAACAACTTGCTTTTTTCCAGTAAGTTTTTTCCGTTTAGGATTTTTCTTTGAAACTACTGAATCAATAAACACGAAACTCTTATCAGTCCTGGTTCGACATAAGAACTATATTTCATGAAAATCTCAGCCCCATCCCTCTCGTAGTTTCCTCAAAATCCTGGAAAAAACAACTTTTTCGAGCAATTTTTTTACCATTTTTCTCGGAAGCTACTGAATAATAAACACCACACCTCTATCAAACTGCACGTACATAAGAACAGAATTTCAGCATAATTCCTCTTGTAGTTTTCCTTGAAATTCTGGAGAAACCATTTTTACAGAATTTTTTGTTTTCCACTTTTTTTGGAAACTACCGAACCCATCGGCACTAAACCTTCATTAGATCTGGTCCTGCATAATGACTACATTTCCTTGAAAATGTCAGCCATATCCCTTTGGTAGGTTTCTTAAAATCGTGAATAAAAATTTTGAGCCATACTTTACTTGTATACCTATATATTATATTGGGTCTCCAAAAGTCATCTCCCAAGCCAAATAGGTCTTGACAACTCATCGAGAGAAGCAAAAAAGTTCTTATTAACAGGTTTTGAAATTGGTTGTTTCAAAGATACAAGGTTTTCAGATTTTCAAAATTTTTATATTTAAATCAAATGAGGAAGTTCGAAAAATTCTTCAAATTTTATTTTCAATGAGTGCATCTTATTGTACTCATTGAGTACTGTAGGTCTGCCTGGACCGGGGATCTAACCAGCAACCAACAAGTTTAGAAGCAGTGGCGATATCCGCACAGCCACGCCACCAATGATAGATACTAGTATGCGTGTGTGTGTGTGTGTGTACATATATGTTCTAATATCCACAACCACTCCCCCCAGTGCTGTAACTACAATGCAGCGTGACAACAGAATAGAGGGTAGAACTAGGCTGCTGATCATGTGGGAAACCAGCCAACCAAACACACAGACTTACACCATCATGACTTCTACGTCTCTCGGCAAAGGGCATTTGTGAACAAGAAGAGGAGCGCTGTTACAAATTTGTATCATGTCAGGGTCACCATTTTGTAGATCTGCCTGGACTGGGGATTGAACTAGTGACTTACAAGTTTAAAAGCAGAGACAATATCCGCACAGCCACGCCACCACCAATAAATACTTGTATGTCTGGGTGCGCGTATGTTTGTTCACATCCCCACAAGTATATTAAAAAACATTCTCTTGACCAGGTCCTTACCATCAATTTTTACAAAGTTAAATTTATTTAAAATTTGAAGAAATTTGGTGAAATTTTAGAATTCTAAAAAAAAGTTCCGCTGCCTGGATTCGAACTTGCAACCTTTATCCGATGTGTGCTGTCATCTTGTGTAAAATTTGCCTTCAAATGAATGAATATGCAATTTATTCAACACACGCATATCAAAGCCTGTATCTCTGAAACAAAGGATACTGCCATGAACTTTTTTATTTCTCTCGATGAGTTCTACAAGAACCATTTTACTTAGGAGACGATTTTTGGACACCCTGTATACATACCGTGCCTGCACCTTCATACATTAAATAAAAATTAATTGAAAATGAGAAAATATTGCCGATCGTACTATTTTTTTTTTCATAAAACGGATAATTTTCATCATCCCCTCCCCTAATCCTTTCGCGAGGTCAATTTTAATACCCCGCTTGCAAGCAAACTGGGTGATAATAGGTAATATTCAAAACTTTAATAATATAATCAACATCCGAATAAACTTGTAAAAAAAAAAATCATTCAATTAACTTTTTATTATTAATAATAAATTCTCAAGTAAGTCCAGTCTCCAATTATAACCAATTATTCCAAAATACTTTGTCTTGTAGAATACAACTAAACAGAGACCTCATGACATTGCAGCCCAGTGCGCCATAATTACGAATAGAGAAACTTGGAGCAACATGGGGGACTTCTTTTTCTCCTGCAATTTTAGAACTGAAAATGGTTTCCAAAGTAGCTACACGGTGATCGACACCCATTTAGGCATAACATAAATACATCCTATTTCTAGCTTTCTTACTGGTCGATTCCGTTAGAAAAATTTCATTATTTTTTTAAACTCCTTCCTCTGCCCATCTTATCGTCTATCTAAAAGTCAAAAAACCTGGAACTTTTTTTTTTCTTCTGATCAAAATTTAAAGTAGATACTTTTATTAATTTTTTGGTGTTCCGATTCAGTTTTATTAACAGATTGTAATTTTTTGCATCCTGTCTTTTTTGTTTTAGTGCCTTTCTCAATCCCTTTTAAAGAATTCGAAACACTAAGCGATAATCATAATGCCTACAATCCCGTAAGATTAGATGTATTTTAATATTTTTAACGAAATTCGAATAAAAACAACACCAAATTCATTCAAAACGGAGTAATGCCTACAATCACGTAAAATTAAAAGACACAAGAAGATACCTTAAATAAATGCCGAAGCTAATAAAAAGATTTGTGAAAATTTTATCTGACCCCCATCTCTCGACCTTACCAACATAATACCGATCTGTCGCTATCTTTGTTTCATCTAAACAACGATAAATAGGCTAACTCAAAATTAAAATATGACCAACTTTTGCCCAAATATTATTTTTTAAATTCACCACTGCGATAACAGAACCATATACGTAACCTCTTTCTGAACTCCTATTATGTTTCATTGTATTTTAGAAAATCTACGTAAATTTTGCTGCTAATGTTGAAGGAATAACGTAAGTCACAGCTGGGAGAAGTTTAAATAGTTTTGTCTTAAATAGATAGGTACCCTGAAAATAGAATACCTAGGTATACGTACTGACAACCGAAGACTGAATAAATAAACCGATACAAAGTGAAACGGTATTAGTTGAAAATATAACGATAATTGTTCCAATGCTGTATATCACAAGTGATATTTGGGTTATTCTTCTTCTACTCGTTCTACCAACAATAAATATGGCAAGAAAGGTAAACACTGCCAGTGACATAATCGATATCGAGCCTACGAAAACACAAATCAAAATTTTTTATTCAAAGTTAAACCTATGAAATCAATAGGCCTTCTTCTAAACCAACTCAACCATCTATGCTGGCACTTGAGCATAGAATTAAAAACTTGTCGCCAAAATTTTCTATGCCTGACCTACTAGTTCTCCCAATTAACGTAATTTTATGAAGACACGTTTTCTATTTCTTCGCGGTTACCAATCGCTGTCGCTGCACTAATCAGCAATAATTACTTCTAACAATTTTTCATATAAACAATAATATAATTGTCAAAAGGCAATGTGAAACACTCACTTTTCTCATATTGTTGTAACTATGTGCATTAGGAAGTCAGAGATTAACAAAAAGAGGTAATTTTAATCAGCAGTTTCTCGGTATTGAGTGTATTAGACATGCAAATATTGATGATAAATTTTTAAACGGAAAATTTTATTAGGTGCTAAACTTCTTTTAGCTGGACCATTTTTTTTGCGATAAAATCATTATTGACGGAAAGAACACGAAAAAATTATTTGAAGGTCATTTTCTGTGTTCACTGCGGTAACAAGTTGCGGTTGGACTCGAAACTTTCAACCTTCGAAAAATGATTTTCTAACATCTCATCCTCATTTATTTATGAAAAGAAAACTTTGTTGCCAGTTTAACAGAACAAAAAGTTCAAAGTGCATGTAAACTATTAATCTCAGGGTAAAAAAAAAAGAAAAAAGTTTTTGTAATATTTGTATGAATCCACAATGAAAAAAAAACGTATATACAACTTTTTGGCAATTAATGCATGAAAATAGTAAATGTTTATACTATTACTTACCTATATGATTTAAAAAAAAAAGGTAATTTAAACTATTTTTTCAACATATTTCCCAGAAAGTTTATAGAAATTATTTAAATTATATATATATATTGTGGGGTCTCAATCGTATGAGGTTTAGGGGCTCGGACCTCAAACAACAGTCGCCGCCGCAAAGCAGGCTTATATTTGTCTCTATAACATTAAACAAATTGCACTATTTACGTTCAATTGTAATTACTTGCAAATACATGCAAGTAATGTACGAGTACCGAATTGTGACCAGTCTCAACAATATGATGATGTCACAATTCCGTATACAAACTGGCCCATCATTTCTTATCAATATAAGAAATGACGCAACCAGGTCATTCACACAAACATATGTAATTACTTTGTATGTGTGTTGGTGTGCGTGTAATTAAGTCCATATATAAACCATCCAAACTGGCTCTAAAATTGCCAGTGTTTGCCCCGGTTTTGGCTTACCTGTAAGTTTACATATGAAGTGGTTGAACGTGCAAAATCTGTAGATTACCTTCTGGTGAGAATATCTTTTCACAAAAAGGTATTCCACATATATATATATATTATGTATAACATTTTTCATTAATTTTATTTAAAAAAAATAAAAATAATTAATAGGAATATAATAATGTAACGAGAATATTGGTTACAAAATAATTAAATACTCGTAAATGTTAAAAGGTTGTATTAAACAAGATATAAAACAGTGAAATACTAAAAAATAAGTTACGTATGAATAATAATATTAATAGAGAAGAGATGGTAAAGAAGATAAAATGTACATGGTTACATGAGTTTTTATAGTTAGAAGTTTTGGGAGGAGAATATGGCGATTTCTTGGAGAGTGGAAATGGTAGTGATATGATTGGAGAGTTATGACAATACAAGTTTAGATATTGTCCAATAGGAGTTTAAGGAAATGACATAAATGGTGATTTTGGGTATTTGCAATATCTGCAGAATGGTTTCATAGAAAAGAGTTGTTATGAAAAGTGTATTTATGTTTGTTTATAAACATTGAAAGTAGAACAAATGAGTCAGTAAAGGCAAGTAAAGACTTGTTTACATGACGTCAATATAATGAGAATTGTTTTAGGTGATTGATATATATGTGAAATATATATATAAGAGAGAGATATTATGAATGATACGAAATTATCATTACATAATAATGCTGGGGTATTTTGAAATTCATTGTTTTAGATAAAACATGAATTTGAATGAAATGAAAGTAAAAGTGGAAGGATATGGGAATATGGAACATAGTAAATATACAAATATATAAAATCCATAAAATTTTGTAAATAACATAAAATACATGATATTCATTAAATTTCCAAGTTTTAGAAATAACAAGTTTGTATCGATGTATAAATGTTCTTCATAATATAAATATTCATTGACAATATATATATAAATTTGACATTATTCTTTTTCTTCATTTGATTACAGTTTCTTCATCTAAGCTTTGAGCTTTTGTTTTTATAGGGCTTGTTAATTCATTTAGTAACTGAGTTACATGTTGACTTTGTATTGGTTGTTTAATATAATTGAAAAATAGGTATGATAAAATTATTATAATAATAGTATTTAGACTTAACCATATTAATACAAATAGTTGGATTAAAGTTAAAGAACTATTCTCATTGAATTTATGATATTTTATTTCTAAATTATCGAGTTTATATTGGAGTTTGTTGGTTGGTGTTATAGGTGAGAAATGTGGAACATACATGGTCCAGTTGGGGTTATAAGCATTGATGCTTGGTAATGCTATAGTATTTCTAATGTTGGAATCTACAATTACGTCGTATTTTGTCCATAATAAAGGAATATGATGTTTAATGGTTACATCATTGGACATATCCAGGGGGCAAGGAAATCCTGGAGGGATGATAACCTCTGAATATCCGTTGGTGTCTTTATTTAAGACTTTGATGTGACAGGGTACTGTCAATAGGATGGTTCCTGGAAGATTATTGTCGATATTTATGATATAAAGTTCATTTGAAACTATATCATACGTAGAAAGTGAATTGTGATTAGTGATGGCAAATTTATTTTGGGAAAATTGGTGGACTAAGATTTTCTTATTATTGGTTTCGCATCTGAAAATACATGATTTTATAAGTTCTTCATAGGGTTTTTTAAGGAATAAGGTTTTAGCACATGAAGAAACTTTATCTGAACCTCTGTTATCTGGGAGATAGCATAGGGGTTTTTCTGGGTTACAGTAATGTAAATCTGTTCCTGAAATATATCGTACTGAATTATCTTCTGAATTATGGATAATAATAGAAGGTTCTTGATCCCATGAGCATAGATTGTCATCGTGAGATCTGAAGGTTAGGGGAATGAATTTATATGCTGAAAAAATAGCATTAAGTTGTTTGACGGGAACTTTAAGTTCAATTTCTAGATTATCATTGTGAACATGACAATTGATAAGATCTAGATGATAATAGTTGAGATAATCGTGTTCGGGAATGGTAAGTTCCATGTTGTTTTTCAACAAAAGGGGTTTGAGTTTACATAGATCTTCTTGAAGTGTATCAATTGATACAATTGAGGATGGTAAGTTGTGATCTTTACATGCATTAAGCACGTAGCTTATCTTCATGGAATGTTGAAGGTAAGAATTATAGTACATTCGTACTGAATTTTCATAATTGGTAACTTCACCAATAATATAATTTTCTTCGTTGATCTGATTTAGAGTATTTTCTAGATATTTCTTTGCATGAAAGAAATCGTCGTAAAAATATTGAAAGTCTTCTGTGAAGGATTTTAAATTTTTGGTGATGTTAAGTAGGGTTGAATGATCTTCTAATACTGCTGATTTGAGAATATCATATTGGGATTTGAGGGAATGATCATTGTCTAAGAGTGATTGTCCATCTCTGTAGGTTATTTAGGGTATTAGACACAAATATTACAAAATCTACGAAATCATCGTCTCCTCTATATAGACGTTTACATAACCTTTCTCTTAATTGAGGTTTTGTTTTTCTAAAAATTTCTTCTAGTTTTGGTTTTAAAATTTTCCAATTTATTAACGTATCATCGTCTGAAATTAATTCGTTAAAAATTATTTGTGCATTTCCTGTAAATGCAATTTTGATTTTTTTCATTTTTATAGCATCATCTGTCCATCCAAAAGCTTCGCATTCGTTTTCAAATGGCTTTAGGAATGTTTTTATATTTTCTGAAGATGTGTTCGAAAATGTTGAAGGTCTGATATTAGAATTTATTTCATTAACCATTTTTATTTTTTCGGGTATTCTAAATGATTTGTTTATATCTTTTGGAGGTGATACTAAATCTATTAGAGATTCTTGTGAACTAATCTCTACTGTTTCTTCTTCAGGTTCTGTTTTAGATTCACTTGTTAATTTAAATGTGTTGTTTTTATCACAGGTATTTGATATTAATTTTATGGCTTTATTTTTAGCTTCACGATTAATTTTTAAAGGTGATATTAAATCTTTTACGTTATATTTTTTAAGGAGAGTGTTAATTATAGGATCTGGATGAGATTGGATATAGAGACTGATGGCTAATTGGATTTCTGGTCTGGAATTTTCTGAAGGAAAGGGTTGAGGATTTATATTTGACCATAGATTTTTTAAATCTTTGTTTGTTAAGGATGTAATCCAGTGGTTAGCTTTGAATGAAGGTGCGTTTGGAGTTACTTGAATATCCCAAACTTCGTTGTGCATGGGTTTAATTTTTGTAAACTTACAGGATTTTGTTGTTTCTTTTGTTTCCACAGGTGTTTTGGATTCTGCACATGGTTGATGACTGCACGACAGCACTTCGAACGGTTTCCTTGGACAGCAAGATTTTTGATGGTTCTGAAAAATTTTTTTTAAATTTTTTTCGAAAAAATATTTTTATTTTTATTCTGCACGTTAAATGCGCCAAAAAATCTTTTATACTTTTTGTAAACTGGTTTAATAAAAATTTTTATAAAATTTCACACTTTTTTTTAGACTTTTCTTTGAAAAAACAAAACACAGGATTTTTTATGTTCGGGCGCAATATTTTGTAACGAGAATATTGGTTACAAAATAATTAAATACTCGCAAATGTTAAAAGGTTGTATTAAACAAGATATAAAACAGTGAAATACTAAAAAATAAGTTACGTATGAATAATAATATTAATAGAGAAGAGATGGTAAAGAAGATAAAATGTACATGGTTACATGAGTTTTTATAGTTAGAAGTTTTGGGAGGAGAATATGGCGATTTCTTGGAGAATGGAAATGGTAGTGATATGATTGGAGAGTTATGACAATACAAGTTTAGATATTGTCCAATAGGAGTTTAAGGAAATGACATAAATGGTGATTTTGGGTATTTGCAATATCTGCAGAATGGTTTCATAGAAAAGAGTTGTTATGAAAAGTGTATTTATGTTTGTTTATAAACATTGAAAGTAGAACAAATGAGTCAGTAAAGGCAAGTAAAGACTTGTTTACATGACGTCAATATAATGAGAATTGTTTTAGGTGATTGATATATATGTGAAATATATATATAAGAGAGAGATATTATGAATGATACGAAATTATCATTACAAATAAAAATATATGTTTAATTTATTTCTTTAGGGCCTTATTTTGAGATGATATTCAAGTGAAAATTCGGTACTGTGTACCCCAATATTTTATTTGTAGTTTCCATAACCACACTAAAGTATGAACAACTATGAAAAAGTGCCAACTTGGCCTTTTTGGGGCTAGCCCCAGCCCCCAATAATTTTATAAATTTTGGTAGGGTAGATGCACCAGTTTGTAACAGTTTAAGGGAAATGTTGAGTTTGAAATGGCATAACTCAGTGTAAAATGAAGGTAGGTATTAGTTATGTGAATGCTTCATTACATGAATTATGGTCTCCAGATTAATATTCCTTTTTTAAATTTCTATTATATTTCTCTGAATATTATTTTTTTATTACTTCTATATCTGAAAATACCATTAGCCCTAGCTTGCAACACTTTTGCTCTAGTTGGCAAAATTTATGTTCCAGTTTGAAACACACAAATAATAAAAGGACAAAATAGGAGAGAAAACGTATATTTTATTTCATAAACTGGAAGTTAATATCAATCAAAAATTTCAATATTCCTCTTCCAACAAAGATTTTATTGTGTGAAAATATTATAAAGCTAATAAACATCCTCAAATTGGTACTGGAACATGAGTGTAGCACAACTGGGGAATAATTTTTGCAAACTTGGGAAAATGGTATTTTTGTATGAATCATTAAACAAAAATTCTTTGAGAAATTTAATCGATAAAGTAATATGAATTCAGAAATGGTAATTCACGTTATCACACCCAAATGATTAAAATAATTTGAATTTTCTCGTTAAAACTGAAGTAAAAAGTACCTGTTGCAAACTGGTATCATGATTTTTCCTCCACTACGCCAGATTGCAACAATCTGTTGCAAACTGGAAATGTTGACATTCAATGAATCATTCTGCAACAGGTGAGTAATATACTGATAATTTTAGCTAAATTAATCTAAAACACCAATTTTCATCAATATGGAAGCGTACTTACCATCTTGGAACACTAAAATGTTCATACTATAGCAATTATTCCCATTTAACTGCGAGTATTATTTATCACCTATTGTACAGATTTCTTTTAAAAAAAAGCACTTTTTGCATTTTCACAGCAATTCGAATTTTCTTTGATTTATGGTTTCATCTATGTCGCAGATGAAGTACTGAAAATAGATGGGAATCAAAGAGTACGCTTTAATATTTCTGATAAAAGTACTTCCAACTGATTAAATCTACTTATTCTTCTTGTTTCTAAGCCTTAAACTTAAAACTGTTACAAACTAGTATAGTGTTGCGAACTAGTGCATCTACCCTATTTATATTTTTCATGTTGAATAATTAAAAATTTGCTGTCTAGGTTGAATGTGAGCCAAAAAATTTTTAAATTTTATCTTTACCCCCTCCCAACAATTTTACCAAGCTAGCGCCACTGCGCAGGAACGTACTGAAAAGGTTTTTTTTTAGGGGGAGAAAAAACAAAAATTCCAAACTGGAACTTTTAAAATTTCAAACTGCGTAAAAAAAAGGCAACTGGCAATTTTTCTCAACTCCAAAAATTGCCAACTGTTGTAAAATTTTCAACTTTCCTTAAAAAAAAAAAATCATCAAATTTCACGAAATTCTAACTATAAATGCAACTAGTAAATTTTCTCAACTCTGAAAATATTTTGGAGGGTGTCTCCCCCATACCACCATTCGGTAAGACCCTGCCACTACGATTAAGAATATGACTTAAATAGTCATATCAAGTTTTACTAGAAAAACCGGATCAACTATTTTTATATTATGTAATATTCACACATATACCGAGTACTGATTCAGTTAAAGTATCCATATAATATCCTTCCTTCGACAGCTGAGGTATTAACGATGCTGGATATGATAAAGTTAATCCGGTTAACACTGCTCCATGGTTCATCACAAACGTCACAAAGCACTGCAAAAACGACCAATCACTCAAATTAAATGACTAAGTATTGCAAAACTTGGGAATAACATTTTTTGCCCTAATTATTATACCTCTCGCAACAATGTAATTGAAGTGAGTTTCTGAAACATTTCAAACAGTCGAAACAATTCACAATTATTATGAAAAAATTTCAATTAAAAAAAAAAATTATATAAATTAATATTTGGTATTTTGCAAACATACGCAAGTCGCAACATTGAAGTCTAATTGCCAGACATAGAAATCGAGGTACGGATTTTATTAAACGTGTTATCTGCTTTATCAAAAATGTGATAAAACCGTAAATATCTTTTATGGGGGAACATAATAAATTCAAGTGGCTTTGCCAGATAGAACGTCTCGTTTTATTTATAAATAGGTATTTTTGGTGTTAAAAAGTTTAAAGTGAGTTAAGTCTTCATGAACCGTCCTTTCGTTCGAGACACTTTCAACTACACACCTTGATTAATATTTTTCTTCCTAGATACCAACTCCTATCTTCTTCTTCTTCTTTGTTTACGATTTCGAAGAATTTGATAAATGTTTATTCTGAATCGTATGTTCCCTTCTTTTTCAATTGGTAACTTGTGAATTAATTTATTCAAATGAAATTTTAAAGTTTATTCCACAAAATAAATTATATGTATATGTAGCCTGACATACGTCGCGTAAAATTAAAATATTATCAGTTGAAAAGAGGTTAGAATACTGAGCACATTTCTAAATAAATTCACCTTTTGTTTCTGGTTTTTTCTTCTTTCAAATAGCTGGCTAGTAGCATGAAAACTAGCCAAGTTTGAATCAGGTTGTAGGCGAGCGTAGCGAGCTGAAGACGATGGTTGCAAACAGGTAAGGTAACAAAAAAAAAAAAAAAAAAAAAACATTCTTTCCTTGGTGCACACCGTATTTTAGCAACGACGTTCCTGTTTACCCCATGAAAAACTTGTAGGGAATATTTTTTGTATGGAAATTTATGGGCTTCATTTTTGTAGACACCAATTCGTGTACTGTAAAATTAAATGGGGAAAAAGTTATTGTGAAAAAACAAGTTTGAAGCTACTTACTTCAACTTCAGTTCGATCAATGAATCAAGTAGAGTAGACTGATAAGAACTGAGAACTATAAAAAAAAAAAAAAAAGAACTAATGAACTAGTTCATTTAGAAGTGAACTAAATGATCGATTAATTTACTTCTAGGATTCGTTCAAAAGAACTAACTCGTGAACGAACTACCCATCACTATAGTCCATTGTTCGCAGGAGTGATAAAGGAGAAGGATTGGTGGTCTCAGGGCGGACAACTTTTCATTTTCCCATGTGTAGCAAAAAAAAATGAAATTTTTTTGGTACAAATTTTGCCCAGAATAAAGAGTAATTGGGTGTAAATATAATTATTTCCCATGTGTAGCGAAAACCACTTGGGAATTTCTCATGTGTAGCGATCTGGCCATTGGTAATCTCACGGATTTTTGTACAGAATTATATGTTTGTGTGGATTTTGTGCGGATTTTGTGCGGATTTTGGCCCAAATTTCCGTCACTTAACTTCAAATACCTGAAGGTAACACTATTTTCTACATACCTATGTCACTAGCCCCTAACAACTGTTCAATCGCGAGTTATTGAGCTTTTTATGTTCTAATTTTCCTGGTATTTTTCATTATTCTAATAAAAAGGCCTTAATTTAAAATGCCATTTTTGCAACAAATTGACAGAAAAATATGTGCGAACAATGTATTTTTTCACAAAAAATTCAATGAGATTACTCCTGAGACTCTACGTTTATTCTTTAGATAGATATTTTTTTTCTTAAATTGATTTTTGCACCAAAACTTTCAACATCGTGCTTTCAAATCGTCAAAACTCCTGAAAAGAGAATAAATTTTCAAAAAAAGATAGTTGGATATGAAAGAAAGGATCAGTATACCTATTTTGAAACAATCCAGTCTTAGTCATACTTTTTTTGGCTGTTTTGTCTGTTTAAAATCACACGTTTCACACTGTGTAACGAGAGGAGGGCATTAAAAATGAATAAAAATTTTAAAAAACTCTAGTGCAGCAAGCTTTGATAAAAAAAGTAGGTTTTGTTGAAAAATAATTAAGAATTTTGATGGTTATCTTCATTGTCTGTAAGTTTATTTGTATTAATGGTATGTTATGATTGTATGAAATGTGTTAGCAACTGATGAAATATTAGACAATGTGAAGTTTAAAAGCATTATTTCTTGAAAAAGTGAAAAATTAATTAAGATGATAAAGTATAGTAAATAATCATATAATTTCAAATAAAATCAAAGAAATATAATAAAGTTATGAGATAAAAAAAAAAAAAAAAAGATGAACATGTGATCAATTTTTGTAAACAAAAAGGTTCATGCAAATTATAAAAAAAAAGTTTACCGAACTAGTAGCATGCTACAATAAACTACAATAAATATTTGTTGCAAATTTCTTACACATGGTTCTAAAATTCCACATTTTATGACTAATATAAAAACAAAAATAGCCGTACCAGAAGTACCATCCGGCCGATCAGCACAAAAATTGGTAGCTATTACAATGATTTAAAATAAATATTTCAAAATTTCGTGGCTATTGATGCAAAACTGAGCCTTTTATTGTCAAAATAAAATCAGAATATAAACTTTCTCAATAAAAATTACGTAATTGGTAGAAATTTGAAAAATCTCTCGAAAATTATAATTCCCTTTGGAAGATTAAGAATTTAAATTTATTACCTTAAGAGAAACTTGGAACTTTCTTTATGAAAACGGGACTTCGACCTTCGATCATTTAGTTCTGGGTACCCAGCAGCCTTAACGAAACGTGACAGGATTCTAAAGCCGAACAATGGACATCTAGGTTTACTGCACATGTACGCAGTAGGTCTTTTTTCGTCTGTTTTCAAAGTCGTCACAGATGCCCAATACCAACAGAATGAAAACAAACGCAAAAAGACCCACTGGGTACATGTGCCGTAAACCTATGCCCACTAAGATATTGGCATCGATTTTCGTGTTTACCTGGGTATCCACTAGTAAATGATCGAAAATTTCGACATCAATATTACTGAGAAATCGCATCGCTAGCGAATTGGATACGTACTGTATATTTACAATATTGAATACCAGTCTGTTACTGTAGGTAGGTATTTGACGTTCAATCTTTATGATATTCGTTGACGATGAGCAGTACTGAGAAAACCTGTTATAGTGTAGATTCAATGTCATAGCTGTTGTTGTTGTTTTTTTTGTTTTTTTATGTAACCTCGACCAAACGTTAAATACCGCAATGTACAGAACTACGGACTATAATAACTTATCAGAAGTATTACTTTCGATCAAAATGAAATTCTGATAATGTCTTCGGGACAGTTTGAACCAAAAAAAGTTATAAAATTCATTTTCGGATATGATCAAGCAAAGTAAAATGAATTTAACGTATATTTCTCAGCTTATTATCGTCAGTCTGGTATTTATTAATGTTAGCAAATTCTGTTCGATTACTGGTAAGTACGTAGCCAAACTGTTCCAACTAAATTTACTTTATTGTAGTTCCTATTGGATGATGGCAGATATTCGAAAGAAAGAGGTGGGATTGGATATATGAACATTGAAAAAAATTCAAGAATCTAGATTAGATCTCATTATTTAATTGAAAATATTGGTGGCAACACAATCCAATAAATTTAATTTCAGTAGCCCTATAGGTACTGCGGTATACGGAGCCTCGTTTTTATTTTTCTGATCGAATCGAAGACGTGGAAGAAATTCTGAATTAAAAGCACTACCAGCCACAAATCGATTATCAATAAAATTCCATCGTAAGAGAAATCAAAGTTAACATTATTCGTCCTTCTTGGAATATACCTACGTACTTTAGCACGAAGTAAAAAAAAAAAATATCGGAATCGGTGAGAAATTTTTTATTGCACAGGAAACTAATTTCTTCCACTAGGCATAACACGGTTTTGCAAATTCCTGATTGAAAATTGTAGGCTATTACCATTGTTATAGATTTCAACAAGATTTTTGGAGAATCAACTTTTGAGACTGCAAGGTGTTTCAAGTAAATGATGTTAATGCTACTAATATTGGTGAAAATAGACGGACATTATTTTATTTCAGAAGGGACATTAGGCACGTAATTTTTTTAGACAAACGAATACGAGTTGATATTTGATGAAAAATCAGTAATTTTATTATGACCATTATATTCATTATGGGTATACCAACGTTATATGGTGTTTTCGAGTGTAGAAGGTAAAATTTCAACGAGTGATGTTGTGAATTAGGTACAAGCTTAGTTAATGGTAAATTACACTTCATCCTTCTAACATCAAAGCCGAATGAAACTAGACACTCTTCACCCTCTCTGGCTAACAAATGTAAAAGTATGTGGGAACCGCCATACCTAATCCTATATAAAATGCATTCACCAGTTATAGCCAGCGGTGGAATGGCCATGAGGTTAAGTTCACCACTTTGAGCTGGCAAATATGAAGATCCCAGGTTCAATCACCCCCCCCCCAAACTGACAAAACTTACAAGTATTTCCATATGTGGGAACTGCCATACCTTGCTTAGTACAAAATACATTCGCCAGTAATAGTCAGCGGTGAGATGGCTGTGTGGTTAAGTTGACCACTTTTAGCTGGTGAATATGTAGGTCCCAGGTTTGATTCCTTAAACCAACAAAACCTACATTTGGTGACCCTTGATCTGTGCTGGACATGTATGTACCCTAGCAGGTGCATGGTGGAACTCACAACTCCCTTTCCAAACTTAAATTGCGATAGATGGCGCCCTATATAGTGGAAATAGAACCCATATAGGTAGTATATGCCTGTGTATATGAATAAGAGGCATTTCTGGCTCCACCCAACCTTCCACAGCATCTAATGTCGTACAACTCGTGTTGAATCTCCCAAGGGGGGAGTGTGTGGAAACCACCATACCTTACTTAATACAAAATACATTCGCCAGTTATAGTCAGCAGTGAGATGGCTGTGTAGTTAAGTTGACCACTTTTAGCTGGCAAATATGTAGATCCCAGGTTTGATTCCCCAAACTGACAAAACCTACACCATATAATAATTAGGTATGGCACTTTTAAAAGTGACAAGACATGCATTTCTTTCCACCAGACCCAAAATTGCATTAATTAAACACTCTAATTAATTTTTATTTGAAGAAATTTCATCCTCATGTTTTTCTATTCATGTACACTCTATTATTTTTGTAGGAGCTCAAAATGATTTCAGTGATCCAGGTCATCTGATTGCCAAAAGAACAGTGTATGTTGACAATAAAATTATTGAACCATGTGACCAAATGCAGCAATGAAGACAATTATAAAGAGAAATAAACTAACAAGATAAAAAACAACACTCAATAAGGATATTCTTTGCATGTTATTTTGTGCTTTAAATTTTTCAAGTTGTCAATTAATCAATACCAAAAATCATAGCGGACTTATATAAACACTGTAAAATTGTTCATCTAATTTCTTTTGAGCGTATCTATTTGGTAAGGTATTCTTACAAAATTTGTAGCCTTTACTGTCAAGATTCAAGGTTTCTTGAATCTTTACAGGTGATTAGGTTTCAAAAATTCCAATAATAATTTCTCTCTTTCAAAGGCATACATGTCTTTAGAAGAATGAAATTTCTATCTTGATCAGGCCTAATTTTTGGTGATGGTGGCTTGCCATTTATCAGGGGTGATTCGGTCAATCCTCTTCATTCTGTTTTTGTACTGGCGGGGTCTAACTTTGTGTAATGTTCTCATTCACTCAGGCTTCTACCCTTCTTGTGGAACTTTAAAATTTTGTTTGATTTTTCTCGTTGTCTCTATAATTTTGAGACTTCGATGTTTTAATGGTTTATTCCTTTAGTTCAATAGAGGTCAAGGTATTTATATTTTATTTTATTTCCATAATGATATGTTTATCTAATCTCTTCATAGGCAAACAGGCACAGGTTGCTATGATTTCCTCCAAGTAGTCTGTTCTTTTTTTTTTTGGGGGGGGGGTTTGAAATTCATCCCAGTCCTTCTGGTCTTGAAATTTTTAAATATCAAGCTTCAGGGATTTGTGAAAAATGAATCTTGGACTGGCTATCCGAGCACACCATAATTTTAGCCCTTATCTGGTATAAGTCTTCCATTTTGTGTTTTCTGGTGTTGTGAAACCAGAGGATGTTTTGGGAGCTCAGTTGGCATACCACAATAGAAAGTTTGGAGAATTGAGAAAAAAAAAACTTCATTTTAATGGAAAGACATTCACCATTACAATTTATTATTTTCAATGATGCCTCAAAATTGATATCTTTCATTTGGAAAATAAGAAGTGTGGAACTCTTGAAAATATTTTTAAAAGTTCAGAACCCATTCTCTAACAAGGTTGTTCTATTTTGGTATCTGGATAGAACTTGAAATGGACTATAATTATCCTCACAAACAGCAGAACTTTCTGACCCAAATTAGTATGAAGTTTCTAATGAACAGTTCACTCAGAGATGTGATCGTTTTTGGATCACAAGTTCTGATGTCTCATTATTTCTTTCTTATCAAAATGTTTTTATCAGTTGTTTCATTTGGAGATGTCAATGTTTTAAGTTTTAGTCACTTCTTATCAGAACTTATGTTGAGGTCTAGTAATATTATGCAGAATGGTACAAAGTGGAATAAAAGACAAGATCAATTTAAGTCGAAGAAGTGTAATGAACATCAATCAGAAATACAAACAAGTTAGGAGTATGAGTTCTTGTACGAGGTGATGTATGGAATAATATATAACGAGAGTTTAACAAACGGATAAATGCAGTGTAGCCACGAATGAAGATATTAAATGTGTATGAAAGTAAAATTAAATTATTAGTAAAGTGTTAGTAAATACGAGGCGAAGAGGATTGGGAGTACCCATCAACTCTCACAATACTAAAACCCTAAGGTTAAACTTAATTCACGCTCTCAACATAACTTGTGGAGAACATAGAAATAAAATGAAGCCCTTTTTAACCGAATTCATTGTCTCTGTAAAATTCGCCTAATATCTCCAATTGAAAAAAATAGATTCTTCAATGTATAAGTAATTCTTTTCCCCTCAAATTTGCTACTTTTAATACAATATTTCACGAGTAATGCCTACTTCAACTTTGAAAAGATTATTGAGGTTAAATTTTTCTAACATTTGCTGTGCAGCTGTAAGTCCATAATAACTTTTTAAAATGTCTCATTCATTAACATATTAACAATATATTATCTTATTCATATTTTTATTCTTGAATTTAGTTCCTTACGATAGAAGTTAAATTTTTTCTTGAACAATTCAAACATAGCATCATGTAATCTTTATTTCTGTTTTAACCGATTTCAGTTGTGGTGAAGATAAATTTCAGTGTGGAAGTGGTAGATGTATCGACAAAATCCACGTTTGCGATGGCTATCAGCACTGTGGTGATGGGGGAGATGAAACATACGAATTATGCCAAATTACCAAGTACCCATAGACTTAAACTACGACCAACTAAAGACACGATCGGTTTTCAATATTTTTATGAACCATCTTTCGTCATTTCTGTTTTATATCACTCTGTAGATGCGCAGAAGGTAAATTTCGCTGCGGAACTGGTGCCTGTATCGATTCGAAAAATATTTGTAATGGATACAGGCATTGCAACGTTGATGGAAATGATGAAGCACTAGAACTCTGTGAAAATCGCACGTACGTTTGACAAATACCTAATTAATTTTACGACTGATGAATGCACAATACCATATACGCTGCAAGAGATAAGAATAAATTCTTGCCTTACAGATGCTCGAAGGAGAAATTCCGTTGCTCAAATGGTGCTTGTATAGATAGGAAACATCTGTGCGACGGATATAAACACTGTAATATTGGTGGAGACGATGAGACGTACGAATTATGCCAGAATACGACGTAATAAGGAAAAAACAGTTTAATTTACTATATGTATAATCTAGGGAAATAATAGTCTGATTGTGATTGCAATCCTTACGAAGTAAATTGGATTTTTTATTGCAAAAGTAGGCCTAAAAAAAAAGCTAAAATTGGTTCTGTAACTGCGAAATCTACTGAAAACCATTATTTTAAAATCCGCGTATGGACGAAAATCGGTTACAGAAAAGTTTGTTGAGATGTAGGTACATATACTTTTTCTTGAAACTAAAACTGGAAAATTTAAATTCCAACTTACAGATCAACATTGAAAAGAAAACGTGATTTTCATTCTACGTTTTAAACTGCGAAAATTAAATTAAAATTTGAGCTTTTCTCGTAGGTTTTTCAATTATATTATGACAAAAATAATAAAAACTAAATTTTTTTATAACCTGTTACTGCCATGAATTTCTGGTTACCAGACTGTTTCTGTAAAATGTAATTTTCTTGATTCGAAATAGTCAGTCTACCCATTAGTGCTTTAGGAGGAGCTAACGCATTTAAAAAGAAAAAAAATTAATTTTCTAGAAATTTAGGGGGAAATCGCTCCCTTTTCCCTCTTCTTGGTTACGCCCTTGGTGGTGACTCTCAATAAATTTTATCGATAATACGAATTTAATCTAATCCTAAAAATGATTACCGGTGCTCAGGTGTTCCAGCAATCAATTTCGATGTGCTACTGGAGCCTGTATTAGTTTCTTACACGTATGTGATGGATATAAACATTGTAATGTTGATGGAAGCGACGAAACTGCAGAACAATGCAAAAATACTTCGTGAGTATGACTATACCTGCCTCACATCCACGTGTTCAACAAAATGGATTCGTTTTTCGCTTATATTTTTCGTCATACTTAGCTGTCCGAGTGATAAATTTCGTTGTGCCACTGGAGCTTGCATTGACAAAAAATTTCTATGCGATCACTACAGGCATTGTGGCGTTGATGGTAGAGATGAATCTAATGAAGTTTGCCAAAGGTAGGCCAATCAATAGAATTTTTCCATTATTATGAGTCTTTGATTTTCACTCACAGAGACCAGGAAAATTAATATATGAAATTAATTCAAAAGACATACATCAGTACCTGAACACACTAAGCGTGGCTAACACCAAAATCAACTTGTTATTAGCCCTCGGTAGAAGGTACGAGGAGTTCCATCCAACCGCAAGATAACGAAAAATGGGCCCTTGTGAGAAATTCTCTCCGGAATAACCAAAAATGCAAAAATATAATGAAAATGTTGGATTAGTTTTTGAACAAAACAATTTCCCCACACCCCTGAAAAGAAAGAAAAATGAAAAACTAAAATATTTCTTTTGACAGAGTTAATGGTTCTTTTCATCTCGACAATTCGTAGAATATTGGTACTTACCGAAAATAGTTTTGCCAAACAATAGGAGACAGTTTACGGTTTTTGGTAGCCACGTGCCTCTCGAACAAGTGAACTGACTGCTATCGCGGGTAAAAATTTATTGACAATGATTCGTTGGAGCCCTGCAATATTTCGATTAATAAGCCAAACATAAAGCCACCAAACCAGACTCCTAAAAGTCAGTGCCAACGAAAAAGTAACTCTCCTGGGTGGCCTCGAGGTCCTATAGTTTTTTCCTTTAAATTTTAGTTTAATGTTTTCGATGTTTTTGGGAAGACGGGTCACCACCAGGTTTTAGGGAAGCTTTACCCCTCGTGCCTTCTTTAGTTTCACTTCTTCTCAAGGTTATCTCGACTGTTATTTTTGTTACTTTTATTCAAGTTCTTCTCTCTATAAGCCATATAGACCAGTAAAATTGGATGTTTTCACTTACTGAAATCCGGAAAATGGTTTTTCTTCGGAATCCCGCAGTTTGAGATGCCTTTTCAAACGTATTGGAAATTTCCTAAAATCTGACAGCCACTTCACTCCTAAAAATCGAATTTTTATGCCCCCAGCAGATTTTTAGTGATTCTCGTTTTTCTTACAACAATACAAGAAAAAAATTGTTCTAACAAACAAATACAGTAAATAAAATTTTCATGAAAAAATGTTTCTTAATATTTTTCGCTGCTGAAGGTGTACTGTATCTACTGGATGGAGCCAAATCTCCCATATAATACTTACTACACTTGTAGGTATACCATGTCAAGATGATAGTCTGACGGTACACACTATAATAAACATAAAGGTGAGAAATTCGTTTACTTAAAATTCCCCTTGATTATTTCGCAAAGTTAAAAGTGCATTCGCCAACTATCGAAATTTTTCGTTATTTCCACCAAATGACAAACTGAACAGTGTTACCTACCACATCTATAACAAAAAAAGTCTCCAGTTGTCACAAGCCAAATCACTACGAAGTGGCGCTTTAAGGGTTGTATGATATACTTTCATATAGTTATATAGTTTTAATTTTTATGTGTGTGTATATGTGTGTAGGTTTATTTGCAACACCATAAATTCAGAACCACTCAAAGTAACAAGCTGAAAAATTTTGTGTACCTTTGTGTTGTTCCAAAAAAAGTTCTAAGCTAACTTGAAAATATTTAGTACGCCTGGGGAAAAAGTTGTGGACTTTTTAGGCAGATTTTATCGAAGTAATTTATTTTAGTCAAAATGTCACTGAAAAAGGACGTATTTGCGAGCAAAAACAAATTCTAAACATTCCTATACATGAAAATTGTAGGCGCTAGAGACTTTCTTGATTACTTAAAACCTTGCTTGGGAGAAAATTTCATCATGTTATTTCGAGTGGTTCTGAAGTTATGGTGTTGCAAATAATCATACACCCAGACATACAGATACACACGCATCCTCACACACAAAAATAAAAAGTTTACAGGTATTATTTATATCATAGGACTATCATCGCTTGACAGGGTATACTGGTGTAGTAAGTGTCAGTGAGATTTAGCCTCACCCAATAGAGTACCTAAACTTCAGCAGTGGTATGTGCAAACTTTGAAAGTTTCGAAGTTTGTCTAATGTTCATTAAAAAATTAATACAAGTGGAATAACGCTTATTACTTATCAATTTATTTTTCTTATCTTTGAAAAGAGTTTCAGGACCTGTTTGTCATCTACCGCCAGTAACAACTGATAAAACATTCACTGTCGACTGTCCAGATATGTCAATAGAATGTTCGAAAGAACCTGGAGAAAAAGTTCCAAATCTTACTCTGTTAACTTTTCGATGTAAACATGGATTCAAACACACTGGAGGAAACTCTTTCGTCTCTAGTTGTTCGAAAGGGAAGTGGCTCCCAGCTATCTCCAAATGCTCCAGTTTGTATTTTTGGGCGCAAATTGGCTATTTAGTATAGAATTTAACTGCATCGTCAAACCTACGCTATGTAGAATGGATAACTGTTCGGTTTTTCTTTCCACTCAGAAACATGTCGGCCAATCAAAACTTCAAACGTAGATTTAACTTGTTTCCGACACCGTAACGGAGCCCTCATTCCATGTAATGGTTCTCTGCCAGAGGGTGCATTCATCTATCCAAAATGCAAATCGCAATATCATAAAGAGACTGAAGTTGACTACCAATACATCCAGTGTCAGTCCAACGGCCACTGGGATAGAGACCTATTCAAATGCATTCCTGGTCCGTTTGCGAGAAATATTCTGCAATAAAATTTGGCCTATTTTAATTTAGTTGGCAATCGTTATTGGAGTAACTATTTTTAATAACGTGTAGATTGTGGAAAAATATATGGTAATCTCACAGCCTTGGTGGCGGGAGGAAAACCAGAGCGTCATGGAGATTCACCATGGCACGTTGCTATTTACGATATAGCCCACAGTAAGGAACCAGAACTCATTTGTGGAGGAACAATAATCAGTCCTACAATTATTATTTCCGGTCAGTAAATGATGATTCTTCAGCCATTGTACGAGTGTGCCGTTACGATGTTTTTTGTTGAATTTTCATTCAACTTTTTTTCTTTTTAGCGGCCCACTGTTTTTACGACACCGCTCAACAAAAATTATTTGAACCCAGCAATTACGAGATTACTGTTAGTAAAGTTACTCGAAAGTATGGAGTCGCAGACAACAGCGAAACTAGGACATTTAAGGTAGGGAAAGTTAAAATGATTTCCCCGAAAAACTCACAAAAATCTATTTTCCTCGACTTCTCCTCTATTGTGAAACCCTCCCACAAATAAATCTCAAATATGGCACCAAAATACCTGTAGATACAATTTTCAGTTTTTTGGAAGGGTCCGAATTTCCTCTCCGAAACTAGTTCCTGAAATTAGTAAAATTTATCGAATTGATTGACTGGTGCCTAAATTTAGTAAAATTTCTTAAATTGATAAAATAGTGCCTAAATTTATTGAAATATTAATCAAATTGATAGACTAGTGCCTAAATATTTGTCAGATTAGCACCCGAATTAGGTGAAATATTTTAAAATGATGGACATGAGCTTAAATTTAGTGAAATAAATCAGACTGATCGATTTGCGCCTAAATTTAAATTGGACTACCGGATCCATGGTGCCACGGGCCCGACATTATAGGCAGATGAAATTCGTGTACTCATAGTCGCCACAATATGAATTTTAATTTTTGATACCAAAATTTTCCTTGAGTTATGAAATGAAAAACTTAACTATCTCCAACCACAGGTTATTCCAAGACATCAAAATTAGTAAGTTTTTTTTTTTTTTTTTTTTTGGTAAAATAAATGGTATTTTTTGATAAATTAATTGTATTAACGGTACGGCTGGCCATGTTCCCCTACCCAGATAAAAATGTCAATAAAAATTTTTAAGTTTAGAAAAACGCTAGGTGTACCTACTTGAGTTACATTTTTGCATCACAGTGGAAGAACAAAGTTGAAAATCTTCACAGTTAGGAGAACATTGTAATGGCATAAAAGAGATCTTTTAGTTCTAGGTAAGACCACTTTACATGTTACACCATACACGAAATATCAATATATGAATATCAATATCTCTGTAATATTAAAGTAATTAAATAATTTACCATCCACAACTCGTATGGTGAACCTTAACTTCTGGAATCAGTCTTTAAATAAAATAATAAAACACAATGTATAAGTCAAAATATAATAAAATAATATTTTGTACATACAACAGTACAAGTAAAATTTAGAGAACAGTAACACACTATTTGTGTAATAAAATGAGAGAGCTCTACTAGAGAACGGTATTGTACGAGAGACTAAAACAAAACACAATTTCTCTGTTGAAAACATAAGTTTACATACATTTTCAGGGATATAGTATTTCCACTGTAGTCAGTGTGTAGTGGTACGACATGAAATGGAGGGATTCGTATATTTGAGGGACCGGTGTAAATGAGGTCGCCGAATACCGTTAGGTATAGGCAAGTGAATACCGTATTTTCCAAACAATACAAAGAAGAAGAAGATAATTTCATAATTGAAAAAGAAGAAGAGTCAAGAGAATTTGGGTATATTATAACGAAAATAAAATAATATCGTCAATGTGCAAATATAGTCGTTGATAATTTTTATGGCCGATTATATAATATGTTACAAACATCCATTTCTAAACAGGGTGGGAGGAAATTTTACAAAACCTAAACAAATCACAAAAAAAAGTTCTATCACAGTGCTAACTTAGCCCCCCTGAAAAACTGTCGTGGCTCCAACTCCTTAGAACAGAGCCAGTCACGTCACTGCTACTCCCTCCCACAAAATGAATGATTCAGGCTCCCAGATTTCACTAAAAGGATGTAATTTATTCTTTTAATTTAAATGTTCCGATTTCCATTCCGGTTCAGCTTCATATTATTTGTTCTACGTTTTAGATTGGAAAAATTTTCGTACCATCGGAATTAGTAGATTTTACTGGTGACTCGACTGGTTATGCCGGTGATATTGCAATTCTATGGACGACCGAGAAGATAATATTTAGTCGAGGAGTTCTACCTGCATGCATCGATTGGACAGACACAAATCGTTTTGTGGCAAATGAAAACAGTCCTGGAAAAGTTCGTCAAATTTTACAATTTTTTGTTTTCTTCGATGAAAGACGAAGTCATCGCATCAAATTCATCGTATTTTTTTATTTTAACTGACGTAGCTTGTAGGTTGGGGTGAAACCGCAGACAAAACACCCAGCGAGATATTGTTGGCTGTCTTATTACCCTACATTAGCTACACCAATTGTCGTCGAATGGTTAGCGAAGAATTTGCAAACAGCATTGCCATAGACAAATTTTGCGGTGGAAAAGTGAAAGGTCAGTTCTTAAATGCGAGCGTATTAAAAAGCAAAATATATACGATTATTTAAGGAAATTCTAAAATTTGATGGCGCATCGCCCTTTTTTAGGAGCTGGAGCTCGTCCAGGAGATAGTGGAGGAGGTTTTGTATTTCGCGATCCTAATACCGGACTTTATTATTTGCGTGGTATCGTCAGCAATAAAGATGGTACTGTGGGTGCTAAAGAGACTTCAATAGCAGCATTCACGGACGTAGCGCAGTATGTGCGATGGATCTATGACGTTCGAATTCATATTGAAAATGAAGAGCTATTGGCTGAGACGACCATCAGTTTGAAAACGTAGAAGAATTCTGATGAAATACCTACAAACTTTATGCAAAAACTGAAGTATTTCTTGTTTTAAATGGAACATTTACCAACCTCCTAAATCTGAATATTGCAGCAATTTAAAGGAATTAATAGGTGTTAATGAGTTTAAACAACATTGCAAACTGGCTGTATTTTATGCCCAATGATTTTAACTCATTTCACAATTTATTGATATGGTGTAGGCTCATCAAGGAGAGCTTAATAACGGCTGAGACTGATATTTGTCTCAGTTGTTGGAACTTCGTTGAAATTGTTCCTCTTCTTGAAAGAAAATTTGAAAGCGAATAATTGTAACAATTATTCTCTCAATCTCCATCTTCCTTTTAAACTAACGAAATGTTTTACAAAACGTTCGCCTAATACGGATATTTGCTTGGTTATTTACTTACTTGATCAAATTTAGTAGGTAACGTAATAAAACATATATCTACGTAAAAGAGATATCCTACTTTTTGTATATATATGTTCACAAAGTTACATAACATTTATTTATTAGGAGTAACATCGAAATACCGAAGGAATCAACTGCTAAACTTCAGCGATCGATTTTTGGCGTTTTCAAATTACTCCTACAAAATAAATTTTATGCAATTTTATGTACATACGTACACCAAACGTAAGGTATCTCTTTCACATAAGTATTTTGTCAATATTCTACCAAGAACTACCATTCGTTTAGTTTTTACAGACATTTCATAATATACCTCGAAATATCGTTTTTAAGCCTAGTTAAAAACAGTTTGATACGGTTGAGAAAAAATAGTCGTGATATGTTGGGATCGGGGTGAGAGTAATTTTTCCCCAGACAATCGATTGTAATTTAACTTTTACCAAATTTTTTTCGGTCTTAGCTATTACTGGTTACAAGTGTACATATAATTAGAAAAAATTTCAGCCATAAAAGTTGATTTTTTGAACGTTATATTAATTTATATTAAACATAAAAAATAAATAGGTAAATAAAAAATAAATAAAATTTGATTAAAACGTCATTTTATAATAATTATTTGTGATACAAGTTGTGGTCACCGAAATCGATCGGCTCATAAAGTCAACCTTTAATGTATGGTGGTGTTTAAATGCTAATGACGTCACAATGTCCTAAAACTAAGACATCATGCAGCTGAAACACTGATTTGAGCGGTCTTTACAGTATGACTTCAAGACATTTTATTTTTTAACTTTGTCGATATCCTACGGCTGAATTCTTCTTGACTTGAATTAAACTTCTTCAGACACAATGGAACACAGCTTACATTGTCTTCATATCTCAGCAAATTAATATGATGAATCAGCAATGAGCATGGAGTGTCGACAGAAGAGCCTAACGAAGTTTTCAATCCATAAGAGGATCGGAACTTACAAAAACAAACAGCAGAATTTTTTTGACAAAGACTATAATTACAAAAGAATTACAGTGTTGACAAAGCGGATAAAGCAGAGTGTATAGCGGAAAAAATAAAAAAATAAAAAAAAGCTATTGCAGACAACAAGTAGGGGAAACCATCAGAAAGTTCTTTTGTCTTCACCTAATTCTTTGTCTTCATAAGTGATGGTTTTTGTGTGATGTAAAAGACTCCTATCATGAAACTTTAGGCTTTGGAGCTTTTGATGTATAAAAGTGAGGTGAGGAAATTACTAACATAGATGAAATACAAATCCATTATACGCTAAAGAAGGCTCTACACGGCCTTTAACTGAAAGAGAAATGCAGTCATCTCGAACAAAGCTTATCTTAGATTTGTCTTCAACACACCAAATTTCTCTCCTAACAGATGCCAGGAACTCCATCTGATCGTATTGTCGACTATAACTTCACCTCGTAGATATTTTCAAAAGATCGCTTCAAATTGCGATATGAAACTGACAAAATTAGAAATGACTTATGTGTTGTTACTACTGATCCTTCATGATGAAAGAACATTTCTAATTTGTCTTTTGTCTTCATTTGAACTTATCCTGAATATAAACTACCATCCTAGTTTGTCTTCAAAGGTAGATCAAGCTGAAGTATCTCTACATCCACAGATGGTACACTTAATAATTGCCTACGCTAGGACTTTAACATACGACTTGAGACTTGGACCTGCTACTATCCTCCTACACAAAAAGGACTGCCTGTAAAGACAAACATAGTACTGGGTATCGTCAGAACAAGAGTGATTTAAAATTAGAATTTGTCTTTACAAGTAAGTTCTTCTTGTCGGTAAGATTTCCCCACTTATTGTCTGCTTAATTGCCATTAAACATGCGATGTCGATAAGTTAGAAGCATGAAAATTAATATATAAGCAATTATATAAAAGATAGCAGATATATATATTGACATACAATAGGCAAAGCGCACGTATATAAATGATAAAGCATAATAAAATAAAATAAATATGACTGCAAACTGTAAGTAAAGCATGGAGAAGAAATGATAAAGTAAGATGGAATTGGCTGCATTCACATCGTTCGATGGGTTTTTTCTTTCTATTAAATTTGTGTTCATCTTCATTTATTTAATGGCACCAGTCTGTCAGATCGAACCAAATCATTTTGTAAAAAATTGTCGAAATAGGAATGAGGACGATACTGAAATTAAGTGTATTAGAATTGTCTGAAAAAGAATCGAATTCTATTACTGTTGTCATGTCTTCATTAGACTGCAAATTCAAATTCGGATATTATGGTGTCCGAATTTGTCTTTTAATTTTTTTGTGATGTCTTCATATTGTGACGTCATTACTATTTCAAAATAATTTTTATTTTGTGTCCGAAAAATCTCAAACTTCTCAAAGTGCAAAAAGAAGATGATTTTGATAGAGTATGAATTTTGCTGCACAAGCCGAAGGCAAGAGCTACAAATCACACTATCAATCAGCTACTTTGCACGTGCGTCACACACTATTTTTTGCAACAACCTTCCCACTGTCCCCCAAAAAATGACGATGAATTTTTTTTTTTCATAATTGATAATTGTTTTTAAACCAAAAATTTTTCCTTCAATTTTTTGCAGTTTGCTTGTTTTTAGAATGTTTGCGAAAAATAAGGTATTTAGTTTCTAGCGAGAAATAATAAAAAGTGAAAAAGTTGCGAACCCATGTGAGAAATTAATCAACCGGCGAGAAATTCATCGAGATGTATGAGAAATGCAAGTTGCAATTGCGCATGTGCAGAAGATAATTTTTTCACTTCATATCGAAATTTTCTACTTTTTGTTCCATCAACGCGCATAAAAAAACGTACTTTTGGGAAGGCTTTTGCAAAATAGTCTATTTTACCTAAGTTTGTAACATATTTGTATTCAGAGCTTTACCTTATTTGCTCCAGGACTGTCTCAACATGGATGGAGATGCCCCTGCCATCCCATTGATGTATCCTACTAAGAAATTAAAGAGAAAAAAATAAAAGATAATTAAATTTCTATGAACATAGAAATATTTGATAGACATCTAATTTAAAATTAAAGACTTTTTATCCTTTTTTTTTATCATACCCTTTCATTTAATTCAGTTCAGTTGTTCTATGAATGTTAAGTTTTACGTTAAATGAAGAGAGAATTTGGACTTTTTATGATAACTGGATACCCACTCAATCGAGAACAAAAGTGTAGTAGATATAGTAAACTATCAAGAAGTATCTCATTAAAAGAAATTTTTCATATGTGGTATTGTCGTGGAGAATAATCATAATATATAACAAGTAAACCTCTCAAATTTTTGTAGCTTCAGCTGCAACGTTGCCACTAAATGAATACCTGACATGAGGAAGGAATGGAGTTAGGTACTTCAATGAGCAAAAATAACGCTGCAGTAGTTGACGCGGCATCCAATTAAAGCTATTCATTTTATGAATTTTACAATATATTTATCATTGGCTGTGAATTGATAGTTGACAGAGAATCAGAATTTCAGAAATATCGAACAGAGTAATTCATTTTGAAAAATATTACGTGAAGTGGTTCTCAAATTTTAATTGGGAATGTTATAACTTACAAGTTTACAATTGTTATAAGTTATTCATCAACGTTTGCATCAGCCTCATGTAGAAGATCTTTGAGTATCCTATACTATAATACAAGCAATAATTGTATGTAGGTGTGTGGGTGTGTGTGTGTGTGTGTGTGTGTGTGCGCGCGCGCGTGTAAATGCGTTATGAAGAATTAGACCCACAATATTGCTGAAAATTACATTATAGAGGTATTTGGGTATGAAAAAATGATCTACATAGGCCTCAAGTTTGAGAAAATTCGTTAAACAGATATATGAGCATCTCAATCTATCCATCGACAGCAAGTGATAACAACAAACATTGAAAAATTGATTAACCCTACAAGTAAGGAATAAGAAAGGTTTTATTAGCAAATTTTCCTAGACCTAAACTGCGTATACCTAATTATTGTTGTAACGGAAATCCCACCTTCACTCATTCTTCATCATCATCATCACGATCACTATATATATATGTCATACGTACACTCTCACCACGAAGTGCTTTCCCCTACTACTTTCGATCGTACATTGCTGTTGCTTCGCCATTTCGCATTCTGTTAATAATGTATTTTTCATTCGTGCAATAAACCTCTAAATTACCACAAGTCTCTAGTTCTTTCGATCCTCGTTCTGTACGCCTCACATCATGGTAGCCATCGCTGCGGTAGAACTATGAGGAGAGACTTAGAAAATTAAACAAATGAAATAATTTTTTTTGAATTCATTTACTGTTGCGCGAAAATCTTTTCATGTTTTCTGTTGAATTATACAAAATAGTTACCGGTTTGTTTTCGAGAAGTTTAACTCGAAACATAATATATTTTTAATTTTTGAAAAATTCAAAATTAAATAAAAATTTGAAGCTGAAGTTCCCGACTTAATAACGGCCGATCCTGAAGTCATCGAACGCTAAATTCAGGAAGGACCGCCAAAAAGATCGAGTGAACAGCCCAAGGAAACCTGCTCCCGTCGTCGAGGACTCATCGCAGATCCACACATCGAGGACCCAATTTTTCGGCCAACTCCAAACCAAAATTAAGCAGGCAGTACAACGGTGGACAGCAGAGTGCAGAAAACTGAAATTATTCGTCGGCGCAACAGAAAAAAAGTAACGTACAATTTTCAAATTTTGTAAAGGTAATATTTATTGAAGTTGATTATTTTTCGTGGTACATAATTGTGTTCTTGAACTAGGTTGAATAATAATTAAATTTTTATGTCCCCAATAATTAGTCTATGCGAAGGAAAATTGGGTGAATATAATATTAAAGAAGAAGAATTGAAAGAATTAATTAATAAATTTGAAGGTGAAAGAGTTGTAGATATAAAAATTGAAACTTATGATTTACCCTACGTCACATATTTCACAGGGGAAATAATATTAGAGTCCTTTGTAGTAGATATTTCAGGAAGAATAGAAAATATTAGTAGCCTAAAATATATAAAAATTGCAGAATCCTCAGTAAACTATTTCTCAAATAGAATTTATAGTTCAGAAAAATCAAAAGAAAAATTCATGAATAGATTTTTCTAATTGAATAAATTAAAAAAACTGGATAAAATAGAAAATCGTGAAGAAAAAAATTTAATAAAAAAATTAGAAAAAGAATCAATCGAAAATAAAAAATACACACCTATTTGTAATAAGGAAAATAATTTATTAGGTTTTGAAAAAATAGAAGAAGAAATGGCATCCCCAAACGAAATCAAACCCATCCAAGCCCCACTTGGAAAAGTTTTTAATGGAAAATACTATTTAGATTGGCGTAGAATGATCATATCTGCCATCCGAGGTGCGGGATACTATGACATCTTTGGGGAACACGAGTTTTTACAGCCATATATAAACAATATTGATGATTTAAATTTTCGACCTGATAGAAATATGATTAATTACTGCAAAATGCAGGACAATGCCAAAGCATTTGTCCTAGAAAGAGTGTCCAATGATATAACGAAACAAATACGAGATTGTAACACCGCAATTTTAATGCTCAAAAAGTTAGATAATATTTATGGAACTAAGACCTCAGTTACGGCTAATATGGCTAAGGCAAAATGGTTGGAATTCAGATTTCAACCTGGTGGAAATATGAAGGGTTTCCTTAAAAAATGGGACGAATTAGTGACTGACGTAAGAGATAGCGGTAAGGAGGTTACGGAATCAGAGGAATTAGAAAATCTACAATTGGCCTTATGTTACGAACAGGCAATTGCGAAAATTCAATATGAAAATTTACCTTCAAACGAAAAAAATTTAGATAATTTTAAAAGGATATTAAGGGAAGACTCTGATCAAAAATTCAGAGATCAAACTTTGAAAAAACAGAATGGTAATAATAACCAAATAAATAATAATTATAGAAACAATAATAATAATTACAATAGGAATAATTACAGGGGTAGATATAATAACTATAGAGGTAGAAATAATTATAGAGGAAACGGCAATGGTCGTAATGGTTATATAAATAATAATCGAAATAATTCTAATAATAATGGAAATGGTAATAACAATGAACCAAACCAGAACCAAAATAATAACTTGAATAACAATGGGAACAATGGTAATGGAAATTATAGAGGAAATAGTTACAGAGGTAACTCGAACTATAGAGGCAATAATTATAGAGGTAACAATTATAGAGGTAATAATAGGAATAATTATCAGAATAATAATCCAAAATGTTACAAATGTGGGCAATTTGGCCATATAGCGCAAAATTGTAATGGTAATGGTTCACAAGAAAATAATAACAATAATAATTTTAATAATAGTCAGGGAACATATCCCCCTAAAACTAATACAAGCCAACCGAACTCTAATAAAAAAGAGAATTCGGATCAACAGGTAAAAATGTCCTGTATGGTAAAAAAATTTAATGGAAATAATAATGAATGGTTAATGAACGAGCTAATAAATAATAATAATATTAAAAATGAAAATTATGATATATTAAATCATAAAGCAATTTTGGATG
Organism: Ericerus pela; assembly: GCA_011428145.1. Taxonomy (NCBI): domain Eukaryota; kingdom Metazoa; phylum Arthropoda; class Insecta; order Hemiptera; family Coccidae; genus Ericerus; species Ericerus pela. Next base: position 603,948 of record WOFM01000580.1, on the reverse strand, counting down.
GAGCTGCAGAAGTGCATTTAACATCTGACTTGGATAAATTAGTCGATGTTAAAAAATTCGTGACTCCAATAAAATTGCAATGTGCAGGAAAAAATACTTTTTTATATGCTACCCATACGGGAAGAATGGTGATCAAAGTCGAGAATTCCAGTAAGATTCAATCATTGATAGAGTTAAAGGACGTTCATTATGTGCCGGATCTAAATTTAGATATCATCTCAGCCATAAAAATTACGAACACTGGTATGATCAATATAGATCAACAAAAGGATATAGCTAACATATATTTTATTGAAAGTGCTGAAATAATAATAACAGCAAAAAAAGAAGAGGGAATATTTTATATATATTATAATATCGAGAATAAAAATAAAAACTATAATAATAATATAAATAATAATGATAATAATATAATATGTGCACCTGTCACCCAGAATATAGATGATGAATGGGATGATTTTACTGTGGAATTAGAAATTCAGGAAGATGACGATAATGAGGAATCATCTGAGGGGGGTGAGAAAGATGAAATAAAAGAAGATAATAATGAAATTGAGGAAATACCTCAAAATACACAAATAAATAATAATATTAATAAAAAATTAATTATACATAGGAGATTAGGACATTTGAATGCCAGATATTTACAAAAACTTAAAGATTTGGCAGTAGGCATTCCAAATAATATAAATTTTAGGGATGAGGATTTCTTGAATTGCCAAATATGTTGCATTGCTAATAATTCGAGATTGGGTCATAATAGTGTTAGAAATAAACCTACTCGAAAATTAGAAATAACATCCTCAGATATTATGGGTCCATTTACTCCTTCAGTAGCAAATCAAAAATATATCCTAACATTTATAGATCATTTCTCGAAATATACGTTCGTGATGCCCATAGTTAGCAAAAGTCAGGTAACAAATGAATTTAAGAATATTATATTATCCATGAAAAATAAATTCCCAGAGTACCCCATAGGGACTATTAGGTGTGATAACGCCAAAGAATATACTGATATAAAAATACTAAATTATTGCAAAGAAGTTGGCATAACGATGGATTATGTGGTGCCATATTCCCCGGAATTAAATGGTGTTGCCGAAAGGCAAAATCAAACCTTAATGAGGAGAGTACGGGCCATGTTAATTGATGCCAACCTTGACATAAAGTATTGGTCTTATGCTGTAGTAACAGCGGCCTATTTAATTAATAGATCCCCTACAAAAGCAAACGAAGGGTATAAAACACCCTACGAACTATTCTATGGGATAAAACCAAACCTTAAAAATTTAAAAGTTTTTGGAGCATTGACCTACAGACATATTCCTGTAGAAGTCAGAAAGCAAAATGCTACCAAAGCCAAAGCAAAATCTAAAAATAAAATTGACCCAAAGCTAGCTCATAGAGCCGAAAAAAATATAATGATGGGTTATACGAATACGGGATATTGTCTTAAAGACCCCTATAACACAAAATCATACATCTCATGTGATGTTAAAATGGATGAAACCCAGAATATAAAATCGTTACTGATAAATAATAAACCATTAGTAATAAAGTCATCAGATTACGAATATGATTTGGGGATAATTAATCCTGTAGTCATGAATATAAATATAAGATATAATAAAATATATATAGAAGATAACATACCTAGAAATTATTCTGATATAGAATCAAACCCTTTTAGAGATGATTGGATCAGAGCAATAAATGACGAATTTAATTCTCTCGATGATATGAACGTGTGGGAAATAATCGACTATGATCGCCAAAAACTAATAGATACAAGATGGATCTTCACAATTAAATTTGATGAATTTGGGAATCCAAAACCCAAAGCAAGGCTTGTAGCAAGAGGTTTTAAGGATAGAACCGAATATAATATTGCGGAAACCCATGGCCCCGTAGCATCAGTAGGGACAATAAGATCATTGCTATCTATAATAAATAAGGAAAAATTGATTATGGTACAGTATGATGTAAAAACTGCGTACCTAAACTCACCAATTATTAAACCTATATTTGTACGAAAACCTGAAGGTGTGAATATCAACACAAATCAGGTTTTAGAATTAAAAAAATCTATATATGGATTAAAAACATCTAGCAAATCATGGTATGACCTGTTGGACGCAAAAATAAGGGAAATGGGCTTTACTAAAACTAAGAGCGATAGATGCTTATACACAATAATTAATAATAATGAAAAAATATATTTTTTAACCTATGTGGATGACATATTGATCGCATCAAACTTACAGTCATCAATTACAAAAATAAATGAGGAGCTACAGAAAGACTTTACGATTACCATAATAAATAACCCAAAATTTTTTGTGGGACTAGAAATAAATAGAAATATAGAACAAAATACAATAATACTTTCCCAATACAAACACATAGAAAAAATGTTAAAAAAATTTGGAATTTCAGAGTTGAAAAATACGAATACTCCGATGGAAACGGGATTAAAATTGGATAAAATTGAAGGTGGCATAGATGACACCGAATATAGGTCAATGATAGGTGGATTGCTATACTTAGCGAGACTTACAAGACCGGACATTTTATTCCCGGTAAATTTTCTATCCCGATTCCAAAATAATTCTAATCATACATTAAAAAATTATGCAAAAAGAATTTTCAAATATGTTAATACTACGAAAAATTACAATATAATATATAGATCAGAAGGGGATGGTATACAGGCCTATATTGATGCCTCATATGCACCCCAAGTAGATGAAAATAATATAGATATAAATAATTTAGGTAAAGGAAAATCCATAACTGGATTTATGATATTTTCTTATGGGGATTTAGTAGAATGGAATTGCGGTAAGCAAACTATTCATGCATCATCTAGCACGGCAGCTGAAATAATTGCAGTGTATGATGCACTTGATACCATAAAAGTCACACAAAATATAAATTATGAAATTTTAGGTGAAAAATTAAGCGTAGATGTAATGGAGGATAACATTTCAGCGCAAAAAATGTGTTCAGGGGGTAGTCAGAAAAAGTCGAGAGCCCTAATGATCAAATGCTACTCAATTTTGGAGGCATTTGAAGAAAAAATAATATTCTTTAGGACTGTAAGCTCCGAAAATCAGTTAGCAGACATTCTGACAAAATCACTAGATCGAACAAAATTCGAAAATATTGTTGTTAAAATATTAAACGAAACGAATATTTACACATAATTGATATAAAAATAATTCGTTTATTCCAAAGTCATAATATATTTCAGAATTCATCATCATAATATAAAAGTCGTCCCAAGTCCAAAATATAAGTCGTAACATGAAAATAAATGCTTAAATATAACCTTCAATTTAATGCAAAATTAGTACTCAACAATACCATTTACCGGAAAATACTTGCAATAGATAAATGCTTCGAATCTCGAAAATATTAACAAAGAAAAAAGCAAGAAAATCAAGCAAGTAGAAACCCTACATTTCCAATAATAAAAATTCTGTACATTTTTCAACAACCGTGAGAGAAATACACGTAATATTCCCACACGAAGTAATGAAAGGCAATTCTACGACAATAAACACAATAGAGATTAAACTCATTACATGACCGCAAATTAAGATAAGTCGAAAACGTTCCTCTATATTGTAAGCGCCAGTCCAAACACAATGATGTACTCGAAAGATAAAGAAGCGATGAATATTATTCTATAATCTTTTCATGCCATGTACAACAGATAATACCTGTTAAACGTAACGTTTCTGATAACCGATCGTGTGCCTCATAAACCTTTGTCAATTTATTTAATCGTAATTATTTTTTTTTCCTTTCTTCAATTCTTTTATAGACGTAAATGTTCGAGAATATTTTCAGAGCACACTTCCGAATATATTTTATATTAATCATCAATGTATACGAAAAATTTTTTTTTGCATGTTACCATTTTTATTTTTTTATATATAT